>JAFBJW010000056.1:903278-1030778 GCA_016785235.1 Pseudorhombus dupliciocellatus | reverse complement strand
CGGTCTTCCACTGTAAGTAAAGATGGACGACATGACTGCTCGTCACATGTGAGGCATGTTGATGGCCCCCTGGTCGCAAACCCTGCCTCCTCCATGTTAGCGGATGGGACCAGACTAAAGAGGCTCAGCAAATTTTAAATAAACATTTACAGAGTAAAGTAAAGTAAAGTGAGAAGAGTACGTGCAGATTGACACGACTGCGATGGTGTCTGAGTGACTATCGTGCTGACTGCAGCACACACACACACACACACACACACACACACACACACACACACACACACACACGTTGTCACCCAGCAGCCCCCCCCGCCACCCCGTCTCTCCTCTATCCCCTCTTTTCTCTCCATCTATTCCCTCCGTCCTGTTGACAGAACACTCGTCGTGCTGACTCAACTCACAGTGGCGCTCTCTCTCTCTCTCTCTCTCTCTCTCTCTCTCTCTCTCTCTCTCTCTCTCTCTTCTCTCTCTCTCTCTCTCTCTAGTTCACACACACGGCTCCGGCCTGATGGACGGACAGAGTTTATTAAATGATTCAGATTCCTACAAGGAGGGAATTAAGCTGCTGTCTCCGTATTTAAAACAGATCAAGAATTATACTCTGCACATATTGAACTCTGTGTTCTCTAAGCTGTAAAATGATTTTTAGTCATTTCTACGCTTTGTTTCTCGTCCTGGTGACGATTCAAATGGTTCCTCCTCTGCCCCAGATGGTTGTGAGCAGGTTCAAAAGAGTATAAAACACTAGGTGGCGCTATGAGCCACAGTCAACGCATAAATAGTACGTTCCTTTTTAAACAGTGCTGATGATAACAGACATAAGGAGAAACAGCCTCCTCTTACCTTCCATTCTCCTGCAGGCAACAGCTGTTCACAGCTTTCCTGCACAGACACAGACACAGACACAGAGACAGAGATTAAAACAGAGCTGGGAGACATTCTCGTCCCACAGAGGAAGCATCCACAGAGGAGCAGCACGACCTGCACTGAGTCCGTCCAAACCACAGATACAGGACACACCCACAAACACCTACGCATGACAAGCTCACCTGTTTGTGCACACACACCACGATGTGTGTTCAAATAGGTTCACTTGTGTGTGTGTGTGTGTTTAAAGTGGCACTTTAAACATCAGGCAAACGTCTGAAAATAAAGCTTCCTGCAGGGTGTATGAGCTGTACTGCAGGCAGCCACTAGGGGGCGACCCCGAGGATTCGGCTTCATAGTTTCCCGTCATCGATTTCATGACGTCAGCGTGATTTTATCTGGAGGTTGATGATAAATGAGTGCCACTTTAAAACCATCTTTGAGTTTCCACTATCTTTTAATGGATTAGTTTGGCTGTGAAAAACAGCGGCGGCGCCCGAGCGTCATCGTTAACTGAAGCACGTGAGCGGGAGTGTGAACGAATCAGTGCTTAAAATAAATCAAGTGAGGAAGGAGGTGTTATTGAGGGTTAGAGAGAGTTCAGCTTCCAGATTCACCACAAAGCAAATCAACTCAACCGACATGAACTCGGGGATTAAAACCATTTTTAGCCAGAACAAATTTAAACATTCACAGACGCTGAGACGCTGGCTTCAGTCGGACAATTCTTTATTTATTTCTACTTCATCGTTGTAGTGTTACGAGCCTAGACCTTTAAAGGGATACGATCCCTTGTTTAAATTCCCCTTTTTTTTTTTAACCTGTTCCTTCTTCACACACGGTCGACGAGTTTGTTCCGGCTCGGCCGTCTTTGTCAAGCTCGGCTCAGAGCAGGGACGTCTGCACAGAACACACATGGACATGCACGAGAGGTGAAGAACCATCAGAGACACGGTGTCCTTGTTACACATGCACGGAGTGAGTTCAAAGAAAAACATGTCAGGGTTAAAGATGGAGGTTGCACGAGTGGGATGGAACAGCGGTGGGAAAAAGAAAGGAAGAGTTCATTAGAGGAAGGAGGACGGAGGCACGTGTGAAGAGAAGAAAACAGCAGGAACTGAAGCTGCCGCATGAAACGTCGCCGTATGTGAGCAGGTGACTTCAGTCCCTGCGGTTTCATGCACGAGGGAGCAGGTTAGTGGTGCCAGTTTGGTGGTCGGACCAGCAGGTGGCACTCTCTCCTCTCACTCGCACCCCCATCACACTGCACGTAGAGGAAGTGCTGCAGCTCCGGAGAAGTGACAGGCGCGCGTGTGTGTGTGTGTGTGTGTGTGTGTGTGTGTGTGTGTGTGTGTGTGTGTGTGTGTGTGTGTGTGTGTGTGTGTGTGTGTGTGTGTGTGTGTGTGCGTGTGCTGTGAAATCTGCATGAAAATAATCGACCCTAGCAGTTTGTCAATGTGTCATCCTCGTCTGTCAGGTTGTGTTTCTGTCTCTGAGCCGATGAGTCCGTGTCTGCAGGGTGTTTCTTTTTTTTTTTTTGTTTTAACAAATGCAGATTTTGGCCTCGTTTTAAAGTGTTTTAAATAAACTGGCAGCAGAGACCTGAAGCTGGATCGACAGAGTCTGCGGCTCCGTGTGTTTGTTCATAGTTTCACGTCATAACTTCGAGGTTAAAGAACTTTGTCTGACAAATGTATGCCCTGTGGTGGTCACCTATGTGGGCGGAGTCTAGCTCTACTTGACGTGACAGGCGTGTGTCCAGGATGAGGCTGCAGAGGGCGCTGTTGCTCAGTGAAAGTTGCTTTAAGTAGATTCGTCCTCAGTGCAAACGACTGGAAAGAAGTGATTACAGATGTCGATCTCTCTCTCTCTGTGAATTTTAACTTGTGTGTCTGTGAGTGTGTGTGTGTGTGTGTGTGTTAGGCGCTGCCAGCCTGATGCTCCCGCTGGTTCCGGTGGATCTGGTAGTTACCGGGAGGACCCCGCTGGTCCGACAGCGGGTCTGGCGGAGCCAGTGCCGTGCGATGACATGCCAGCGGTGGGCGGGACGGCTGGGGGGAGAGGGGTGGTTAAGATGAGCGGGGCTGGCGGGGCTGGGGGGCCCCCCCGAGGCCTCATCCCCTTTTTCCTGCTGTGTCTTGAAACAACAAGAACAACAAAGCGGTTATTCGGCTTTGAACCAGAACAAACGTGCGAAAGTGACGTTGATCCGTTTTCTGACGCTCAAATCACGTCTGTTCCTTTAAAGTGACTCCACTTAGTTCCTGCTCCAAAGGTCGAGCTGACCATCTCTCCCTGCGTCATGGAGACACGTTGGACATTCACGTCACAGGAGACACACACTGAATATGTTCAGATTTTACGTCTTTGAATGTCAAATGATGCTTTAAAGAAGCTGCTGAGTCATCGATGACTGACGGCTGGAACCTCTGAGCTGTTGTTTTTCAATTAGAGCGCGACGTGCGCTTGTTTCCATGGACCGATTCATGTCAACGTCATCATCGAGCGGAGAAGTAACCGCTCAGTTAACCGAGCTTAAAGGTCACTCACACGCCCAACACTGAGAGAGGAGGAGGAGGGGGGAGGGGAGGGGCTGTGGGGTGGAAAGGGCATAACCCTGAACACGTGTCGTTAAGTCGTCTTCGGCTGAACAATGAAAACCGGCGACGCCCCGAGTCACGCCAGCGTGTCACAGGATCGATGGCGCCCTGAAAGCAGACCTAACGACCTTCTGCTCCACGAGTCGATCGATGCGGGATTACGCTGTTAAAGTGACGCACCACAGGAAGCCGTTCGATCAGAGCAAAGAGAACCCGATCTCTCCGCGATTCCTCCGTCGGCTTTCAGGAGTTGAGCTCGTCTTCAGACTGAGAAAACAAAGTTTTAGAAATTCGCCGAGCTCAACAAACGAAGAGGTCAGACTCAGGAACCAGGGAACAGACTGGAATGGCTGTTTAAGGACATAATGAGTCTTTGTCAGACACCGGTTCCATGATTCCTGCAACAGGCCCTCAAACAGTGAAGAGCCTCTGATTCAGCGGTGACCTGCAGCAACAAGAGCTCTTTATATAATCACATATATAATCTCTCTCTCTCTCTCTCTCTCTCTCTCTCCCATACTGATGTTCCCTGGCTAACGAGCTCCATCATTAATTATCAGCCTGGTCTCAGCTAATGAGCACAAACAGGCCTCGGTGTTAAAGCACCAGAGAGTCTCGTCCTGCGCTCGCTCCTCCGCAGGACGAGACCACGACAGACGGGGAGAATACGGGAGGAGCACTGACCACGTCTGAGTCCGCTCCTCTCTGCTCCGGCAGCAGGGGCTTCTCCTCCGTGAACTGCTGCTCCTTCATCCCCGCCATCCTGGTCAGCAACCTGCAGTCACACACACACACACACACACACACACAGTTGATTGAGAAGACACTCGGATTATCAGAAGGAGATTGTTTACATTTGCTTGAGAGTGAGACACGATGAAGACAGATCTCTTTCATTCAGATGAATCAAACTGCAGTTTCAACGATGGCCGAACTCGAAGCTGGACCAACGTGACATCACGTCCTCCTCCACCATCGCCACCCGCTCCGCTCTGGCCTCTAGTTCAGCGATTCCCAAGCGGGGGTGTTTGAAACTATCACCGGAGACCGTTCCCAGCTGCGTTGCTGAGAGGTCGGGAGACGCTGACAGCAGCAGAGGATACGAAAGAGATCAGACGTTTTGAGCGCGTGCACAGGTGAGGAGGCAGAACGATGTGCACGAGCCTGCAGCTACGGCAGCTTCAAAGTGCCGCCGTAATTAGAAGGGTGCGCTGGATTTGTGTTGCAGCGCGAGGAGTTTCACACAAAAAAATAAAAAATAAAGGACGTCTCTCTCGCAAAGTTACAGAGAGTGGACATAATGTCCTGGACCCGCCCCCTGATCCCAGAGCCCTGGGCCTCGGTCCATCCCTGCTAACCCACTTTTTACATAACAGACAACAAATCCAGACGTGGAGGACAGAGCGTCAACATCACTGCAGCACAGGGCCTCCTCATCAGCGGACACTTCCAGAGGAATCAACGGAAGCAAAACAATATCTGTCAACAACACGTCCCTCCCCTCCTCCCTCGCTCCCTCCTGCGGTGACCGTATTATTAAAGGGCTCAGTCTGACCTTTCGGAGGAGAACAGACCAAACATCAGCGGCTCTCTCCTCCTCCTCCTCCTCCTCCTCCTCCTCCTGCTGAGGACTGCATGAACAAGTGTACACATTGTGAATAGCTGTTAACTCCTTCCTCCTCCATGTTTGTGGATGGGACATGGGGCTTGTAAGAGAATACAAGTGCTATTTCCCAGCAGGCATTGTGTCTCTGTGATTAAAACTCTGTCGGCCTTATACTCTCTCCACTTCTTTTAGTGTTCCATCACCTTGTTTGACAGCTCTTTTCTTATAACCTCCTCACATCACTCGTCTGTTCTCTCTTCCCTCCTTCCTCTCTCAGCGGGGTTTCACACCATCCTCGTCCTCCATCTCTGTCGCCGTCCCTCTCTTTCTCACATTCTCTGATCACGCTGACGTGCTTATGTAAGGCAGCTGGTCGTGAAATCAATTACCATTGCATTATACAGCTAAATTTGGCCTCGTGACGCCAGAGCCGCTGGTGGAAAGATACCAGCGCCGTCCTCGTCTGACTCAATACTTTATCGTCTGTATCTCTGTCAGTAGTTATGGTCTCTCTCTCTCTCTCTCTCTCTCTCTCTCTCTCTGTGTGCTTAAATACGAGATGTTGACACGTAGGTGTCTGTGATTCAGTCTGTTGATCACTTGGTCTTTTCTTCATGGTCTCAACCAGGACGTTTTGGGTTGTGATTAGAGTTGGTGAAAGCATTCACGGTCCCCAGAGGACGTATCTGTGGTCCAATGAAGTTTCTATTTCCGTCAACTCAACTCTTTACTCTAATCTGAACCTCGAAGAAGAGGTAAAACCTAGAATGATCATCCTCTTTCGTTTCATATCTCACAAGGAGGGTTGATTTATTCCTTTACTGGACTATTTGGCTCAACCAGTGGGAGTCCTCTGAATAAAACAACCTTTCAATGTGAAGCTGAATCTCGGTACGTTTTGGTTTCTGACGTCCAAACGTGGGGGATCCTCCCTGCTCGGCTGATCAGCCAGTGAGCTGCAGGCCCCGAGGTCATGTGGTCATCACCGGCGCTCGCCACAGCGGACGACGCAACTTCAAAGCTTCCGTTTATCCCTCAACCAACTGTGGTCCGGCAGCTGAAGAGTCCGTGGGTGAGAAGATATTAACAGGTCTGATCTCTCCATCTCTTCTTTCACCAGGGAACTCCCCCATCACCCCCCCCCTCCCCCCCTCTCCCCTCTCTACAGAATAAATAAAGCAAACTGTTTTTTGTCTCGTTCGGGGGAGAAACCGTCTCTTGTTGCAGAGAACAAAACGGACCTGTCCTCTTTTTCGTTCCACTCCCTCCTTCGCTCCTTTTTTGAAATCTGCCTCGACAGCGTTGCTATGACAACCGATCTCAGTCCTGCCGGGTCTGGCTCACCTTCTCCTTCCTGCTCTCTTTTTTTTATTCTTTTTTTTAAACAAATCCCAGCGGCCCCCCCCCCTCTCCCCTCTCTACAGAATAAATAAAGCAAACTGTTTTTTGTCTCGTTCGGGGGAGAAACCGTCTCTTGTTGCAGAGAACAAAACGGACCTGTCCTCTTTTTCGTTCCACTCCCTCCTTCGCTCCTTTTTTGAAATCTGCCTCGACAGCGTTGCTATGACAACCGATCTCAGTCCTGCCGGGTCTGGCTCACCTTCTCCTTCCTGCTCTCTTTTTTTTATTCTTTTTTTTAAACAAATCCCAGCGGTCTTATAAAGTGAAGCTCAAGCCTCTTCCCTCGTGTTGCTTTCAGCTTTGAACTTCACACTGCGGCTAATTCAAGATGAGAAGACCCAGAAGGGTGAAGGTGTTTTTTCCAACATCATCATTATAGTAAGTGACGGAGGAAGAAGAACAAGCGCCTCCGCTCTGCAGCTCTAAATTACACATGGTGTCGTCTTTTGTCCTCCGCTCACACCAACTCGCTGCCAAATGACACGTCTCACAGCTGCACCACAGTAACCTGTTCTCCCTCCCTCCCTCCTCCAGTTCACGTCGGGTCGTCTTGTTCAGTCGCTGATTATTACTTTGCTCGTCCCTGCAGGACAAGAATCACAAATGACCCCAGCACCCAGAACATGTCAGTTCTTTCCTTGGTTCTGTGAGGGGAGATTTTGTAGCTAATGTTGTGTTCAAGTCATTTCTTTTCCTCCTGTGTCGTTGTTGCTTTATCTGAGCGAACAATCGGACGAGTAAAAAGGTCATCAAGAGCGATAGCAGCCGGTGGTCTAGTTCTTTAAGAGGACGCAGGGACAATGGAGAGGCTCCGACAGAAACTTCCTGTCAAAGAAAAAAAATCAATTGCAGAGCCACGTGGATGATCTAATGTACGTCCGCCCAATCGATACTTGGAAAGGGATGGCAGGATGGCCGCGGGTCGGAGACAGAAAGAGGGAGGGGACCGTGGCGGAAAACAGCCTGAACATAATCGTGGCTTAATATCAAAACTGAACTGGCCCACCATGTGGTTCCGGGCGGTCTCCTCTGCCCGTGCCTGTCAGGTCACCGCGAACCAAACACACCAAGCTGCTACATCGGTGTGAAGAGAAGAAAGTCCGATTCTTTCTGAGAGAAAGAGCACCAAGTGAATCATTACAGCTGGAGACACGCAGCTTAAGTGGAGCAGTAACAAGGACAAATGGTGCTGGACAAAGTTAATGCTCGTCATTAACGTCTGTGTCCAACAATCAAGCCCATGAATACGAATCTGAAACTCATTCAGGAGGATTTATGGAGGTTTGAGCATCACACCTGCTGAGCCTTTTTTATTTCCTGTAAAATTACAGCAGAGCTCAAATCTTCCTCATCGAGTGAGAATGGACGGATGTGCAAGTGATCATTTTGGTTTTTTGTTGTCAAGTAGTTAATGAAAGTAGAGCAGCAATAAGAAACAGATACAGAATAGAATTAAAACGAGAATCATTCACAATCGTTGCTGTGGCTGTTTTTTGTTTTTTTTATTCTGCATTTTGTTTTTGTACCTGCAGGCTTTTCTGCACAAGCATGAAAACTGATGTGGAGCCAAAGCGCTCATGAAGCCAGTTTGGGTTGAAATGTTAAACGTATGGATGCTGGCTCGGTGGTTTCCCTGGTTTTTACTGAAACACCTGCGACATGTGACATTCATCCAAACTCTACAGGCCAGGGCTTGTTTTTATTTGGCGCGAGCTGAATGGCGCAGTCGGATTCTCCGGCAGCCGAACTGAAGGGAGCAAAATATTTGCAACCAAGCGTCCAGCGCCGCGGCGGTGTTTGTGCAGAGCTCCCACAGAGATGCAGGGCAGATGCCAGCGAAGGCAGACGGGACGACAGTGTGTGGCGAGGAGGCCGAGGAGAGAGGGGAGCGCTCGCTGGACTCCTTCCTGCCCCGGCCGGAGAACCAGATGTCGAGGGGTTAGAGCTCAGTGGCGCTCACATGATGGGATGAATGGTTTATTACAGTGTCCAGTGAAAACAGGGTCATCACCCAGAAATCAGCAGCAGCAGCAGCTATTGGCCTGTGCTATATTTCTGATAGTCACATAGAGAGTTCATGGATTTTTAGTTCTTGGATTCATTATTTAAATTGGAGTAGATGTGGAGTAGATAATGTAAAATATTGTGATGCACATATGTTTCTTCAAAGGACTTGTTTCATACTTTTTCATTTTTAGCAAGAATTTCAAAGTGAAATGAATTGTATTTGAATTGAAACAACATTCTCATGTTCGGAATCATGTGTGTTGTCCCACTGGCTCCTGCTCAGTTCTCCTCTGGCTGCCGTTATCGCTCAGGAGGTGAAGCTGAGCGGAATTTGAGGAGGTGATATGGAAATTCACCACACGTGTTATTTTTAGCTCGATGGATCATGAAGGCAGGCGGCTATTTTTGTTCTGAACAAATGAGCCAATAATTGAAGCACATTGTCTCCTTCGATGTTTGAATCTGTGTCCAGCAATTTTATATCTCTCTAGAAGATAATGAGCTGTGCTCTCTGGTCCTTACCCTAGATTTTTATCGATGTTTTAAAGAGCAGAGATCACATGAGTTGTGTGGTATAATAATGAGTCGAAGGCTAATTAGAGAAGTTCATCTGTACGATTGTAAAGCCCTAAACAAACCAGCATTATAGTGGCTCAGCTGGATTCCTTCACTTCCTCCCCTTTCCTGAAACGGTGGTGACTGACAGCGAGCGCGTCGCCTGGCTCTGCAGCAGCCTGTGCCGCGCGTCACCTGGAACAGGTTGTCGCCAAATGTTTCTGAGGGAATTATCAGTTTCAGGCTCTGGCTCCGCTCCCAGTTTAACTCCCGGTATCTGGTCCAGTATCTGTTGTGGTTTAAAAATGATTATTTTGTCACATAACAGATGGGCGCACGGCTCCTTTCCAGAGCATATTTAACAGTTATTAAACGATGAACTGTCTGTGCCCGCTGCTGCAGAATGAACATGTGAAACACTGGACTGACTGGATTGACAGAATGGAACGGATGGACGGGAAGATGCCATAGATACATCCACACAGGAGCGTGGCACAGTATGGGGCGGGGAGGTGGGACGGTGGCTTCACAATCCTACGTACATGGTCTGCAGGAGGCTCTGTGGAACCGTGCAGCCAGCCTTGGGAGGGAAGTTCCAAATCAATCCAGGCCCCATCTAGCAGCAGGTATAAAAATACAAGAGACAAGATCCACTGTACTGGTGATGGTGCAATGCAGATGCAAAGGCAGTTAGAACATTCACAGAATCACAGGAGGAGACTTCATGCAATAAAGGAGCAGAGGAGGTTACGTAAGGCAGGAGACACAGATGAATACTGTCCTGCTGTGGAAATTATGAACGGCCACTTATTCTGGACTTGAAATGAAAAGTCAGGATGAGATCATCGAAGCTGTAGAAATTTTATCAGCCACGAACAGTGACGCTAACGACTGGGATTTAAATAAAAAAACTTGTTGTCTCGACCAACAGGAGGAACTTCAATAATCAGCGATTACAGAGAAACAGATCCAACAGAAAGGTCCGGCAAAGGGAACATGCATCAGCATGCAGGACGCGTAACGACGACAACAACACTGCTCTTCGCTCGCGGTGCCAACCTCCATTCTGTAGCTACTCAAAATGCCAGGGGGGCGAGGGGGGGGGGGGGGCCCCCCGGGGGGGGGGGGGGGGGGGGGGGGGGGGGGGGGGGCCGCCAGAGGAGCGTGAAGAGACGTTCCAGAGCAGAGAGCAAGAAACACAGCGAGTCTGTGTGAACCAGAGAGCTTCGAGATTATTATAATAACGAACGTGACGATCTGTGGTCTGTCCTCTAGAGGACGCTCTCAACTTGGTATTTGTGCGATACTCCTCCGATCCTCTTCAACCCCACAGGTCAAACAGCGCGATGATTTTATGTAGGAACAATTCAGTTCAGCTCTCGACTGTCGTTTCTCGTACTCTTCGTCCTGACTCGTGTGCCTCGCGCAGAACAAAAAGCCGGAGTGTATTTGTTCTTTGTGAATCTATTTATAAACCTCGTGCTGAGAATGTGAGCCGCTCCCAAAGGATAGACTGGCTCGGATTCAGTGGCTGTTTCGTGTGCTCGATGAGCGAATGCAAAATATAAAGGCCAATAAATCTCAAAGCTTTAAAACACAAGCTGTGGAGGAGCAGAGGAGCCTATGGATTCAGACATTACATAACAGCAACATGCGAAATGGGGTTGGCATCGGCTGTGTTGTTGTTGCTAAGTTGTTTTTAGGTGAAACACAAAAGGTGCTTGGGTTCGATGCTCATATTTCTACTGATGCTCGAGTGTAAGAGCCGAAGCTGCTGGACTCGAGATTTTTGTATTAAATATAAAACATTCAACCCACACACACTAGGCTTTAAATAAAAAATAGCGAACGCTTCCGTCAACACACCAACGAAAACATCGCAGGTGTCACTGACGTTATCTAGGTCACATGTTGTTCTTCTGGCTCCACAGAAAATACACTGAATATTCTGAGAACATTCAGTTCAACTGCAATGGACTATTAGGGTCGTTTAAAGAATGTGTATCGAAGATACAAAGCAGGATTATCTAACAGTCAATATTACAACTTTTCTTTCTTTGGTTTGAGTCGTCGTAGTTGGTTTCCAAGTGAGAAGCCACAGCCTTTCAGATTGGCTCTTTCAGGTGTTGTGAGCAGTGATCAGTGAACTCAGGACCCGCTATCACAAGCCTGCACCAAATTCAATCAGCTTTTATGACCTCCACCCACAGCGGAGTCATCGTTCACTCACCTCCGTCTGCAGCAAATCACACATTCTCTTCTTCAGCCCACTCTGCTCTGCAGCCACACGGCTTCACACTCTGGTGTGGACCAACACATCTGACTGTACTCAACCGTAAACATAAACACACCGAGCAGGTTCACACAGAAACTACAGACCTGGTTCTGCTGAAACGTGGGATATGGGCCGACGAAGAACTCATTAGCATTTGTAGCCGAGCCAATTAAGGGGGCGGCTCCAGGAATGTTCCAGTACTGGAGTGTTTTCACCATTTTGTCGCAAATTTTTCAAATATATGATCTCAGGGGCAGCTGTGTGGGGGCCAATGGGGGGCACAGGCCCCTGCTGAAATCTGATTGGCTGCTATGTTGGAAAAAATGAATTAGTCATTTACAGCATTTCCTGAGCTGTTTAGAAGCACACGATGTACAGTCCGGTTGCAATGTGTACATTCTTTATTTACACAGTATTTGTATATGTAATCTTTTATTTTACTTATTTATTAACTTAACTAAGTGTATTTCTCTATTCACTCCAATACAGAAAGAGATCATGTCCAAATTGTTGATGTATCTGATGTAAACATACATGAGTGAGGTGGTGGACATCAGGTGCACTGAGTGGCCCAGTTTCTTTTGGGGTTAATAAATTGAACCCGTCAATGTAGAGGGTGCTGAGTCCTGGTGTGTGTGTGTGTGTGTGTGTTGCTAAGTAAAGTACAGGAAGAGTACAACAGCCCCAGCAGCAGAATTCAGACCCCGTGCCAAAACAATCCTCATTTTAACATCCTCCTCCGCCTCCAGTTCTCCTCAGACACAAACCAGCTCCTCGCTCTCCACAACAGATGAAGTTGAAATGTCGAGCTGAGCTTCGGGTCCAAGATCACTCGAGGACAGTTTGGTACACATTCTCAGACAGAAGCAGCTCAAAGAGAAGAGATGGATGGAGCGTCACGGTACCTGTGGAGTGGTTCTCCAGTCAGCTCAGTCGGGTTCAGCTGCGTCCCTGTTCGCGTCCCTCAGCCTAATAAGGTCTGGACCAGTGTACACAGCTCAGTTGGTGTGTGTGTGTGTCTGTGGGTGCGCCAGACAAAATGAGAGAGAGAGAGAGAGAGAGAGACTTCATCCACCTCTCCCTCCCCTTCCTGGTGATAAACAGAGAGCACGTGGCTTCACCAATGATGCAGCACAGTGAGGAAGAGGGGGGAGAGAGAGGGTGACAAACGGGGGAGGAGAGGAAGAAATGTGGAGAGGACAAGAGGGAGAGAGAAAAGACGAAGGGAAAGCGCTGGAGATTAGTCTGGCGGAGAGGGGGGTGTGTGTGTGTGTGTGTGTGTGTGTGTGTGTGTGATTTTAAAAGCAGGACACTGCAGCTATGTGTTGTCGCCCACAAGCCTCTGAATTACTCACGCTTTTAAAAATCTCACTGTGGCAACAAATACGAAAGTACATGTTCCTCTCAGGATATCAGAGTCAGAACACAAGATGACAACACACACACACACACACGTGCAGGTACTCACACAGGGACGAGGCTCGTGGTTTTGTCAGCTGCTGGTCTTGGATCCAGTTCCGGTTTGGAAGCCAGATATCGCTTACTCCACCAGGCAAACCAGTTGGAGTCTGTATCAAACGATTTCAACCACCAGTAAAGTTTGAAGAGAAGAATGTTATGTACCAGAAGTTCAGGCAGAGAATACCTAATATCGGGGGGAACTTCCATATTGTGTAGAGGGCGCTCATCCCTCGTTTACATCAATGCAATAAAATCGTGGTAGAGGTGATTTCAGTTCTCCACTTACGCTACAGTACATGCGAAGGTCAGCCCACAGCCACCACTAACCCAGTGAGCGGCCTCCAGCGAGGCCAGAGACGCTCACTGCTCTGCAGCTCCACGGCCACAGGCTCAATCTCTGCCATCTCAGTACACGTCCATCAACAGTCACGAATCCTCCGAAATCACCGGGGGCAAAAAACCCACAAAAATAGACCCAACTGGTTTCCTGCAAACACCAAAACACAACGTCAGCTGAACGCATGAAAGAATCGGGCGGGAGGAGGCTTCGTGCAGTGAGGGATGAGTGTTGAAACGTGACAAGTCTGCAGGAGGCGAGAGATGAGATCCCTCCAAAAACACTTGAACAGCCAGCGGCAGCTTTCTCATGACGTGTTTGTGTCGTGTGGAATCTTCTGATACGAGCTGACCTGTCACCAAGCTTTTAGATCAAACTCTTAAAGGAGCAGTGTGCAGGTTTCAGGGAGGAGGCAGCAGGGGGAATTTATTTGATGTGGACCTTCTGTCATCGGGTCCATTTACTACACGACCAACCATGACCAGCTGCTCAAGTCAACACAAATCTTGCAATGATTGCTTCAGAATGTCACGTTAAATTTTGCCGCTCAGAACGTGAATGCCATCCTTGTGGGCTCCTCACCCGGGGCACCACAGGGGGCCTCAAACAACTGTTCCCTGAAAAGCTCCTTTTAAAAAGTTGATTGAAACAAAATGAAAGAGAACTTAAGGGCAGTATAAGTACTTAGTACTTATATGTACATTAAACACGTTTTTATGGTTTTAATCAATGCCAAGAAGTTTGAGTTCTTTAAAGGGCACATGGTGTTTCTCTAATATTATACATCCACTACCATCTCCTCTCATCTAATCCCTGGCGCCCCCCCCCCCCCCCCCCCCCCTAATCCCTGGCGCCCCCCCCCCCTCAGACCCCTGTGATCATCAGAGGAGAGAGGAGAACAAGGAGCAGCGAGAGGACAGAGTGTCATGAACAAAGAACAGAACAAGGAGCAGAAAAACAGAAAAGGCAGTGAGGACTGTAGCCAGGCAGCCACATCTCAGCGCCGAGGTGTGAGGATTATCTGTATCTGAAGCAACGCCCCCGCTATGCTCTCCAAATGAATATTACCCCCCCCCCTCAGTGTTGGCACAGGAGTAACAGCTCGTACAGAGCCATGTTGTCCTGGCTGGGGAGAGGAGGGGGTCCGATGAGCATTATGTGAAGCAGGTGGCAGCAGCCGCGAGGAGAAAATAGGCAGCTATGTGGTAGAGGATGAGTTGTGCGTCGGACTATGCAGTAGTGATACAAGTACTTGGACGAGACAGTGTGATTGTTGTGGTCGTGGCTCCCCTTTCATATTTAAACACACACGTCCCCCCCTATTGTAAAATGTCCAGTTGATCTATCAGATACATGGACGTTGGAACGACACCTTGAAATGAACCGTCTCTACGATCAATCAATCACTTCATCACAGAATCTGCTTTGTCCCATTTGTGGTGTCTTCTCCTCCTGAGTGTGAGTGTGAGTGTGTGTGTGTGTGTGTGTGTGTGTGTGTGTGTGTGTGTGTGCTCCTGATGCACCTTCCAACATTCCCATTCTCAGATTAAGCCATAAACTTTCTTGTGTTCATTTGGACTCTGTGTCCTGCGTCCCTCTGTTGACCGTAACAAACACAGTAAATCATTGTCTTTAGAAGTTGACATCATCGCAATTTCCCATGATGCAACACAAAGGCAATTTACAGTGTTATACTGTTCGGCTCTGTCTCTGTCTGTTTACCAGAGCCGGGCTGAGCTGTTGATGCCAGCGTGAAGGCAGCTGTTCATCCGACGGCCTGCAGGAGTTTAAACAGAGAGTGTGTGGGTCGGGGTGGATCAGATCAGGGGATCCAGGACATTTTTCCTCACCATCATAAACAAGATCTGGTGTTTTTCAATATATAACTAATATTCATGGATCTTGATGAAAGATCGGGCATATTAAGGGGATTGGTTTCTGTAACTTGGTGCAGCTCCAAATGTTTTCATCTGTCCTGGCTTGTTTTTTGTTTTTCGATTTGCAGAGAGTAATAGTGAAAAATGCAGCGGTATTAGTATTGTCAAAACAAAGAATGTCATTTAAACGTCTTCATCATCGGGCACTTACATGTAGAAACGTGGGATTCAGAGAGAAAGAGACGGACGTGGCCCCGGGCCCCTCGCTGCATTCTGTCGTGTACACAAACGCTTTCCCAACAAATACCAAATGTCAGTGGCCCTTAAAGGAGACAAAAGCCAGAGGCGGCATTAGTGTCTTGTGTGTCAGCTTCCTGGAAGCCTCCCCTCAGTCTGCCCTTTGCTTGAGCTGGGAGCAGCGACTGTTCACCAGGAGCCACAGACAGGTGTAATGAAAGGCCTGGAATGTATCTGCCTGCAGAGTCTGATGGTTTGGATCCACACAAACAACTCACACCATTTAGTTCTCTCACCGGAACAATGAAGCCTCTGGGACTGATCTGTGAATGAATAACAACTAAAAAACAGTGAAAATAAAGAATAAAGGTTATGTAATCCAACAACCACATTCGAACCAGGTTGGTCTAGAAACATGCAACCAGCACCTGTCTTATGTCTTTTGTGTCTCGAAAGAAAGAGCAGCATGTTTGATTCACTTTAACCTTCCACGACAGATTCCTTCGTCTGTCAGAATGATTGACAGGGAGCGAGACTGACAGAGGAAACAAAGCTCCAGACTAAAACGTCAACATCACAGAGAAGGGAAAATAGAGGAAACATGTTCGGGCTTTGTTTATATTTCTTGTCACTGAAATCTGTCACAAGCTCTTTCCTTGAACGCATCATCTCTCAAACCACAACACAGCCCACGAGTGGTCCAACTACAGGAAGGTAACAGGTCAAACCCCCCGATTAAGTCGTTTGTTCGCAATCGAGCCTGAAGAATCAGGAGAGAGCAAAAGGTCCTGACATCTTTATAACAACAACAAATGTAAGTACTGTATGTGCAGTGCTCCCTTTTAGAACAATCCCATATCAGGATCAATAGTTTCAGCCCAGAGGCAACATCAATATCTTCATCACCAGTGACCCATCTCCCAACTCGCTGTCCATCGTCCGACCCACATTTATCACTTCAGCAAACAGCTGGCCACCCTCACATATTTCCCCCAGCTGGTACTAACACATGAAACCTATTTTATTTGTTAAATAAGGGGTTATTAAGAACAACTGCATTGGATTTCATCTAAATTCCTAAAATGTTGTTAACGAGATGTTCCGTTTCTGTCTAATTTTTAAACTTGTGAATGTTTTGGTACGGACACGTTCACACGTACTTTCGCACTTGAATATCACCTCTGGATAACGAGCGGCACCACGACTGGGAAGCGGATGATATCAGCAGCTAAAGGCCAAACACTCTCACATTCACAGTTCACACAGAACGTGGACAAAGCTCCACAAACCCCCTGTGAAACCATCAACATAGCCAGCCCTCCGTGAAACTCAAAGGATAAACGTTGTAGATGATAGATTTATAATTTTATTGGTATCGAAACATGTAATGCTAAATAAAACGTTCACTCCGATGTATTCAGATTGAAAGATTTTTAAGAGTCTTTAAAAGTAGCTACTGTACAACTCACAGGGTGTGATTGTGTTTATGATGCAGTTAATGAAACACTCTTCAAGTGGGTGTGACCTGACTGCATCATTAATCAACCCTCATCAGTGGAAGCAAAGTGACACCTAAGAAGGAAACACAGCCAAACTGCGTACAGGTCGACGTCCTTGTCCGTGAGCAAAGAAAACTCAGTGTCCTGTCGCTGTCGCGCTCCAAAGTACTGACTGAGGTACTGACCAGAGGTTGACATCGTTTTAACGACACAGAGGTGTCATTGTTGGACATCGGCCATCTTCCTCTTGCGGTAGTTGAGAACCAGACTGGAGGCGGTGAGCTGGGCTGCCTGACCCTTCTCCCAGCTCTGGAAACCATTGAGTCCGATCTGCCCGGCCCTAAACAGACCTTTCTCCAGAGAGTCCAGACGCTCCACCAGAGCAGACGTGTCCTCGTTGTAGGCGTTCTGGGAGGAGTCCATGGTCCGCCTGAACCGACCAATGAACGTCTGGAAGACAATGCAATAGACAACAAAAGAATTAAATACAAAATAATGCCAGGAAGTCACATCTATTTTAAAGCAGCTGGAGCCAAATGTTTCACTTAAATTCTAATGTAAAAACTATGAAAAAGCAATACAATTAAATTCCTGGCTTCTGCCCTGATGTTGGTCTTTTTTGTCTTAACAGTCTGTCTCCTTAACAAGTCATTTAGAGGAGATGCTGCACCTCACAACATGTATGCTCACGTTTTCTGATCTGATTACGCCCCCTATCTGTGATGTATGAAATGACAGCACTATATCAGATTACTTTATACTCTGACTTTAAATCCAGTGTGAATTCTTTGTTGACTATTCCAGATGTACACTAACTCTTCCTTTAGAACAGATCTGATGATCACTTGAAATGAACCTCCTTGTTGTGTTGTTGTTGTTCTTGAGCGTAACGTTCACCTGCAGCAGTGTCTGAGCGATGTCCGGGTTCTCCGGGCTGTCAAAGTGCAGCAGCTGGGACCCCAGGCTGTAGTAGTAGGGGCCCCTCTTGTGCAGGTCCACCACGTTGGGGTCGGCGTTAAACACGGTCCTCCAGCCCTCTCTGTAAACCTTCGGCAGCTCCACAGACAGCACCCTCCTCTTCTTCTCGTACAGGCCCTTGGACAGCCACAGAGGAAGCTCCATCTTTGTGCCCTGTCAGGAAGAACTTGAGGTTTAAAAGACGTTCATGTGGCCTTGCAGTAACCGACCAAGACGTCCAAATTCAAGCCTCATGTTAATTGTTTACTGATTTTTTTTTTTTTTACTGGAACGAGTGTTGTTTGGTTGATTGTAAACACGCCGAATTGTAAAGAGACATGTGTATTCTTTTTTTGTTTTGATTAGACTATCCCCAAGTAAACACCTTTACCAAAGCAAGGAGGAAAACATAAATATCAAAAACTGGAAGGGAGTTTGGTGTAGTATGATTGTTCTCACATTAAAAATGCATCCCGTTACCTCCATGCAAAACACGAATAACATTAAACTCGATAAGTTGTGTCAGTAACCACCTCCGCTATGTCCTGCGAGTCACTCGACCTCTCCAGGAATCCGAGCCGGGGGAAGGTGCACTCAATGTGGACTGGAAGTCTCTCGTGAGAGAGCAAGATGTCGTCCAGAGACAGGAAGTTCTCCTCCATCCCAACTCCAGCCTGAACGGGACAATACGACTGGGCGTCCATCTTTGTTTTAAAAAGAGAATTGATCGCTGAATCAATTCCCTGAACCACGGAGCTGAAGCGTCCTCTGGCGTGTTTGGTCTTACTTCCTGTTTGATGCTTTGGCGCCAGGACCCGTGGACCAATCAGAGCGCTGCTGGGGTCTAGACACGAGCAATCGATCCAAGATCTAGAAGCTGATGACTACTGGGATTGAATTCTGCTTCGTTGTTATTACTACTGTTTTATTTCAGTGCTTACTTTACCTTAGTTTAAATTATGTGTTTTTGTTGAATAAATAAATATATATAAATAAATATAAAATGTAAAACTAAAACACAGCAAGCTACATTAAGGAAATGTGATAAATAAATACATTGATATATATAAATCATAGTGGACCTAGTCTACTGCTTCTATTATCTACAAAAAATAAATACAAATGCAATCTGTCATACAGGTGCAGTTAATAATTTGGCCTCTAGAGGTCAGAATATGACCATTTAAGTCTGAACTCCCCTGATAATAACAGTAATAAAACAATAATAATCACCATAATAAAATGTATAGTTGTTGTTACTTCCTGGATCATGACGCTCCTGATGGTGGATCTTATGGTGGATGATGGTGGTGGCAGCGGATGGCGGAGCCTGATCACAACCAGACTTCTTGATGTGTCCTCAAATCATCCACTCCATTCCTGACAATGACTCCTCAGTTCATTTGACATGGCCGCTCCCTGGATGCTGAAGCACTCGTCATCACCAGATCTTCCCCCTCTATTAACTGTGCTCATGATTCACTTGGAACATTGTAAGTCACATGAATAAGGGATCATCACCGTGTCATATGGCTTCTTATGGCCCATCCGTGATAGCGCTGGCCATAAGGAACAGGGATGATCTCAGCACCTAAAGGACTGTGACACTTTATATCTCACGAGGTTTCAGAAGCACATTATGATCAGAGGGGCTTTAATACTCCATGTAACATGGAACAAACTTTCTGCAGAAAACAATTTTGCACCACATTCGAAACACATCAGCTGACGTCACAAAGCTTTTACACAGTGTGATAGAGAGTGAACCTGTGAACGTGTCTCTGTGACTGTAACGGTTCATTTGAATTGCTCAGTGCATTTGTTGGTGTATTCACTTCAAATGCACTCATTACTTTCCAGCCTCTTAAATAGAACAAGTTAAAACATTTTAAACGCCCTCTTCTTTAATTTCATCCCATCAGGCTAAAATCCACCAACTCCTGCACGGTTACAATGCCATAATGATTTCTTTTTTCTTTTGAAATGGTCGCTTCAGAAAAGTCTAAGAACAAATTTCATAAAGAATTTTAACATGCAAGTTTCTTTTTGAGTGATCTAAAGATCTTAAACCGACAGTGCACTTCAGATTCCATTAAATGTCAGATGTCCTGCTTGAAACACACACAAAGGTCACTTCAGAGAAACGATCTGTGGGGGGGGCGACACGTGGGGACTTCAGTCAACATTAAGAGCAAAGTGAAAACACACATATGTGAATGTGACGTCTGCTGTGAGTCGTTTGACACAAAGGAACGTTCAGAGTAGAGTCTGTCATCTAGCACAATTTATTCCACCATTTGTTTACAGTAGCTTTTTGTAAATGCAGTTTGTATGATTTGGTTTGTAGTAGTCTTCATTTATCAGCTCTGGCATTCTGAAGAGTGAGTAACACCCCACACGACTGTAATATTAAACAAATATTGTTAAATATGAACAAATGAATAAATAAGCCCCGCCCAGTGGATCCACAGTGGGACTGGAAAGTCCTTCTTCAGGTCTGAGTGGCTCACGTATCCAGTCGCAGAAACCAGACCTACTCTAGCAGAAACACGATGTGGGGAGCCGACAGTAGCATGGATGTCACGCTCAAACACACATGCACAAACAGTCATATGCACGGAATCACACGCACGCGCTCGCTCGCTCTCACACTCAAGGCTCTCACTAGAAAATGACGAGTTATGATCACATGAAAAAAATCTGGCAGGTCTAAAAAAGAAAGAACCGAGAGGTTGGTGTATCATTTACAATATGTCATGTCGCTTCTCTGCAGCTGTAAACATCAGCAAAGTAAAGGGAGGACTGCCAGTAGCACACACAGGGAACATGGACATCTACACTGTAAACATTTCAACACATCAACACACACACACACGCGTCACCGTCTCAGTCAGCCCTCTACGCTGACCTTTCATGCTGCCTCACACACACACACTCAGTCACTAGGCTTCAGCAAAAGCTATTTTGTCACCGTTCCAAGTCCTCTCACACACACACACACACACACACACACCACGTAGTGTACACACACACATGTTACACAGCAGGAGCGTAAACACATTGCTGGCCCCTTCGTCCCTCCCACCCAGAAGTGAGCGTGCTCAGACTGCGTCTCCGCCCCGAGTCCACCTTCAACCTTACCGAGTGTGCTCGCGCGGAGCCTCGCTGTCGGCCCTGGTGTGCGTAAAGCAGATCAGAACCGCATCGCTTCGTTTCTATGAGTCAGAAAAAGAAAAAGAAAGAAGAAGCACACCGGAACCGAGTCTTTTTGATGAGGATGTCGCCGAGTTCTGTAGTGAAATGAGAGGCCCACAGAATATTGTACAAGACTGTTTCTCTTAGTTCTCAATCCTCCTTGTGTCGATGCCTTCCGACCTTTCCCTTCTCCTCTGTTCCTTCCTCCCCTGCTCTGCTTCCTCTCCTCTCCCCAGTTAAGGCCATGGGAGGGCGGGACACAGATGACTGGCAGGCTTGGATCCAGGTTCAAGACGGAGGGTCGGCTGCTGGAGACCAGTAAGGACCTGAGCACCTCAGAGAGTCCATGGCTGAGTCGGAGGGGGGGGGGGGGGGGGGGGGAGTTGAGTCCTGATGAAGCCCTTTGAGGGACTCGTCTCAGTTGTCTGGACACGTGGGGGGGGGTCTCTTCGGCTGATGTAAGATGGTGGGCTCAGGAGGGGCGGCCCTTTAATGTACAATGGTGTGATAGTCACATTTTTCTTTTCTTTTTTTTTTGGTTCAGTTCACGAGGAATAATTTATCTTGGTTAGGACGATGGATTCTGTCGGGGGTTCGATTGTTTCATTGGATTTGGTTGCGTCTGTGTCCGGATGTCCACGGCACGACCACGAGATGTTCTGAGGACGGGGACGGGGGACAGAGAGGGAATCCATACGTTACTTAGGGTACATAAATGAAATAAGAGGAAGCAAAACAGGCTTATGCTTCTGAACTGAATGAATAAATAACTACGATAAATAAAGACAGTGAATTATGATTATAAATAAAACAACGTGTTATATTTCACTGTGCATGTGCATTTTATCAATTTAGTTCTATTATTATTATTATTATTGAAGAAAATGATGTTGTGATTGTTGCTGTTTTATCAGCCAGCTGTCAGGACTCTGTTCATCCGCTCAGTGGGTCCAGACACTCTGGTCTCCATGCACTCGCTGAACCTGCTGCCATCAGAATTCACAGTGTGTCCGTTCTCACCTTGAACAGTTTTCAGAGTGGGCCTGGTGGTCAGTCAGTCAGACGGATGTTCAGGGCAGGACCGATTGATCTCAAACCAAGAGTCTATACAGCTACACACACACACACACACACACACATTTTGTTTAAGCACAAATCTTTCAGCAGCTGCGATTACACGTCACCCTGAATAATGCGGGTCAAACTCAGATCAACAATCGAAACCTGAAGTCATATTTAAGGAGCAGAGCAACGTGTGACAGAACCCGATCAATACGGCGAGCGTGACCTCAGGGCATCGGCCGAACAATGCCACATGTGCACTAATGCTCGTACGTGGTCCATTATATGAAGCAGTAAAGCAAACGACCACATCTTCCTGCCCTGATGCATCGTTGTTGCATCAATATGAAATATATGAAACCACAGAAATGTTATTTTATTAAGATCTGCAGTTTAATTAAAGGAAGTGCAAGATTACAACAGGCAGAGGTCCAAGTGTGTGTGTGTGTGTGTGTGTGTGTGTGTCACCTTTTGTGGTAGATGCAGAGGCACGGCAGTCTGGCTATGGTGTCTCCTTGCTGCAGTTCCTCTAGACAGATGACACACTCACCAGCATCCTTCGCCAACACGTCATCTGAGGTGGTGGAACACACACACACACACACACACACACAGATTTAATCACAGATATGAAAAATAAATGTTTGTTGCATTCAAAGGCACAAAACAAAATCTTCTTTTATTGTAAATGATTTGAATTGTTCAACCTTAAGGATTTGCCGGTGTGCATATGATGGAAGACATGAGGCTGACAGGGAATCGAACCCGTGCCATCTTATGTATTATTATTATAATTATTATTATCAGTCCTCTGCTTGTATTCATTAATGTGATGGCGGTCGTCACAGCTCTGTCTTCCATCTCAGCCTCTCAACCATCAACATGTTGACCTCATTTTGGACTTTTCTTCGGTTCGTCCTTCAACTCCATGAAAATCAAGAGCAAGAAATTATTATTTCCTGTAATTTGTGCAATGCAGAGTCTCGTGAAACGAGGTCATGGGAGTAAAGCTCAAGCTCTCGTGGCAGAGTGCAACTCTGATTCTAACTAACCTCCCCCTCACGTCCACTGCGAGATCCTGCTCCTACTTTGAAAAGCCTTTGTGAGCTGGAACATTATGAACCAGCGTGCAACGTGAAATCCAGTTTGCCGAAGCTGAATCTGGGTCAATGCAGAATATAAGTTAAGACATAATGTGCTTCACTAAATGTTTAACAAGGGATGCACTCACAGAGACTCGGTACATCCACTCTTCAATATTCACTACGAGCTGCACTCTGGAGAGCAGCACGAGCTCAAAGTTAGAAAATGTAGGAAATGAAGCCATTATAGGAACATTTACTTTATTCATATATGAAATACTGCACGGATTTATGTTGTTATATTTTAAACAGTTAGTGATTTATTAATCTGAAGAGGAGGCCGTTTCAGTGTGCGATGCATTAGCATGAGGCTAACACTGCTGCAGCCTTGACCTTCGATGGATTTGGAGCGCGTTCTGAGCCTCCTCCCAGCTCACAGCAAACCAGTTAAAGATGCGGAACGAGTGGAACACGTCCTGGATCTGTGACTCAGATCTGCAGCGGGTCAGCGGATCGTTCCCTGAGCCAAACCGCACATTCCACCACGTTTAACGGCTCAATCCTGTTTACAAACAAACAACTGCAATGGCGTCCGGCGGTCCCATTAAAGCTGCCCCACGCTCGCGGCCTCTCCCAACGACTCGACGCAAGGCCCGAGGATCAGGAAACGAGACGAGCTCTCCTCTCACCTGGCCCTGCCTCCCTCTTGACTTTCAGTCGTCTCTCTCTCTCTCTCCACGGCCGGCTTGCCAACAGACATTTGGCGTCCGGCTCCTTCAGTTATGAGCTGGAAGTGTCGCTCTGTGCGTTCCTGAATCACCCCCCCACCCTGCTTTTATGTCTCTCTCTGTGTGTGTCCTCGAGTGACCCGAGCCGCGAGAGGTAAAACTGCACAAAATGCCTCGCTCTTTGATTTTCTGTCTCTGATTCCAGCCTCCTGACTTCTGTGAGTGTCTCAGGCCCTCGCTCCCTCCCTGAGCGCAGGGCTATATTTAGCAGGGGGGCATCAAAATATCATCATGCAAAGTCAAAGCCCAGAAAAGATCCAGTGGTCAGATCATGTGCAGCTACCTGCATCCCTCACGTGCGCGGCAGGGACTCGTGCACAGTGCAGACAAGAAGGGGAGCAGAGGGAGGCACAGACAGCTCCTCCGCCTTCTGAGGGTAACACAGGGTAACAGGGTATCCAGATCCAGCAGGGGGCGACTCTATCGAAGTCTCGCGTGTTCCTGCCGAGCGTTGGCTTCCTCTGATCTTCCTCAGTTTGATTTCCACACGAGCAGATGTGATGAACCGTCGGCTTCAGGGTTTAAGTGGCTGCCGGGCCACTCGAGGACGCTCCGGCATTGTCTTGACTCCTCTCTCCCGCTGAGCTGGGAGCTGAACCACTGCCCCAGTTTCAGGTCATCACGTGGACCAGATGACCGCTCTGTGTGCTTAGCGGCATCCATTCACCAGCTCAGGCCACTGCCAGGACGCTGTCAGCCAGCAGGAGGCGTGGCGGCGGGTTTTGTCAAAGCAGCGAATTCCCTGAGTCATTGCAGTCCTTTAAGCGTCTGATTACATTTGTGCACCTATTGTGTGTTAAACGCTCCGAGATGTGTCGATGTGCAACAGCCAGTCGGCCCCAGGTGATTGACAACGGACGCCTGCGCACGCTGGGGAACGAGATAAGCTGCAGCTCGGCCCGTTTTGTGGGTCGCAAGAAAAAAAAATCAGAACGGAGAAAACGAGGGAGGGAAGAAGCTCCGGAGATTACGCAGCGGGAACAGAGGCAGTGAGACGGACGGACCCCCGGAGGAACGGGGGACAGAGGGAGGATGAAAGGGGAGTAATTTGCTGGAAATAAAGAGTGACAAGACAGACAGCAGGAACAAAACAGAAGCAAGAGGAATTATGGGAGTCGTTCTCCTTTCACCCTCTCTCCTCTCATCCATTATCAGCCATCGGGCCACTCCATCACTCTATCCCATCTTCCTGAAGACAGTTTCACTCTCCTCTCTCTGTCCGTCCTTCAATCTTCCCTCCGCTCCGTCTGAATTCAGCTGCAGGCTTCAAACCCACAATACTGGAGGACCCCCCCCTCTAATGACATCATTTAGTCTGTTTTCGTGTGGTAACGTTATCGTAATCATCCAACGCTACTGTCCTGAGTACACACAGGAACACGGAGTACAAGGTGACCTTCAGGCTCCGCATGCGACCGACATGCTCACCGTCGTGAGTCAAACCAGCGGCTGTCAATCAACGGGGCTGCTGGGGGCAGCGAATAGACGCGGCCGCCGTCAATCACGCGCTTCAACGCGGCGCCAGGAGCGGCCGCACGGGCCATAATTAAAACACGCTGAAGGAAATAAATGGCAGGCAGGGAGGTGGGACTGTGTGTCTGCAGCAGTAACATGAGTAATACATCAGCGTGGACGCAGGGGGACAACGACAACAACACGTGCGCGCGTCAGCGACAACTCGCAGCGTCAGCACACTTCCTGTCGGGGGTTTGACTGGGATAGATAGAGATATACATAAAAGTAGAAATATTTAAAAATATCCAGCCTAACCCACAGTACCGTCCTCTCCATGATGTCACTCACTGTCTTTTATTGACACAAAACCTTTTGTTCAAAGATTTTTTTTTGAGTCGATGTTTTTAGAAAAAGTACCTGGCGAGCCTGTAGGGGGCCGTAAAGTCGACATCAGCGGCCCATCAAGAACTCCGTGAGCTTTTTATTTAACGTGTACTTTCAGTACTTTTCCAGTTCGGTCCCTGTCCCATCTGCTCCCACTAAAGAGTTTACAGCCTTCACAGCAGCTTCTCTTCTCGGAGCTGCCCTGGCGTCCATCTTTATTTACAGTCACTGGCTCAGACACTAGAGGCCAACACGTGACGAGCGAGCGAGTCGACGAGAATGTCAGCGATGTGCATTTCTAACCCAAAATGTTTGAAATTCTCTTTGGCAGTCGGCGCTGAAGACGTTTATTGAATTATCCTCAGATTTACACCGTTCATTTAAAGAAACAAACGACCCCGGCGCCCGCCTCTGAACGGAACAATGCAGCGAGGGGTCTGGCTGTGTTACAGACATTCCACTAATTGGATGAGCTCAGAGGGAGATACACACTCGGATCCATTTTCCTCTGGTAAACCCCTTTAGCTGCAATTATGAGCTCAGGTGTTTGTGTCAGGGTCTCTCACCTGAACACGCCTCACGTCTTTTATTCTCAAGTTTAATTTGATTGGCTTGTGTTTGAGCCGTCACCTCTGAGGGCTGTGTCAGCTCTCTGTGATTGGCCCAACTTATCCAGAGAAGGGAAGCTCAGGTCTCTCAGGAAGACCCATGGCTCGTTAGTTCTCTTTCTCTCTCCTCATCAATTCAATCATTAGCTCCATCGGCTGCGGTCGAACCTGGAGTCTGTTCATTCGCACCCTCCTCCTCTAACCTGGAAGACGCCATGACGGGCCCCAGCGCCAAAAAGACTCATACATCAGCTCTCATGTTAGAGTGCGTGGCAGCTGGGTCAAATTGGGCCCTTCAGATACCTGAACGTCTGGACCAAGGTGTGAAACAATGGACACGGTCACGACCTTCAGGGCATACGGATGTAAATTTAAACCTTGTTGTGACACCACCTGTTGATTGTCGTCAGGGATCAGTGTAAACTCTGATTTCCTCCGTGTTCCTCTCATTCATATTCATCGTGTTTTGGGAGGACGAGCTCAACACCACCGGGCCTCTGCCGGGCCACCGTCTCCTCATGAATATTTATCCGCAGCAGGAACAGGAAACCTGGCACAAAACGGCAGAGGCCGATAAATATGACCGGGGCCGGAGCCAGAATCAATTCATTACTTATAGCCTGGGTTTTCCTTCCAAAGGCCGGGAGCCGTCACGTAAAGAAAAGGCCTCTGCAGAAGCTCTTACCGTTATAGGAGAGGCGAGGCTTGCTTAGACACATGATGAAGTGAACTTCCATCTCGTTGGACGCCACAGACTTGGAGCAGACAGGACACTTGAATCCTGGGGAGGACAGAAGGAAACACATCAGTGAGGAAACCAGTGACGGTGTCCTTCATTGTTTTTATCTGCACCGACGAACAGAAACCACCGTTTCACGCGTTCCCTCTGACCTTCCGACCTCATGACCAGCCACGACACACCGGCTGTTTTCCCCGAGGACCGAGGCTCCGTCTCCGACACAGTCTGAGCTTCTTAACGCTGCGGATGTTTTACATTTCACTGACTCTAAAAGCCGGTCCCCCCTGACCTTAACAGATATTTAAAAATCCATTACTAACTAAATAATAAAAAGCCCAGTGTCTGATGTGGGTGGAGGCATTAAATCACTCCACACCCCCTCTCTTTTTCCAGTGTTCTGAGAGAGCCTCTGAAGCGTTAAGAAGTATAACTGCTGTATTTCACACGAGCGAAAAGGTCAGAGCGATGATTTCAGATAAATAAACAACATTCACACGATTTAAAAAACTCTCAACCAAGGAAATAGTTTGATGTGGTGTGTGAGTGTGTGTGAGTGTGTGTGTGTGTGGGGGGGGGGGGGGGGTTTGCTCATTTGCTGAGCATCTGCAGTTTACTGGTCACACACATCGAGTTATGGTACAAACAGGAAAATCTCGAGGTCAAACAAACCTGACCGTCCTAATTCAGCTTTTAAAATACGATCCACTGACTCACACAAACAACTTATTTTTTAAATATACGAAAGATATAAGAGCCAGAATATTTAGTTTATTATAACTTTATTCTATTATAAATGTGAAATGTTTTAAACACAGATCTGAGATATATATAGAATATATAGAATATATAGTTATATAGAACCGTGCACATGGTGTTCAGGCGTCACGTTTCAAATGTGTGTAGCTGTGAACATGATGCTCAGTCATTTCACAAAGTTGCACAACATTTCATTAAAGGATTCCAAATCTGTGATACAGTCGTACACACACACACACACGCACACACAGACCCCCTCCCCTCTTTGCACGTGGCAGCTGACCCATTTTTCCCTCGGCTGCTATTTACAGATGCTCCATAGGGACGAGCAGCGAGATGAAGGAAATGAGTGAGAAAGACGTGCAGGAGGAAGGTGAGAGCGTTCAGGCATTCGAGGAGAAACGACAGTTTATGATCCACGGCCCAGCACAGAGTGTGTGTGTGTGTGTGAGAGAGAGAGGGCGCGTTTGGATTCATCTTAGCTGAGCACCACAAATCCTTGAGGACATTTCAAATTCTGGGCGCGCATGAGGTCAGATAGGGACAAAAGTAAATCATGGGACAAGTTCGTAAATTAATTATAGTGCTGCCAGTTTATATGAGTGTGTATATCACGGTGTGTGTGTGTTGTCTAGTGCACTGCACCCCTGACGATCTGGTTTATGTCGAACTGGCACATTTCTCTCAAACAACTTTCTCCACTGTCGTGGCTGTGGACAGCAAACGCCACGCAGCACTTCTGAGCGCTGGGTCGTGGGACACGGCGAGGACAGACAGACAGGCTGCTGCTGAGGACACGGGTAATGGAAATATACAAACTGTGTTGTGACAACTCAGCAGGGAGGTACGGGGGTTGTTTTGTGTTTTGTCCACCTGTGGTTTGAACTGATTGGTCTCAGAACAGGCACAGGTGGACCTGAAGCTCAATAAGCTCATCGCGGTGTTGCCCGACCCGACTTCCTGTCTGCTCCTGTGCAGCCGGAGCAGCAGCAGAGGCCTCGGCGCTTCAGCTGTGTCTAGACAAAATGCGTCCAGGCAGTCAGAAGGTCACCGCAGTTTTGGCAGCACTCAAACCCTTGAAATCTAAAAATACCCGTCAGGTCATGTTTATGCGCGTATAACCCCAGTATCAGCTGCAGTGGGAGCACGTCTCCTCTGTCACACGTGCATGACACCCCGATGTGGACGTGTCCTCTGACCGAGCGTCTGACATTAACGCGTCAGGTCGCACCAAACAAACAAGCTGCTCCACGATGAGGGAAACATTTCCCACTGATGACGCTGATGTGTAACGTGTATTATGCTACTAGCTCATCAAGCTGAGCAGCAGGTGACGCTGCTTTCAGGAAGGCGCAGAGGAAATCACTCACAAATCAAACATTCCAGGTGTTTCCCATGATGCATCGTGAAAAACAGTGCACAACCAATGGACGATAACCGAGCAATAAGTACCATCATGCATTGCGCTGGTTGTGGAGGAACAGTTCAATCTTTTGGGCCTTTCATTAAAAACAAATGAATCTGCTATAAAGACTGTTTGTTGTGAACTGCATAAATTAATCATGTATTCATAGAACAAAGTTAAGAAAAAGACAAAGTTATGCATCAAACTCATTTGGTGTTAGAGAAATGGCCTGGAGGTGGGGGGGGTGTTAGAGAAATGGCCTGGAGGGGGGGGGGGGGGGGGGGTTCATCCAGTCATTATTTATGCCTTTAAATATTAAATGCTCGACTTAAAACGCTCAGCTCGTTGTGTTTGTCTTTGTCGTGGCTGCAGCTGTTGAACTAAACTGAGTGTTGTGTTACCCTGTCGTCGGCCAAAGCTCTGTGATGTTTTAATCATGGGAAACATCAGCGAATCAAAGTTTCATAGAGAAGCAAGTGAGCTGCTGTGGTACAATAATTAACATTCAGTGAGGGGGGGGGGGGATCAAAGCTCTTGTCAGGCTTCCAGTGTGGATTTTCCTGCAGCTGCCTCATCACTGGGATGATGGGATTCTACCAAATTCTGTTTTCTGCCAGGACGACGACCATGTGGTCAGCAGCCACGTCTGATTTGGTCACATTTCAATTGCAGATTTCTTTTCAAACGCTGCAGGGAAAACAACAACAACTGGATGACAATTCCCAGCGTTGGCCAGAAAAAGGTGAGCAAGACAATATATTTGTGTGATTGCTTTTATTTTGGTTAGTGTACCACTTCATCTAAATGTTGTGTTTCCTGCAGAATGTGCAGTTACTGGAGGAGGTGAGAACAATCACAACATTCCTCTGTCTGAAATGTCTTCCAACAGCAGATTGGACATTGGAAAATGTCTCTGTTATCTGGCGATAATGATCTGTTGGTTTCAAATTGGTTAGATGAGACCAAATTGATTTTAAACGCAGTGTTAACGCGCCGTAAACACACTGGATCCGTTTTGTATTAATAAGTCAACCTGACCTGTGTCTGAGACTCAAACCAAGTACCGACTGCTAACAGCCACAAAACACTGATGCTGGACATTAAAATGAAATACAATTAAATAGTATGAGTACAATAAGTAACAGAGCCAATCGTGTTTGTTTTAAATGAGATAATCCCACCCACCAAGGCAGAGCTTGTGTGACCGTGTGGTAACAGTGATGGAGGCTGAATAGATGGAGCTGTCACACACTCTGAGATGAAAGTGCTATTAAATGGTCCCATGGAGACTTATTCTTGTCAACACACACACGCGCACACACACACTTTACAGGTGAGGTCAGTCAACTCAATCTCTGGCCAATGCATATTTCATCAGCCCTCGGCAGCCCGGCGGCGCCCGAGACCCTGACTCAGCGCCTGCGTGACCTGTCCACCGGTGGAGACCTGACCATAACAGAGACACTCTGTTACCCTGGCAACGCCATTAGGCGTCTGTCTCGAGGAAGAGGAGCCGCGGATATCAGCTCTTATAGTTTCTGTCTTGTTTGCTGTCAAGTCGAACGAGAGGATTGATATTTATGTAATCACCAGCTGCGACTCTCGTCTTTATTTAAACCTCTTTTGTATGTCGTTAATTAAGAAGCCACTAAAACAACAGACACTGTTATTTAACATTTCTGAGATGGGGATCGTTGTGAAATAATCCGTAGAGTTTGTCCTCCGATGTCTCCCAGCGACTTCGGAACAGTGATCGGATCTGACAGCGGCGATCCATTCGTCTCTCAATCCTCTGGGACGGTGCGACCATAAGCATGTATTCAAGCCTTATAAGACATTCAGCTGTCGAGGCAGAGGACAGAGTGAGTGGAGACAGACGGGGTGGGAGGCACAGAGCAACCCACAGACTCCCACTGATTTATATTGATCGTGAGCTGATTCAAGAAAGATGTTGGTCTTTGCCTCGGGTAGGTTTTTGGTAGAAGCAGGTGAGATATGGACTGTAATAAAAACACCTCGGGGTCTTGAGTCACCTTGTCAGGGCTTGTTCTGTTAATTACTTAACAACTTTAAATCTTCCAGAAGTCGCTGAGCAGAGTGAACAGAGCTGCAGCCGACGGGCGGTGGTGCACACTGTGAGGATGAGCCCAGGAACAAAGGTTTACTGATGCGATACATTCATTATTAGAAGTATTTATTTGGGAAGAATCCAAACCAAAAAAACCTAATCAGGGTTTTTTTTTTATCATTAATCGTGCACTGATGTTATATCGTGTTTTCATTTATGATGTCTCGAATGACTCTTTGAGCCCCTGGTTGTAAGAGGGTGTGTGTGGAGGATTTTAGTGACCTCTAGTGGTGAAGTTGCAGATGGCAATGAACAGAGTAGACTCTTCTGAGACTCCTTTGACTAGATTAGTTAAGAATATATTCCACTGTAGCCCTTTTGTTCCTGCCAGCCGAGGATCGTGGGTAATAGCCACAGCTCAGTGATTCAGTCAGAGATTGAAGGTTTTTTGTTGCCCTGAACGTGAGAATCACTCAAGCGAGCAGAAGGAATCGCCGCGTGTGGCTGCAGGGGCCGCTCTTGTTGTAAAGTGCCGCTGTAAATCAAAGGAAAGGAATCAGTCAGCAAACAGTGACTCGTTCATTAACATCGACTGATCCTTTATCTTCAGTCGTCCGAAACAACACCTCCGCCAGTCTTTAGGAAAAGCACTCGAACGCCGTGAATGAGTGTGAGACACGGCAGCGCTGCAGCAGACAGTGTAATTAAAACATGGATCAGCCTGTCTCGTAATGATGAATAATGTCCAGGAGGGGCCGGCTGGACTGCAGATAGCCACAGTCATCAGCGGGAGCCCGTTCGAATCGCACCAGAGCCTGGGAGTGTAATGGCTGCACAAACAACTCTCCCAGATCCAATCAATAGCGCTGTAAAACCCTGACTGTATTCAAACCTCACATGAACTATCTGCAGAATATTAATTACTGAGAAGATGAGGGCTCTGGCATTGTTTTCGGTCCGGCACGTTATCCGTATCAACAGTGGACACTCGGGTGGATCGGCGTCAATAGCTGCAGAGGACAGACAGACAGACATCGCAGCAGGAGGAGGAGGAGGAGGAGGAGGACGGGGGAGACTGGTTTAACTGTGCCGTAAAATGCGGATCACAACAGTGCGGGGGCCGAGGGAGAGATGAATCATCGGGACGTCGACTTTACGGAGCAGAAGTGAGAAGGAGACGAAGGCAGAGGGAGGGAAATAAGGGGGGGGGCAGTAAGGCAGAGAAAAGAGGAGGGCGGGACAGAAAGTTGACGGTAAAACACAGAATGAGAACACTGAGACTATGAGAGCGGGGGAGCGAGGTGAGGAGGGGACGCAGGGTGATGTGAGGACAATGAGGCTCGTTCTAAAATGAAGTGTGGACATTTCCCTGAAATTATCCATTCAGGGCCTGAGGACGCACATGTCAAAAGTCAGGCCAGGAACTGAACTCCAGACACATTGGACAATGTCTGAAGTCAGTAGATTCCAGAGCAGGGAACTCACGTCCCGCTGCTCTGCCCTCAGGCCAAGCACACGCTGACCAGCAACTATCTCCAGCTCAATCTCCATATTCCAAAGGCAAACTCCAGAGAATAGCCAGGCCCGATCTCTTGCGATGTCTGACTTTAATCACAAAGCTGCGACGAAAGGAGAGCGACGGACCTCTCGGCCATCACGTCAGCAGGACAACAATCGCCCTGAATGTGAAGATGCAGATTCAGTCACACAGAGGCTTTTATTTTGTAGGGGTCACAGCTGTTATCGTCTGCACCTGAAACAGCCTCACTGCGTTTTATGGGAACAATCGTTGGGGTTTCGGCAAAATTAAAGATGGAATCTTGGCCCGGATATTAACTTGTGATGTGAAGTCAGTCAACAGCCACGGGAGAGTCGAGGAGCAGGTTCAGGAACGTATGTGAGCAGAAGTTGGACACTGATCCAGTTGCGCGCACACACACACACACATTCTACTGCAGGAGCACAACAAAGCCACTCTGCGGCCTCGGCTCTGTAGCGTGGCAGACTGAGGGCGGAGACTGAACACACACACTCACTCCAGGCGGTCGGTGTCAGGCAGGCAGATCGTCGAGGAGGAGAGAGAGAGAGAGAGAGAGAGAGAGAGAGAGAGAGAGGGAGAGAGAGAGAGAGAGAGAGAGAGGGAGGACACCGATACCAATACTCCAGATGGAAAGTCCGAGAGCGATGCGGCTCATCAGCCGAGCACAAGGAGGGAGAGGAGGTGAGAGGAGCAGGAGGTTCTTGGTGTTTGGTAGCGAAGCAGATTTTCAAAGAAGAACCAAAGAAACATGGAGTGAATCATTTAGAGACAGAGACACCAGGTCGAGACAGACAAATACTGACTGACTGTATCCGAGAAGATGCCGAATATTTGAGGCTGGGAACTTCTGCACCTGGTTTTATTTAATAATTAAATTCAACAGGGCTCCCTTTGATTTTCTAAATGAATTAATGTGTGTCAGTCCGTGCTCGTCATTTTTCTGGCTCGGCCAAAGGAAGAAGGATTCCCACGGTCTTAATCCCAAACAGGAAACGCTCAGTGGACGCCTGTCAGTCGTCCAACATCCCTACAAATTATCAGATGGATTATTATGTCGTTCATTCATGGGCCCAAAGGATGAACCGTAGTGACTGTGGCGATCCCCTTAAATCAGATGTTTGATCACATGATGAGCAGTCGCTTCCTCCATGTTGTTGTCTCCATAATGTGGCAGCTGGAGTTTCACAAGCTCTGGAAATAAAGCAAATCATAAACAGCCATTGCACTATTTGTACTATACACACACACACACACACAGGAGGAGGCCTGATCGCCAGCAGCCCACCACTGTCATGACCATAAACAGCGGCCCAGGGAACCCGTGGCTCGATTACATCACAGCTTACAACAACTCCGGCAACTCTCGCCAACAGACCCTCCTTTACCTTCCTGGAAAGACCAGAAGTTTCCATGGGAACAGGAAAGAACAAGAGAAAAATAGACGAGGGTGATGGAGAGATGGAGGAGAGCTTGGATGCCGGGGGAGTAGAGAGGAGCGAGCCGACAGAAACAGAAGAGTGAGGGACAAGTCTTTTGTTTTGTTTTCGTCACACGGGCAGGTAACGTGACCTTGAAGGCGAGCGGGGGAGGAGAGAGGTGAGGGAGGGAGGGAGGGACAGGGCTGCAGCTCTGGGCCGGAGCGACGCAGCGTGGCCGCAGGTTAAACGAGATCAGTGAGACATCATCATCATCATCATCATCATCACACCAACAGGTGATGATGTCACTGCTTCATCAAACTCGTTTATTTCAAGAAACTAAATGATCCAGATTGAATAAAACAATTACAACAAATGTATTAAATTCATTACAAACTAAACCCACTGACTCACTGAGACCAGAAGGTCGCTGGTTCGATACCCAGCATCTCCTTTAAGAAGCCAGTTGCTCCTCAGAAGGCCTCCACCTTCCCGTGACGACATTCAGACGCTGACCATAGCAACGGTCGCCATGCCCACCAACGGCCACGGCTGCTCGTAATTGGCCAGTCCGCCGCAATTACAGCACATATGGTGTTGACATTTAGCCACAGGAGCGATGCGACCTTTGATAGCTCCCCCTCTCCCCCTCTCAGATGACTGAACGCTCTCCAGGGACCGTTTCAGATAACGCCAACCCCCCCCAAAAAATGCTGTTTTTCCAGACGAGTCTGTCCCACCTCTAATCGTTTCCCCTCTCTCCCTGTCACTTTCTTTGCTGACCTCGAACTCCCCTCCTCTGTTTTTTCTCCTTTCCAAACTGCACGTGTAAATATTTCTCGTCTGTCGGACGGGATGAACGGTGCGGCTGAGGCGACGATCGCAGAGGTGAGGGGAAGCATGTGAGAACACACACACAAAACCCCAGCAGCTATGTGGTTGTCACAGCAACAAAAGCCCGTCTGCAAACCTCACTGCCATCATCTCATTCTGCCCTCGTATGTATGCAGAGTGTGGATGTGCGTGTCCTCATATGCCTCCTCTGTGTACGCTCCGAGTTAACAGGGAGGAAAGAGACAGGGAAAGATGGGGAGAGTGTGTGAGTGTGTGTGTCAGAGAGAGAGAGGCAGAGGAAACAGAAATAAATTGCAGTGCTGACCTATATTCTCGAATCCTGCAACCAGACAGTTCAGCGGCACAGATGTTCCCCCCCCCCCCCATCCCCGTCTTCCCTGAAACCCTCGGCTGGGAAACGAAACCACAACGCCGACCGCGTGGACGACACTCGTTCCCATTACGCCTCACAACCAGAAGGTCCTGGGTTCAATTCCTGGGCCGAGCCAGGAGGGCCCCTAAATCTGTGTCAGCCCTGCGATGAACTTGTGACCTGTCCAGGGTGAACCCCCCCTCCGCCATCATTTATTTCTGCGGAAACTTAAAAGATCTGTGTCCACGTCCGTCACCCATGCCAGCGCATGGACGCCATCATTCACTTGTCAATCATCTCTATGGGGTGGAAAGGCTCCAAATCCTAAATCTGATGATGCAAGCAGAGTGAGTTCATTCTCTGTGCTGAGCCTGAGGACGGTTTGTCTTTACGTGCGCTCGTTTCATGGCTACGAAGACACACAACCACGAAATCGACTGATCCAGAGTTATTAAGTCCTGAGACTGAGAACATGTGTTCTATTGTTCATCAGGCAGGAAGTGAAGGGGGGAGGGGCAACAAGAGCTAATCACATTCATCTTGTCTTTTAGGTATTTTGATCAGTTCAGGGTTACGGCAAGGTGCTTGTTCCCGAACGGACAGAGCAACCAGACACTTCCTCCTCGAGGTCTGACACACACACACACACACACACACACACACTGAGCAATGTGTTCAGAAGCAGCGCAGTGACCGGATCCAAGATGGAGCTGGTGTACGAAAACAGAGGAACATTAAATCCTCGCGTTCATGTTCCTGAAACAAGCTGCAGACGATTAATCCGCCCCCAGCCAGGCTCATTTGACCCCTGCGACCTTTTGGACGAGAGGAGGGGGCAGCCTCTACCCCTGTGTGTGTCAGAGAGAGAGAAGATGCAATCTCAAGGCATTTTAAAGCTCTTACCAGTTCATGTCACAATTAACGTTAGCCTGGTAAGTGCATCTCACAACGCCTTAATGGATGTTCATCAACACACACACACACACACACACACACAGACACACACACATTCTGCATCACCGTTGTCTAGAGAAGGTCAAACAGTGGAAGAGGGACCTGTCCTTTATCTGATTATTACACATCCACATCCACAAGCTGTTACAGTGTGAAGGAACTGGGAATGTGTGTGTGTGTGTGTGTGTGTGTGAGGGCGATACCTGAGGAACAACCCACTGAACTCTGAGGAGGAATCAGATAAACAGATTTTCTTCTGGTGAAACACCGGAGGGTTCGGCCTGCGGCTACTTCAGAGATGTGGGCAGACAAAGTGATCGTTTAATTTCTGAAGCAGGAAACAAAAAGTTGCCAGTAAAACAAACTGTGTAAGAGACGACCACTGGAGCTGCTCCCGCCTCCTCCCCGACTGGCCGGCGTCTGCGCTGCGACACCTGGAAAGTTAACCTGAACTGAAGTACCACAATGCCGTGCGGCGCCGCCCTCATTTGGGTGAGTGAAATGAATTTGTCTTCTAGAGGACAAACATCGCACTCAACTCTCCGAGCGCAGGATTAAATCTGTTCAACTCGATGAAACCGCCTCATTCTTCACGCAGCCGCCTGACGTTCCCATCAGCAGATGTTCGCAGCGAGCGGGAGTCTCCATCACGACCAGGAACACGCGGGATCGGGAGGGACGCCTCAGGTGAGGGACAGCGAGACGAACGCAGTTTGCTCTGAGGAGAGCGTGAGAGCGGACGTGGACGGACTGAATTCCCAGATGACAAAGCTCTTCACTGCAGCTTAAACCAGGATGAACTTGACAGACTGTCTGTGCTTTCATGCCGCGACACCCCACTGAGCTAAAGCAGCGCTCTCACACATATAAATGGGGACTCTGAATTTTTTATTTATTTTTTGACTCGGTGCCATTGTTGTGCTGAACACGGTTCCCAGTAAAATCTCATTCACCACCACAAAAACCCATTTTTAGCCGCAGCGGCCCAGACGGATAGAAACCTGCACCGAGACCCAAGGACCCGACTCGGGTTAGAGTTCTTGTGGCAATAGGAAGCGGGTCTGATCCGTTGAAAAGATTCCACAAAAACAAACCGAGGAATATGGTTTTGATCATGTGATCTTTTAAATGTCTCTCATCAACAACAACAAAAGACCTGGTTAGATGACATCACGACGCAGCAGAGGATCATGGGAGTTCCACCCAAAATTGCTGTAATCTTCCACAGAAACCAACAAACAAGAAGCGCTCTGTCACCACAGAGCGATCAGAAGGATCCGGATCTCTGTCACCTCTCGACAAATTAAAGTACCCACAATCCACTGCGATCTTTTCGCCCGAAGCGCCAAAGCTGTGACACGTCGGTGACGGAGGCCGTCATCAGATACCTGATGCTGCATCTCGCCGTATCTGCGTCCGCCCTCGTCCTCACGCGTGTCCCGTCGCCGAGAGGAAGCGCGGATGGAGCAGATTGCAGCTGTCGCCGGCCCTGCCCTCTCCTCCGCTCAGACCGCCGGGTCCTCGCCATCTGCTCCTGCAGCTCCACTTGATGGGCTGTCAATCTTCTTTATGTGATCTTGCCCGAGGCCAGGGTGTGCGCCACTTTTCAACATTTTCAAACACTCGTCTCTATTTTATTTATTTTTTCTTGCAATCCTCCCGTCATTGCTGCTTTGACCTCTGCAACATGGCCGCCACCGGCCCTTTACTCGCCGACCACACCCTTATGACCATCGCAGTGGGGGGTGGGATTTAGTCTTGGACATTTTTTACCTCTGAGTGCATCGGCTTTCATCTGACAACAAATTCACCTGTGGGGGCACAGGTTGATATCCCTGGGTGTCCGGTGTGGACATCCAGGCGGAGACGCTATCCTCTGTCCTCCATGTTTAAAGTCCTTTTTGTAGGTGATGCATTTCTATCGATGTGTTCCACGTGAACTCTTTACCAGCAGCCGCCAAAGCCTGTTCAGACCAGAGTGAGTGAAACTTGAAATTGATTATAGACACTCTGGCGTTCCCTGTACTTTGCCTCTTTCCTCAAGGCCCGAATCCTTAGCGTCCGTTGCTGACACGAGCACCTTCCTCTGAGTTTTCCTCTGCAGACGCCCCCACTTCCTGCCCCCCCCGACCCAGCCCGGTTATCTCCTCCCACTGATATGAACGCACATCATTGTCGCTAGGCGATGTAGGCGAGAGAAAAACAGCCAAGATGTTGATATCCAACTTGCTATTCTCCTGCTGTGAGCCGGTCAGGGCTTTAGTAATGAGAGCCTGGGGACCTGGCTGAGTCTGCTGTGCATGTGTGTGAGAGAGAGAGTGTGTGTGAGTGTGTGAGAGAGACAGAGGAGTGAGCCTAATCTTCCTCAAGGACTTTGTTGCTGAGTGTCTGTGCGTGTTTCTGTGGATGCAGTTGGAAGCGAACCAGCTGTGGCCATGTGGCGAAGGATTTGTTTACGTGCGTGTCTACATGTGTGTGCACGTGTCCACCTGAGTGTGTCCACCTGTTTCCCTGCAGCGACGGCAAAGTGCATCATATCCGATCGGTTCAGCCACAGAACCCGGCATCATCTCTCAGAGACAAACCTCGAAACCCCTTCTCCCCCATCGGGCCTCACCTCCCTCCCTCCCCCTCCCTCCCTCACCTCCTCTCTCCCTCCCCCTCCCTCCCTCCTCACTAATCGCAGGGCTAATTGACTCAGACCCAGATTTGGCAGCAGGCTTATTAATGTCATTTCACACAACAAGGAATGACCTGTGCAACGGCGGCGACGGTGAAGACGAAGCAACACCCTGAATCCAACAGACCCCCCCCCCCCCCCCACCCTGAGCAACAACACTTCTCTGGGTTGATGAAATGACCTATTAATAGCACTGTCAGGGGAGCCTTTGACCAAATGGATGTGTCTTTTAGCCGAAGCTGTGGGAGTCAATATTTTCAATTTCACACATTTACCTGCAGAAAAATGTCAAGTATTAAATGTGGGCTGAGAGCTGAGAGCGGCCCCGGGCCCCTGCACCTCTCAGTGTGACACTCCTCAGTCACTACAGGGGAACGCACACACATGCGCATGCACACGCACACACACACACACGTCAGCATGGATTTGAAGCCTGAGGCAGAGTTCTGCCCTCCTGCTGTTTGTTTCTCTCCGTGCACCCTCAGGCCGGAGGTGCACGTCCCTGCACAGCAGAGAAATTTAATGGCACTGCATTGGTGTCTCTCTCACCTGCAGGTAAACAAGGTGTGCGTGAGTGGAGGCGGAGGAAGGAGCTGATGTGCGTGGTGGTGATTAATCTCCCAGTGTCAACACAATCATCCTGAAGGGCGTGTGTGTGTGTGTGTGTGTCTTCTTACCGCTGTGCGCGCTGAACCAGCGGGGTGCGATGTGCAGGGGTAAGGTGTCAGCCAGCGACCCCCGGGACCCCAGATACAGCACCCCGTCCGTGTGGTGCCCTCCTCCCCCAGAGTCCTGGTACCCGGTACCGTGGTGGGGCCCGGCTGTGGTGCCCCCTGACCCCCCTCCGGCCCGGTCCGAGTCCGTCCCTCTGGGGGTGTAGAAGCCGAAGGGCACGGCGGGGCTGTGATCGATGCCCATCCCGGCGACGGAGCTCACCGAGCGGCTCCGCAGGCCCATCGTGCCGCTCGGCCGGTAGTGGCCGAAGTGGGCCGAGGGTGGCACCGCGCTGTCATCCGTGGAGACGCCGGGGAAAGCGCCCCGGGGCCGCCCCGCCGTGCTCTGCTTTCCCCCCATCCAAAGCGGGGGGACGACTGGGTGGCGGCTCTGGGCGGAAACAGGAGGGGGCTCGGCTCGATCCGCTGCGGGTCGAGAGAGCCGAACCAGGCGGTGGCCCCCTCCCCTCGTTCCCTGTCTGTCTCTCGGCCTCCCGGCTGTCTGTCTGTCTGTCCGCGTGTCTCCGCAAGGCTCGTCAACTCTCCGCAGACGCAACAGCCCGTTCCCCTGCGGAGCGGAGCATGAGCCCCCCGCTGACGTCCGGATTCTCCCGCAGACAGGACCTCGCCTCGGCCGGTGCGTGTGCGAGCGTGCGACCGAGCGAACGACGGAGGGATGACGGGGCAGACGCGGGCTTCACCAGCCTCCCTTCTCCGTCCCCCGGACGGTGAAGCACACGGCGGGAATCATCGCAGGCGGGACGCGGCAGCCCGGAGCACGACGGCGCCGCAGTGATCGCTCCGCGGCTCCGGCCTCATCTGATCTCAGACATCGTGACAACTGTTGCTCGGTGTGACCGCCGCAGAAACACGGTCTGCCTCTGAGCCACGATGACAATAAAAACAAAATGACGGCCAAAACAACACCGTCTCCGTCCGCGACGCGTGTCCGCTCCGGGGCTCCCCGAGCAGCGGTGGCCTCCTCCCGGGGATCGGGGTCACTGATGCCGCTCCGCTCCGCCGCCGCTCAGACAATGGAGCCGCGCAGCGCGCAGCCTCGGATCATAAACACCGAGGACAGGAGGCAGAGCTGGGAGGAGACAAGCCCCCTGAGCCCCGGAGCATCTGCCCCACGTTACATTATTACACTGAAATCACAGATCTTTAAAATCTAGTCCGTTCAACTGGTCCCTGTGAATTTAAACTGATTCAGAAATCATTATTTTATCAACTTTAAAACTATGTGCACTCGACTTAAATCTTCATTTAGATACGTGGATTGTGTGAAGCTACAAAACAGTAAAACTATTTAAAACACACAGTGGCTCTGACCTGCTTCAGGGGCCTGAGTGAGGAGCCCTGTGGGACACCAGGCTTCAGCCTCTAATCTGCATCATTAACTATTGGAAGTTAAGAAGTTATTGATCCATTCAGTTTGACCCCTTTTAAACAATGTGAACCACTGAGGCAGAATCTGACCCGATGTCGTGCCTGGTTCAGTGTGACCTGCCGCAGCATCACAGGCTGCATCCAGCTGGAAGGTCGAGTTCATGATATCAACTCAGTGTGTTGCTGTTGTGTGTGCGTGGAGGAGGACGGTGAGCAGCGAGTAGTCTTCAGTTGGACCGTGTAACAACACACATGTGAGCCTGCATCACATGAAGAAGAGGGCCTCCTCATCCTCTTCCCCCTCGTCCAATCCCTTCACCTCCATTTTATCCAGAGACACTGAAGAGAACACGTTAGAGGAGGACTCAATAATTACTCACATTGTTCCCCATAATTCATCAAGGTACTGACACCATGACGCCACATGTTGTTTTGGGAGTGATCCTCCTCTCTTCATGGGGTCAATCTCCAGGAGGCCGCAGACGCCTTCCTGTCACTGAGCGGGTGGAGCCCTGCATGACCGGAGCTGAGAGATTAGAGTCCAACTGCTTCCTGTCATTCATCCTTCACGACGCTGGAGCCGTTGAGCTGAACATGGTTCAGACACCTTCACCCACCATCCTATAGGCTGGACCTCGGCTCCTAACGAACCAACCTCATCTGGAGAGAGAACAGAACCAATGCCATCAGCCAACATCCTGCAGCGAGTATTTGTATTCAAGTGAACATGTATTTACTTACTTACTTTCTAGGACTTGCAAAAAATCAGATAGAAAAAGAGAAACGTGTGAGGGGAGTGAGGCTCAGGGTGACTTCAGGTGAACAAGCAGGAAAGAGCTGTTCAGTCCACTGGCTGTGGAACAGTGACATTTTATTTTGTGTGAAGTATCCCCCCCCCCATTCCCAGGCACCCAGCCAGACCACCATATTGGCGTCATTAACGAGTTATGCACAGATCTTTCCGCCATATGCTAAATTATTGGGATTACAGGCTTGTATGTTTTGTTTAGGATTACCCTGTCTAATCCTGTGTGCGCACGTGCGCGTGTAATTAGGTCGGTTTTATTCCGTTTGGCTCATTGTTTCTTCACAGTTCCTCACTGCGCCAGGTATTAATCTGTCCTGCTGAAACGACAGCAGGTCTATAAATGGTCTGGTCTCCTCACACACAGGGAGACACGTCCTTGTGCAGTTTACATGTAAACAAAAGACAACAGGCAGAACACACAGGAGACTGCAGGGCTGTGTGTGTTTACGTCTGGTGATTCAATTTGACGGCTTTCTGTCTTTATCCTGAAATAAACAGCGACTCTGAGGGTTTAACTCACATTTAAAATAAACAAGATTTCTACAGTACACTCCAGGCCAGAGTATTTAGACAGCGATGAGCTGCAGCTCATTCAATCTAGAATAACAAAAGCCTGCAGGAGATACAGAGTTTAAAGATCTGCGTCAATTCAAAGACAGTTTGTCCACGATCACAGCCATGCAGAATTCTATAAACAAAGCTCCACATTCGACCTGAAGGACTGGACGAATCAATCTGAATAAATAATAAATCGTCACTAATAAATCATTCAGTGCTGAGATTAATTCCTCTGGCGGAGGCTTCGTCCTCCACTGGATTAATAGGCAGACGTCTTTTTAGCTCTTTAATCCGTCTACTGCAACAATTCTGAGAAAACAAAGCTGTGGCTTCAAATTCCATTTATGATCAATGATGCAAAGCTAAGGAGGGAGAAGCACCAGATATTTGCTCATGATCCATATTTACATGTGAAAAAAAAACGAACATAACATCCGAATAAACACACAGCCATTTTTCAAGCAACTTAAAACTTGTTGGAATAGATTTGAAGAAATCATTGTTTGTAGGACATTATTGACCGAATATAAACCCTCATAAAGAGTCAGGATTTAGAAACTCAAGCATTACGAGTACATATATACACACAGCCAGGCACCAGGGAGCGAGCAACCCAAACCCTTAGAGTCCATGGTGTCAAATCATCTCCTAAAAGAACACCTCCGTGTTCCAGCCGAGCACAGTGAGCAGACATTTGTCCAGTGACTAAAATCTTTATATTTTTCTTGGCTATAGAACTTTCCCAGGATTCATTATGTTATTGGGGTCAAGGAGATCTTTGAGTCTCTGCATGACCTGGATGGCCATGGGGCCCACCTCCTCGCACAGCAGCGCTCGCTTCCCCAAACCCACACCGTGCTCCCCTGTGCAGGTGCCGTCCATGGCCAGCGCTCGCCTGCAGGAAGGACAGCTCGTCATTTCACCGCACGATAAAACAACCAGTGTAGAGCCTTGACTGACTCTTTGAACAAGCACCTGGCCAGTCTCTCACTGAACAGATGGACCCGGTGCAGCTCCTCCGGGTCGTTGGGGTCGACCACCAGGAGGCAGTGGAAGTTGCCGTCGCCCACATGACCCGCTATGGGACCTGAAGACAGACAACACTCGTTTTAATTCACAGATTCTCTCATCAGTGCTGAGGGGACAAGACTGGACGGCAGTGAGCTCACCTGTAAGTCTGTTTTCAATCAGGTCCTCTTTCGTCTCCACGAGAATTCGGGGGAGTTGAGACAGCGGGACACACACATCGGTTGCGTAGGCCTGCACAAACACACACACAGTCATTAATAATCTAAATTGTATTTGATTTGTGAAGGTGTGAGACATTGGACGTCTCTTTACCACAGGTGAAGCTGGCTTTGTTTACCTTGCAGCCTGGCCTGAGAGCCAGAGCAGCGTACCAGGCGTCATGACGAGCTTTCCACAGACGCTCCCTCGTCTCTGCATCTTGAGCCCACTGGAAATCTGAGCCTCCGTTGCTCTGAGTGATTTCCTCTGCGACGACACGAAAACACGGGACAAGTCACCGTTAGCGACAACGTCCATTCCACTTTGAATGAAGGTGGACAGCACGATGCTCCTCGTCATTTACGCACCTGTTGTGTTGACCTGTTCCTTCAGGCTCTGCTCAGAACCGTGGAACTCCAGGAACAGTGTTGGTGTCACAGGGTACGAGAGACGACTGAACCTATTACAGGCATCAATCATCACGTCATCCAGGAACTCTGTGTAACACACACACACACAATGAAAACTACTGTTGTCGAGGCCTGAATGTGTCATTCATCAGACTCTTGTTCACCGGAGGTAAACATATCATCCATATGGCTCTACACTAACTGAAAATTCTATTTCCTGTCCCTGCTGGATTCTATGATTGTCCTGATCAATAAAGGTTCATCTCTGCCTTGTTTCATCCGGAGGTTCTAGACTCTGTTGCTCCTCCGTCTCTCTGCAGTAAATCAGCTTCTAGTTGGAATATTAAATTAACATTGAGCATCACATGTCGGCCAGACTAGGCCGACTTAACCTGGAAATAAGACCGACCGGCTTCATCTCCTCACCAATGCGAGCGATGGGTACTCCAGCCTGCAGGATCTGCACGGTGCTGTCCACGGCGTCCTGGATGGAGGGGAACGAGCAGACGGCGGACACCATGGATTCTGGGACGCCGTACAGCCGCAGCGTCGTCTTGGTGATGATGCCCAGGGTTCCCTCTGATCCCACAAACAGGCTGGTCAGGTTGTAGCCTGCTGACGTCTTCCTGGAGAGAGGAGGTGAATGAGGAGAACTGTTTTCACATGATGGCCCAGAGAGCTACGACATCATTCAAAGGTCAAGGTGTCACCTGGGGCGTCGGCCTTTCCCAGCCGTGTGTATGATGGTGCCGTCGGCGAGCACCACCTCCAGGTTTAGAACGTTTTCCTTCATGGTTCCGTAACGCACCGCGTTCGTCCCTGATGCACTGGTAGCTGCCATCCCACACAGAGACGCATCAGCTCCAGGATCTGACACACAACGCGACACATCGTTAGTGCTGTTCCCCAAATCTGAAACAAACCTGTGACACTCAACTGTCTTAAGTTTATCTTCATTACATCCTCACTTTCTTTACATTAAGATAAAAATAAACACTTTGAGGGTTGTTATCTGTTGTCCAACATCGCCCTCTGCTGGACATGTGAAATACAAACAACCTCATCAGCAGTTGAGGTCTAACAAAATAGAAATGTGTAGACTTCATTTCAGAGCAACTGACCGACAGGGAACCACAGGCCTGTGTCTCTCAGGTAGACGTTCAGAGCCTTCCGAGTCACACCGGGCTCCACCGTCACGTCAAAGTCCTCCTGATGAAGATCCAGAACCTGGTCCATGTTCCTCAGACTGAAACACACACCTCCCTAAAGGCAGCGATGTGTTCACAGGTGCCTGGACTTCAACAGCATCATCTAGATCACGCACACGCCTTTAAACCTCACCTTCACTGCACTGACCCCTCCCTCCAGGCCCGTCCCGGTGCCAAAAGGGATGATGGGGAGGCGATGGTGGTGGCAGACATTAGCCAGGGCGCTGACCTCCTCCACACAATGAGGAAACAGAACAACAGCTGGAGGACAACAGCTGAAAAACAGCGATGAAGAAAAATCATATTCATTACCATCATTACCAAATCATTGTCCAGCACTATGAAAAGTGAGAAAATGTTTGTGTGCAAATAACTTCACACCAAGGATCTGTTCTCAAACTGTTGTAACAAAACACATTAAAGCAACAACATCCCAAGTGTGTGTCCGAAACCCACGAACCTGTGCAAAGACTCATCTCTGCCATGTTGCTCTCTGACAGCTTCACCCAGTGAGACGGCGTCCTCGCCGCATATAGACCTGAACGCAGACAGCGCGCTGTCCAGAGACGCACACTGTGTACATGTACACACACATAGTGAAGAATGTTGAGTCATGAGTGGGAGGCTACAACGACAACAGAAGATTGTGCACTTGAATTGAAAACAGAAATATCTTGTTTGGGTCAGTTGGTTTAAACGTCTGGATGTTTTACCTCAAACAAAGAATTCAAAATCGATGGACATCGTTGTTCTCATCGATTACTCAGTAAAATGAGTTACATTACTGGCAGAGCGGTGACGTTACAGAGTAATGACGTCAGTGATTTTAATTTAAAAACAAAGATGGTGATTTCAAGCAAGCATCCATCTTAGTTCAGAATAAGTGAATACATGAAGCTCAGATTGTGTTTCTATCCTGATGAACTCATTAACTGAGTTACTGATTATCATCATGTGGATTAGGAGTTTGCTTCAGGCTGACATGCTGTCAACAGTTAGCTAACAGCTAGAGGGAAGCTAGCGTTGAGTTAACATCAGCCTCTCTACTGATTAATTAAATGTATTGATTAGTTAGTTGTAATATTATTACTACTACTACTGTTGAGCCAACAGCACAGGTTAGCTACTAGCAAAATCGCTACTTCTTTACGTACTTTATTTGCTCAGTTAGCTATCAGCTAATCAACCTGTGATTAGCTGTGTTGACGCTAACTGAGCAACAAATATCATCTATGAACTTTGACCTGCTGTCGATGTGTTTTGGTTTCTAATGTTTCCTCCACTAATGCAACAACACGGACTTGAACTTAGGTTAAAGGACACAACGAGTAAAGCTCGAAGCGAACTCACTCTGGAGACTTTCTCAGACTTAATGTTGACACTCTGCAGGAGGCGACGGAGACCAGAGAAGTGAAGGCGACGAGTCAAAGTCATAGTGGGAACCATCGCTGACCTGCAGCTAACAGTCAAGCTAACAACTAATCACAGCGTGGTATCCGGTACATAGCTGGTAGCATCAAAATAAAACGCAAGATAACGAAGTTTCATCAAACGCAACCCAGGACAAATAAAACAATATACAGGATAATACAGCTCAATACGACATAATTAAACATAAAAAAATAGAACAAAAAAAAACATTTCATACATAGTCATATTATATATTTTATCTTGAAGTCCACATAACTGGTTTCCGGTCTCAGCTTGATGGAGCTTGGAGAGGGAAACAATGACGTAGTGCCTCGGTGCTGCCAGCAGCTGGCGCTGCAGCTTAAATATGCCACAGGTGAATTGTGGGAAATATCAGGTGGATTCATGGCAAGTTGCAGTAGTTTACCCTACCATGTAAAGTACGTGAATTCGCAGAATTACGCATTGTATTTACTCTGTAAGCGCAGTTTGAGTTGTCGCAGTGTGTTGCTGTTAGCATTGTTAGCTTAGCAGGTGACAGGGGACAGCGGCTGAACCTTCACTCTCAGGTGTGATGTAATTGACACGGAGTGTGTTTTCTGTGACCGGTGTAAGCAGGACAGCCAGATCAACGTGAAACGGGGGCCGATGTTTTCACTAGGAAGAGACACGTCACCCAGAGATCGAACGATTATTTTGTTAATCTTTATTCCGGGTTCTACAAGTAAGGAAACGTTAGATGATTCGATTTTTTAAACGTAGTTTGGTTGAAGGAGGTTTGTGAGGAAGTTAACATCCCAGTCTTTTAATTGTTTCCCTGCTGACAACAACACAGTAACAGACTTCTATAATACTTCTATATAAACATACGTACATACGTTCTCATATATATATACTTTTATTACTTTGCTTTTAAAGCAGTTTGTCAACTCTGTTTTAGAAAAGTGTTGTTATCAATATAAAAATAACGTTTAGTATTTGAATTTCCAATGATGAGAAATCAACAATATCCTCAGAGATCCATTGTTTCTCTTCCAGCTGTTCTTCCTGTGAGCCGCCATGTTCCCTGTCGACTTTCCAGATGTGAATGACACTGACCTGACATCAGCCTCTGATCAGTATCTGTCTTATCTGGAGTCCAGACCTCCTGGTAACGAGTGGTTTGAGTGGTCACAGACATCGAGGGTAATCTTTAGTCATCCTTATCGTCACAACTGTTTAGATTTAACAATAATTTCCATAAAACTCACGCTTTTGATCGGATGTTCAGTGGATGTGTTGTATCTTCGTCTCAGGTGGAGATATCGTCAAACAACGTGAGGCGGCTGCAGATGTTTGGGGAGGACGGACCTGACTGTGCGGTGCCGGCTCTTCATCCTCCTGATGATCCAACACAAGGTTCAACACTGAGACACACAAACAACACAGACTAAAGGGTTAATATCAGAATATAACATGTACATGTGTGTGACATGTATGTGTTCACAAAGAGGCTAATGTTCTCCCGTGGTCTTCCAGTGGTGGCTTTATACCTGCGTGAGAAGTGGTGGCATGTGGATGACATTTTACAGACGGCCAGTAAATCCAGGGGCGGTTTGGTGTTGGTAAGTTTTTGTTACGCAGCAACAGGAAATTAAAGTACATTTCATTCAAAAAAGGAACATAGTTTCCTGCTCAGTTTGTTGTCCTCCTCCTAAGCTGACGGCCTGTTCTCAGGTGGAGTCGCTCATGGAGAGGCTCATCGTGTTCCTGCTGAGTCAGGTAGTGGGGAGGTCTTCACAGGAGGGGGCGCTGTTCTCGCTGCACCCCTGCACAGAGAGCTGTAAGCTGCTGTGGACAGACAGCCAGGCCGTTGGCTTCTACTCCTTCAAACACAAAGGTACGATGGACAAAAGTGATTTATTTTAATTTCCTGTCATTTAGTTTTAACTTAAGTTGTTGTTCCTTTAAAATCACGTGAAAGGAACACGTTACTGTACGTCTCAGAGCGCTCTGTGTTTTTCTTGGCTCACGAGGTCACGGCCGCACACAAACCATGCCGGTAAACACGTCCCCAGGTGATTTACATCTGCAGCAGAGGGAGTGTGATGTTGCACGAAGAGGAAGGAGTTGTGTAACGCAGAATTAAATCCAGATGTGTGATCAGCGGGAGAACACAATGTGACTTTATTATCTTACAGACACCTCCATGGACCATTTAATTCAATTCAAAGAGGAAGTGAATAGATAGCTGCAGGTGGTTGTTATAGTCCGATTTCGGAATGCAAAAATATTCTACATTTCTATGGTGCGCCCTCTAGTGGATAAGTAAGACCTAGCTGTACGTCTAGTGTAATGTCTACTGATGTGTTTCCACTCATCTGTTTCAGGCAGCCTGTGCGACGGGTGGGGCTCTTGCTGTTACCTGCTGCCGGTCCTGGACACTGTGCTGGTGAGGCCGAGCTGCAGGAGGAGAGGCGCCGCTCTTCAGATGCTCCGGGACTTCTGCTCCTCGTTCGCAACAGAAGAGTTTCTGGGCCTCAGCTCTCCGTTATCCCCCAGCATGGCGGCAGGTCAGCTTCACTTTCAGGGATACTCAGCTTTCTACAAAACCTGGTGGAGGGATGGAACACGAGCCAAGACAGAACTCATTAAACTTGAGGTGGATCCCGGAGCGGATTTATTGTCACTTCCTTTGCTGTCATGAAATCAGATATTGAGAGTGTGAACTTTGATGCCGATCCAGCGAAAGTCTGGCTCTTGTGATCTTACATGTGGTTTGAAAAGGGGACTCTTGAGTCTTGGTGGAGGTGTGAGCCAGCCTGAGGTCCCTTTAGTATCTCTATGAAGATTGTTATCAAGAGAATCATTTTATTAGATGGTTCGACAGATTTATAAGAAATGTACAGAAGAAATATTCTGTCTGTTCTCCAGGAGACTCCAGAATATTTGTTCTCCAAAAACAACGTAAAGCAACAAGACTTCTTCCCATCGTCTCTGTTATTCTTCAGAGATTTAACAGATCTTCAAAACATTTCTTCTTAATCATTTATGGTTCAGAGGATGAAATGAATGTTGTTATCTGTCTCTACACTACACTACAAAATGTGTCCTCCTCGATTCCCACAGAGATTCCAGACTGTCAGAAAGGCACTGTTATGTGAATCCAGTGGCTCTTCTGAACTGTTTGTGTTGTGTTCAGTGTGCAGGAAGTTCCTGCAGCAGCACGAGGAACAGCGGGAGCGTCTGTACGAGGTGGAGGCTCCGGGCGGCTGGGCTCAGCGGCGAAACATCTGGCTCAACATCCAGCTCGGACGCTACTCGCTCTGTGCGGATGATATTTGAATCTGTTATTTCACCATCATGCTAGAAAAAGTCCTGTGCTGTGATGATTTTAATTATTCATTATTCATGTTTTTACTTCAAATATGTTGAAATGTTGGAAGGTTCTTTCCTCTTTTATGCTGCAAGCTATATATCTATATATAAATACACTTTGTAAAGCAACAGGATTTTTTAATGTTTCATAAAATAATAATAAAACTGATATTGAATACTACTGATGGTTCTTGTGCATAACTACTATTAGTTAACACGTTGTTAAACACGAATATTGATTATTAGTCACCATGAATTGAAATTCATATTCCTATATATATTATACATATTCCTCTCCTTACTGTTTTGCTGTTTTAGATCTACCCGCTCAGATTCAGTCACACGGCGGGACGAGCCGATCAGAGAAACGAGCGCGCCGCTCCGTAGAAACAGGAAGTCAGGGAACAGGAAGTTAGGAAACAGGAAAAAAATTTCAGGACAAGTAAGATTTTTGTAAACATGAGCCGAATTTATCACGACACTTCACTACGAAACAAACCGGTTCACAATGAGGTGTTTGAGGGTGTTTGGGCTCCGTCCGCGCATGAAAGGTAGTAAATTAAATGATTTCTGAACGTAACCTGGTTCCTCTGTGGTTCCTCCCATGGACTGTTTACGTTTCCTCCTCAGATGTTGTCCCTCTGCTTCAGGTGATTTAACTGAACAGTAAATTTGAGACTAAACCAGCTTCAGGGCAAAGTAAACACTGAGACTCAGGTGATTTGCCTTTTTCGTTTACAATCTGATCCAAACCCCAGAAACAAAACAGGGAAATTAACCCTATCTGGGCCACAGAGCTGCTCTAGTTTAATTTACACAACTTAACACATTATGTTCTCACAAGGAACAGCTGATTTTTATATTTGGCTTTCACATTTACCAAACTGTAAACATTGTGTTGATGCTCTCACTTTGTTTAAAGGACCACTGTGTTGGATTTAGTGGCATTTTAGTTTTCAGCAATGATCTTGGAATGGAGCTCTGGTTCTGATACATACAACAAACTTAAAACTTCAGCGTGTGAGAGTCAGAGACGTCACATTGTTCTTCCTGCACGCAGCGGTCCGGGGGTTCTGCTCGAAGGGAAGCTGCTGGATGTCTCCAGACACGCGGTCAGTGATGTCAAAAAACAAAAGGTAAAGTTTCAGTTTAAACGTGGCTGAAAAATAAAAATCAAAACTGGAAAACGAGCGTCACCTCCTGTTTTTCCAGACAAATTGAACTGTTCTCTGAAGGTTTATGAAACATGTTTGAAGTTAACAACACATCTGGACCAAATTCAGACGGGTGTTTGCGTTCAAGGCAAAACACGGGCACCACACAGGACAGGAAATTACAGTCTGTCCCCGCCGTTTTCTGACAGGCCCGGTTCTACGTGCTGTACATAAAGCCCAGCCGCATCCACCAGAGGAAGTTTGATGCCAGCGGGAATGAAATCGAGCCAAACTTCAGCGACACCAAGAAGGTTAACACCGGCTTCCTCATGTCCTCCTACAGTGAGTCCACGTCCAGACAACAGTAAACACATGAGTCAGTGTTTTCTTTGCTCCCCAGACTTAATTCAGTTTGGACTCCGTCTGGGTTTTGTCCTCTGGGTTGTTGTAGTTTAAGATTTACCCTGAGTCAGCTGTCCCCGTGTCCACTTGTCCATCACCATCATCTGCAGGACCTGTTGTTTTGTCTCCGGGCTGGTGACACGCGTCATGTGTTCTGATTGTCTTTCTGTCCCATTCTTCTGAACGCAATGTCTCAAGGACTTCTCCTGATCTTGTGTCCACACAGAGGTGGAAAGTAAAGGCGAGTCGGACATGCTGTCCCACGAGCAGCTGTCCTCTATGGTGAACAAAGACGAGCTGATGAAAATAACGGACAAGCATCGACCCAGCGGCGCCTGGGCCTTCTGGTACCCAGAGACGGAGATGGAGAAAACCGAGCTGGAAACGGGACAGGACGTCCGACTGAAGACGAGAGGGAACAGTCCGTTCATCCGTGAGTCTGAGTGAAAACCTTTAACGTCTTCATGATTCCACGCACAAACGGAACATGGACGAGCTCCTCCGTCTCCGTCTTCTGCCTCCAGTCTCTTTAGCCAAAGTGGATGGAGGGACAGTGACCAGGTGCAACTTTGCCGGAGATGAAAATGCTGGAGCGTCGTGGACGGACAAGATTATGTCCAACAAATCAGCAGCAGGCGGCGCACACCCGCCTGGAGCCGGAGAGGGAGCGGAGGAGGACGAATGGGTGAGACACGTTTGTAAATATATCAATCTGTATTATATACACGTGGGTAATCTTTGTAATAACTGTGAAATGATATCGTGTCCAAACCAACAACAGAGACAGAGTTACTGCGATCGTTAGCCGAAGCTCGTCCGCTGTCACTTCTGTGCTTCAGAATGTAAATGTCTCAGATAAACAAGGACGGGCTCAGTTCTCCGTCTCTGTGTCTCTCACAGGACGAGTGAGTAAACGATCACTCAGCCAGGCCCCGCTGCAGCCTCCGCGCTGCGCTGCTTCAGCTTGGCTCCGCTCCCATTTATCTGTCTCCAGATTGGACCCTCGCATTCCACCCACGGTGTCGGAGCTCCGGGGCCTGAGACTCCCAGAGAGAATCCAGCTGCGATGCAGACACAGAACCTTGTTTTTTACTTTTAATACAACTGTAAATACTCTTTGTCATTATAGACACGGAGGCAATAAAACTGTAAGCCAACTCCATGCCCTGTTATTAAATATTGTATTAAAAATATCTTTTGCGTCTTACTTAATCCTTCGAGTTACAGCAAGAGAGACAACCTGTACGTAACGTTACAGGGAGGAACTCATTCAATGTTTCATTGATCCAGGAGTCTTTTCACGGTCGTGAACATTTTTGAAATCAATCGTTTCACTACGTTTTATTTGATTTCTCAGAGAATAAGTCATGATCTAATATTAAAATGTATTTCAAAGATTGGCTTCAAATTTGAAGTGTTTCCCAAACAAACTGAGAAAAATGATCATCAGTGTTCAACATTTCAAAACATACGTTAAACACTAAATTGATATTTTATTATTGAAAATTGCAATTTCAGAAAAATACAACAATTCTTTTTTCTTGATTACAAAACATATATAAAACAAATATTGACACACTAGTAAACAGGTTTCTGTCTCTGGAGATCAGCAGCATCACATTTTTACTGTTGCACCAAACTGGAAATGAATCAAATAAATGAGTTTGGATAAAAAAAATTCTCGCGTAAAATATTTCTGATAACGGCTAAAAGCAGAGAAGAAACGTGACGTGATCTTTCCTGACATTTCCATTGAAATATACTATATAAATCATGCATATGCATATTCTGTACATAAGCTAAAGTGCCACCTTCCTCCTCGGGTTCATCGCTGTGATTATTTTCTCATCTGCAAGTACAAGGGCCACAAGAATCCGAGAGGTGAAACCATCCCAGCTCAACATTTAAACAGGAGCTGTGTTTATAATATTTATTCTGGCCCTGATCCTTTGACGATCAATATCCAGACCAGAATCTTAACCACATGAAGTCGTTGTTGTTGGGTGTGTAAACCATCAGGAATCTGTTTTCAGCTGAAAACATCTGAAACAGTAAAGAGGGACGTTTCCTCCCTGAGTCTCTCTACGAGGCCGTCTCTCTCTCGAACCACTGGAGGATCTTCTCTTTGTTCTCGCGGACCCACTGGATGTTGACTCTGGTCTGCTCGATGGCCTGCTCCTCCCTCACGTAAGTCAGATTCTTGTCGACCACGAAGTGCTCCAGCTGCACAAACAAACGCAGGACGGCGGTGACGTTAGCGCGTCGCCGCTCACTGAGCGCAATGTGGAACAGTCATTTCAGGCATTTAATCAGAATAAAACAACAGAGGATGTCGATGTCGATTTCGCCCTCCGTCTCGTTGACAGACTTTAACTGTTGTTGAGGCCAGAATTGATCCATCGTATTTTCCTGTTCTGTTGCCAGAACCTGATTGCTCTCATTACTCATCCCAGAGTTCAGCTCTGGTGCAAGAATGACTGAAAACACGTAACACAGAATGAAATGTTGCCCCAGGCGTTCCCACCGTAGATGCTGGAAATACCCTGCCTCCTCCACGTTAGCAGATGGGACATTACCAAACTAAAAAAAATAAAGTTAAATCAATGTTTCTCAGAGATGGTCTGAGGTGGTTGCTGGTATAAATTAGTCACTATGGATCAGTTTCAAGCTTAAAAACAACAAAGAGAAACACGTGGAGTCACGGTGACGGACAGGCGTGTGATAAGGTATCAGGGCGGATCCAGCGCCCCTCTCGATAACTGCTGCGTGACTGGATCGTTTGACGTCACAGCATCCTGGAATTTACATAACAAGATAATAAAACCTCGTTAGTTACCTCCTCCAGTTCAAACTCTGTGGAGAACCTCCGGGCCACGGCCTCGATCATAAGGCTGGGGCCCCTGGCGATGGAGAGAGAGAGAGAGAGAGAGAGAGAGAGAGAGAGGCCGAGAAAATATGAGAGAAGCAACAACACACAGTTCAGATCAACAGCAGCACAAACTGCTCACAGTGTGAATGGAGTTCAAATCATCGTTACTCAGGAGGCTTTTTACTGCAGCTGCTGTTCGGTGGCGTTTTAAAAACCAAAGCTCTCCCCCCGTCGCCGCTCTGAACCGTCAGGTGTTTGCTCCCGAGATGAAACCTGTGTGTTCTTTGTGTGTAAACTTTGACACTGAGTGTGTGTCACTGTACCAACACTGGGACTTTATGAAGGAAAGAAAACGATAAGCACAGATTAAATGCGGTGACCTTTGCACCAAATAAATGCGTATTAGCCTTATCTTTTACGACTGGCTGTTTATTGAAGGGACCACAGGTTTTATCTGTTGTTGCTTTAACTGGTGGAGGGGTGGTTTGTATTTTCCCCTCAGTCTAGTTGAGGATGTGACTCCTGGAGCCCTATGAGACAGACTGATTTGTGAGCAGGGTCTTAGTAATAAAGCTGATGGACTGATGGACGAGGCAGAGCTGTTGAGTCGGTCCAACTCTTTCCTGATTAAACCATCATTGCGCTATCACTATAATTAAAATGATTAATGTCTGAGTTTTGCTTCCTGCTGCCGTTTGAACCCAAGTCTGTCTGGATATTCGTGATATTTACGACAGACCAGGACCACGCTGAAGAAGGAACAAGTGTGCGCTTACTAACGTCGTAAAGTCATAATAACCCAAGTCTGAATATTAAGAGAATAAAATAACTTCAATCCCCACTCAACATCTTAACAGCAGACAGGCTGATCTTCAGGGAAACAAGACGACCCGTGAGACGCTGTCCAGATCCAAACTTACGCTTCTTGGAGATAGTCCCAGTTTGCTCTGATGAAGTTCCAGGCCAGCGCCTGCCCTGCAGGATTCTCAGCGATGAGTGCTATGGTGCTGGCAACGTCCATCAAACGGATCTTCTCAGGGTCCAGCGTGTACCCCAGGTATCTGCAAGACAAAGGAGAATGGGTGTGTCTTCATGAGGGCCACGCCTTTGGGATTGGCCGTCTCGCGATGCTTTGACATGTGCGTCTTCACCTGTTGAGCAGCCAGGTCTCGGTGGTGCAGGACAGAGCTTTAGCGAGCTGGTACTTCTCCGAGATGTCGCTGGAGCTCTGAAACATCTTCCAGGCAAAGTCCCACTCTGCCTTCCCACCGGCAGCCACGGCCTGGCAGTAGATCACGCTGCGCAGGTTGGGATGGATGCTGCATCCAACACAAGCACACGGCTCGACTCAGGCACGACAGATTTCCAAGGGTCCGAGATAGGGTCTGCTTTCGACTCAGCCAGAGATGATGCGGTTGAGTCTTGAGAGCCGAGCTTAAAAACTGGAACCCTGTATTCCGCCTTTATGCGGAACTACAGTGGATTTGGACACAGACTAAATAAACCAGGAACTTTAGACCACGATCTTTAAAATCCATGCATCAAAGGACATCGTCCATCCTCGCACCCTGAGCTCAGGTGTGAGGACACGCCCACATACAGAAGACAGCAAAGCATGAACGCAGTAATGTGCATACAGGGCATGCATGTGTGTTGCAGCTACTGCACCAAGTGCAAACAACGATGCAACGATCACATGATACGAGGACGTGATGAACGGCACCTACCTTCAGCGAGCCGCTGCGGGAAACTAAAGCTAAAGAATATAATGACAGCTATTAAAGTCAGAGCAGAATCACGTGTTACAGCTGATTTTAAACATATATACTTATCCGTGAATGTTCATACATGTTGGTGTTGTTGGTCATCCAGTAGGAAAACATCCTTTTAGCCATGGTCACACACTCTTGGAGTCCATTGGAACAGGCCACGGACACGGCGTTGATCTGGTTGTATCTTGGGAGGAAGCACAATCATTCATGATTGAATATCTATAATAATGAATATCTTTTAAACACTTTGAAAGCCGTCCGTCTAGTTTAAGCTATCAACTTCCAGCTGATGTCCTTACTGTGAGGAGTGGTCCTCAGGGACTTGGGAATGGTCCGTTTCGTTCTTGAAGACGTTGTACAGCGTGGTGACCTGTTCCCGGAGGTAGGTCTGCATGGGTCCGTACACCTCGGAGCGGTCGAACATGAGGACAAAGTATTCCAGGTTCTTGACAGCTGACTTCCAGGGCAGCAACTCGGTCTCGCTGCGGAGGAATCGCGTCAAATTCAGAGCCAGAGTCACGTCGACGAGTTTGGCCCTGAGGAAAACAGAAGAGCTGTGTCATTGACATCTTTCAAACATACAGTTAGGACAGAGGGAAAGACGCTGAGACACCAGATCAAAATATCCAGAGCGCTTCACTGCTCAGCCCTGTCCCGCTCACAGCTTCATTTCTAAGTACATGTTATTATAAAAGCACTCTCTGGCAAACGTCCTGGTTACCGGACACGTCTTATTAGCTGCGGCCCGACTTCACATCGCACTCATTCCAAGAACTTGAGAATCATCGAGTGTCAGCTCTGAGGTTTAAACTCTATGCTGCACACATATTCAACAAAAAGCAGAGAGATGGGAAAAAAAATCTGCTCTAACTCAGGACAGCCTATAAGTTGATTTAATTTAACTAAATGTGTTCACATTGCTTTTATCAGGATGTGTGTATATATATATGTTTATGTAAAAGTGCTTTTACTGCTTAAATTAAATGTATAAAGTTATATAATGTTGATAAACTACTTCACATGTGATTAATGTGTTTTTATTGACTCGTGTGATTTCCTGGTAATCATGGAGGAGGGGACGTTCCTCTCAGTCACGATCCCCATTTAGATAAAAGTTGAAATGACTTATAAACTTCAGTCACGTGTATTATTTGATGGAGGAGCTGCAGATTATTAACCATTTACTTGATCGCCTGAGAAAATTAGCGTCCACAGTCAAGTGTGTTGCATGGTAAGAATGTAAAAAGAAAAAAAAAAACTCTGCCGATCAGAAGACTTGGTGAAATAGATCCGGATGACAGAGTCGGTACCTCGCCAAGTTGAAAGCGTCATCGATGAGCTGCCCTCGGTTCATCAGTGGGATCCGCTGGGAAAAATGAATGAAACCCGATGGATGAAGAATTTACTAAATGTGATATTTCAGTCATTTTATCAAAGCAGACAATCGTGTTCCCCAGAGGAGGATCCATAAAGACCTCTGGGTCTTCTGTCATCTGAGCCAGGAGGGCCTCCCAGTTCTCCAGGTTGTAGTTGACTCTGTAGTATCCAGTGCAGTTCACGTTCGCCAGGAGCCATCCTCCATTCTTGGAAAGGAAGTCCTTTTTCTTCACTGTTCCAAAGACAAAGACATTGGTTTGAATGATTGTGAACTCACTGGAAGTGTCCTCTGTTGCATGCACGTTACCTGTTTCGTTGGTGTCCAACCAGACGAGAGACGGTCCTGATGTATTTGACATGACTTTGATCGGGATGTGCCACCAAAGACTGAATGGAGAACGGAGAGAAAAACAAGGTAATATAATTTATATATCTGGGACAACATGGATGATTTCTTTTCTATTTGTTGAACATCAGCCATCCCCGACAACCTGCTGCATCCAGCTGAAGGCAAATCAACATTGTCCGCTTCCTGTTTTCTCCCGCTTAAATTGGTCCCGGCTGCTCTGAGTTGTCATCGAACAATGGAGGGAAACGACTTCACTGAGGATTTTCCTTTGTTTTGGGGTTTCTTAGTCACAGCTCTGTTAATGTTATTGTCTTACGCGGCCGTCGTTGTCCTCGGCCAACATGTTCGTGTCTGTTTCTCAGTACACCACTCATTTCTTTCCAATTCGTTCTTCTGGCTTCAACAACATTGTGCAATGGTTCAGATCAATTTCCTTTCCTATGTCTGCTTCAGGAAACGTGACAACAGAGGTTGTAAATCTTGAACCTATCGAGGATGAGAGGTGATAATGATCACCTGAGGACAGATAACTCTGGTGTGAGGGGTGAGTTCTATTCATGCCAGAGAAACAAGATTTCTGAAGGACGGATGGATTATTGCCAACACTGTTTTTATGTTTATGGTAAAACCAGTGGCTGTGTTCTGTTTTTGTGCATGGTTGTTCTCCAGTGAAAACAAAACAATTAGTGGAAAGAGTTGAGGGAAACATTTTACTAAATGTAAACTGGGGCCCAGCACTAAACCTTGGGGGACTCCAAATTAGTCGTTACCTGTATTCCTAAATAATAATTTCACCTTGTAGAAACGATCACTCTGACTTAACGACTATGATTAAATATGACATATGATCACTGTCTTTAGCATCACCAGTCGTAACAAAATGAAAACTGTGAAGCAATTTGCTCAAAGAGCGTCAGTGTGTCCTCAGCTCAAACCTCGATTCAGACGTGTCATTGAACAGGAAGTGCTTCTGGTAGACCTCTCCGCTCATCGTGTTGATGTTGATGATGGGATAGCCGATTTGATTGGTCCATTTCTCCATTACCGCCGCAACCTTGGTGTGACCACCGTCCTTGTCGACGGCCTGAAAACATGCCACACGTCAGTTTATATTTACCACGTAAATAGCATCAAGGGATGCTGCAAATGAGCAAAGGAAGGCTGGAGAAGAATCTGGATTGAACCTTTTGAATATAATCCCACAGGTTATTCTGGTCAGTGTTCTTGAACCTGAAGTCCCAGAGGTAATTCTGCAACACAAAAACAGAGGGAATCAGAGAGAGAGGTCGAAGTTCGTAAAGTAATAAATTTCCAGAGGAGACTCTGCATTGAGATTTCCTCTGTTTCTCGTGCACCTGCCGCCTGCGTTCTAAACTCCGGTCCTGTTTCACTCTCTGCAGCAAACAAACAACGCTCTCACCAAAGATTGTGAACTGTGTCTTTGGGCTTTCCCTTTGCCACAGATTAAAACCAGATGTTGGAATGTTTGACCTCGGAGACACAGTAATACCATGTTATTGTCAACAAATTACAATTTTGATATATGATGAAATATTTGTCCGCTGATGCTCGAATAAAGTTGCATAACTGAGGGCCATTCCAATCTGGGAGAGGGCTTTTGATGGATTACCAGGGAATTGAGTGCAGAGCAGGGCTGACGGTTCCCGTCTGAACACTGACGGCTCGCCACAACCACAACCACACAACTGCACAGCAACCACGCAGAATGCTTCCGCTCCACTGTGTTTCATTTGCAGTGCGTGCTCGCGGCCTAATGAGGACGAACAAACAAACACAGCAACAAGCCACAGACGTGTTGCCAGAACCAATCGGAACCCTCCCTGTGCCGTGACACCACAGGGACTCAGAACCCCTCCGGCTGGTACCGGGGTTACACAGTATTACAGGGTATTCGTGTGAACGCGGATATTCTTTTTAACTTTTCTCACTGCCAATTAAAGCATCTAATTATAAAAACTTTGGTGCGTTGGTGGTTTGGTTCTCCACCCAGATCGTTTAAATCAAACGTTATGGCGAGACCCAAAAAAACCCTGGCTTTGCCAGAACTCAGTGGAACGAGTTCATTAAGACGACTTATTCAAAGATGGATAACACGGAAAGTGAAGCCAAATCCTCTTGATCGACCCCTGGCTGATGGCCGCAGTATCGGACAGTGTAAGTATTTGTTTTCCCTCTGTTGGTTTCTAAGTTTGTTTGTTGGACTCTTTAAGGGAATGTGATGATGATGCCAAGATGGGAGCAGCATCTGTATTTGGGATATTTTGGCTTTTTACAAAGTGGGAGGAAGTAGAAATGTGTTTGAAGTCACAGTTTGAATTCATGAACGATGTCATGGAGCCGATGACCTCCTGAGATGTACTAACGTTATTTGTTTTGTGAATTCTCTCCTGGGACATTTCTAAAGAATTCAGCTCAACTGAAACCTTCTAAAGTTCTTTCTTACTTTGATTCCTTGGTGGAAAATGTTCGGCTCCACAATGTCCGCCAGCATCCTCAGCACAATGGCCCCCTGCCGAGACGAAGAGCAGGTGGACATCAGTTTATCAAGTAGAAATAAAACATCTAGTGTAAGATCAGAGCTGTTTGGATGTTGACTCTGTACCTTACAGTAGGTGATTGTGTCAAACATTTCAAAGATCTCAGAGGTCGTCTGGACTTCTTGCAGCAGAGGAGTGAGGGGATGCGAGGAGGCTAGAGCGTCCTCCTCGAACGCCATGTGCAGGTCCTTCATGATATTTATGTCTTTCTGCAGAAAACAAACACTCGACTCGTTTTGCTTCACTAATTTGCATCAAGCTCATTTGTAAATGAACGCCACGAGCTGGAATGCTAAAACTCCGGGCAGAACTTGAGTTTGCTTTCCTCCACCTCTCAACCTACCATTTTGAACGACGGCTCCACGGCATCGACCGCAAAGTGCGTCATGTAGGTGGCAAAGCCCTCGTTCAGCCAAATCTCATTCCACCATTTCATGGTCACCAGATTTCCAAACCACTGTCGAGGAAAAATGAAGAACAATCATCAACATTCCCGTCTAACCTGGATCCATTCACAGGGGAACACAGGTCATAGTCAGGTCCCTGGTCCTTAAGAACGACCTCATGTCAGAAAAGTTTTGTTGACAGGTGAGGACACAGAGTCTGTCTTCCTCTGACCTGATGAGCGAGTTCATGTGCAATCAGAGAAGTGATGGTTTGCTTGTGCAACAGCGACGACACCCCCTCCTCGAAGAGCAGACCTCCCTCCTGGTACGTGACCAGCCCCCAGTTTTCCATCGCAGCCGGGTGCAAGTCTGGCAGAGCGATCTGGTCTGGAGGAATCACAGACACGAGGACGCACGTTACAGGAGGAAGCTCAGAGCTGGAGGAAAAAGTCATTCATCAACTCAAACTACGTCTTCTGTGGTGAGAGAAACAGAGAAAGCACCTCAAGGGAAACGCGCTTTAAAAACAGTCACAATCACACAGAGAAGTTAGGGACTGCAAATCAGGACAAGATCCCAGAGTCCTGTCAGAGTCAGGTACGCAACAAGTAACCAGCTGGAAAGTTTAGTCACTGGTTTAATGAAGTGATTTCAGGGAAATGTTCTGATCCAACAAGATTGAGGAGGAGGAGGAGGATGAGGAGGAGAGGGAGGAGAGGGAGGAGGCCATGACCCTGGGTCACATTTTAATTGTCTTACACAGCTTTTTCATTGAGTAATCGATTCCAAAGAAAGTCTCATAGAAGCGAAGCATCTTTCCCGTGATGCTGGCTGCGTAGTCAGCGTGTCCGGCTGCGACGGCCTCGGGTCGAGCGAACGTCTGCAGGAGAGAATCGTAAGGAGTTCATTGGTCAAACTGGTCGACGCCACGTAAACGTTTAAATAATAATAACACACGTACTTGGATGTCCACACTTGGATGCGAGGAGGGCCTCGATGTAAACTCTGACACGGAGAAGGCAAACAGGTACGTCGACATCCTCGGCGTCGGATAGAAGCGAGTGGACTGCCACTCGTCGTCTATGATGCTGGAGTCTGAGACGGAGCGGAGGAGAAAGCCCCAAGGTAAGGACGAGCGTCTTTCATTAGTTCATCCTGATGTGTGACGTGACCAGAGGAGCTATTACACATGATCACCTGAGTGTTTGTGTTTTTTCACCTATGCTTTGGGCGTTGGCCAGAGCGGTGATGTCGTACCGGTGGGCGATGGTGACCTGAAACACCGCCTTCAGCTCCGGCTCGTCGAAACAAGGAAACACTGAGCGGGCGTACGTTGGCTCCATGTTGGTGGCGGCGAGGCATCTGCGGGAGCAGAAAAAGGACCGGGAGCCGTGCATCAGGTTCACAGACACAGGGGCGGGGTTCGGACTTGATAAAGAACATGTGGTGTGTTTTGATTGATGAGCTCTGACAACGTCACTGCTTGTCCGGAACACACACAGGAAGCCAGATGCACGTTAGGGACCGACAGCAGCTGAGCAACACCACTGTTCCATTCTATGAATTTAAATGAATGTAGGGAAAAGGGGGAGAATAAAACACCAGTGAGCAGGGACCGGGGGAACATTTTGCAGGAAGAGAATAGAATACAAAGAAGACTTAAAGCACACGAGCACACTGCGTGGGCCGTTGTTATGAAAGCATCAGTGACCTGACAGGACTCAGAGAAACAATAGGCAGCCTGTCCTGTTTTAATGATAATAATGATCGGCATCATGATGAGAAATAAACTTCCACACGTGGAAAAGTTGAAGGTTTAGAAACTGGTAAAAAGCAAGATAAGCAAAGATAAGAAAAAACTGTATATTATTAACATATAGATGGAAAAAGAAAAAGTGGTTTTTAAGAGGCTGAAGAGCCGGATGTCCTTGGAGACAGAGAGGGGGCGCTCTAACAGGAAAGGGCTCAGAACAGCATCTTCTCTGACGGCCTCAGGCTGCGAAACAAAAGAGCCGGAATAGACCGAGTTGACAAAAACGACAGAACGAGGACACAGAGACCCAATTACAGGGCGGGGTGGACAATCTCCGGAACAGGAAACACAACAGGACGGGTAGAGACGTGGTAGAGACACAAGGTAACGAACCATGCGCCAGAAAATCTGACAAATGTGTTTCAACCGGAGGAGATTCTTCTTACTTTCTAAGATAAAACTTTCTTTCCTGACGCTGAGGACGTCCGTCCACCCACGTTTACACTCAAACACGCTCATCCTGATCCTCCAGGTTCTTTAAAAACATGCAATGATCCCAACTTCTGCTCAAAGAAATTTAAAACACTTTTACGTTACCTCATTGAGTCTGTGCTCGTAGCGTCACCCTCTGTGTACGTGCTGAGGTACAGCCCCTCCAGAGAGTTCGTTATCTCTCCCTTAAAATCCAGATACAAACTGTAGTTTCCTTCTTCCTCCAACGTCACGCTCAGCTGGATCTCCAGAAAATCAGAGTACCCAGGAAACACCACGGAGGAGTGTATCTTCTCGTCCTCGTTGTCTGTGTTCTGAACCTTGGAGTTAGACACCTCCAGGCCTTTGCTGTGGAGGTAGATGCTGCTCGTCTTCTGGACGCACTTGAAGTAAACGGTGGAGTGTCCCGTGGAGAAGCTCGTCTGGTTGGTGGCATTCTCCCCCTTGTTGATGCGGGTGTAGAAGTGAGGCTGCAGGTAGATCTCGTATCTCTCGGGGATGAGGTCCTTCGGCAGCCGCCTCTCAGGCGGCGGCTCCGGCGTGGTGGGCTCGAAGTTCGGACGGGGCGTCGGGTTCATGGTGGAGATCTGAGTCTTGTAGAAAATGATCATGGTGATGATGCCGGCGACGACGGAGAACGTCAGGCCGACGAAGGCCCCGGCGATGAGCTTGGACATGCAGGCGTTCTTGGCCATGGCGGCTGCTCCCTTGGCTCGGTCCTGAGGGTCCGGTCAGACGACTGGTAGAGATGAGGCTGACGAGTCCCTGAGCCTGCGTGCCTCTGGTCTGCAACATCTGATCTGTGCACATCCAAGGAACCTTCCTCCCATAAACAGGGCTTGGCCTCAGCTATTAATGGTCTCTACCAAGATTAAGCATTAACTTGGGCATTGACAAAGGAGCAAAGACTAAGGCGCGTTGTAAATAATCAGTCAGATTGCACGCTCACACATCTGGAGGCGGTTACTGTGTCTTCCCACTAATGCAAGGGTTACGTAAACCTCGAGGAACACTTTATCCACACTCTGCAGCCCATCACATACATCACGCTCCCTCGCTGCGAACGCACCACACCCTGCCCACCATATCACATCTCCAGCGGACGCCGGGGCTGCTGGGGAGAACATCACCTCCATCTGCAGGAGAGTCCGGGGTCCTTTCCTCCACCTCCTCCTCCTCGGGTCAGGTAAAACCAACACAGGGGTCAGAGGAACGACGTCCAAGCTTCGATGGGAATACGGGTCCTGTGAGGCTGCGATACTCCCAACAAACGAGAAGCATATGAGGAGAGCAGCGCTGAGTGGGCTGGTGGAGACAGGAGGGGGGTGAAGGAGAGGTGGGGAATAGAACACGGAGAGATTTGTGAAATCACTGAATTGGCTGGAAAGCCCCAAACCTCAGGAAACCGTGGCCACCACACACACGCACTCCTCACCTCAGGATAGGAAACAACAGCACAGCGGCACCGTGTCAGAACACAGGGCGCGGTGCCGTTTCTACTGAGAACAGATGTCCCTGCTGAAGGGTCAAGAAGATCAAACCAACCCCAGCGTGTTGAAACATCGGAGGTCCAGGTGGAGGCCCCTCCTCCTGGTTCGAATTATACCTCAATGTGGACGTAATGACTTTTATGACACTTGCGAGAGCACGCTCTGCTGTGACTTGAAAAATAACACGGATGATCATAAATCGCTCGCAGTTAGTGGAGAGGTTTAAGAGCCGGGCAGAGCAAATAAAAACAATCCTCTGGAGAGCCTTTAAAGAAACGTTCCGCCAATTCCGGTAAATTTGAAACCTCATTTTCTAATGAGAGAAAAGTCTGAAGGAGCAGATGTTAAAACATCTGCGGAAAGGTTCCACTCAAACAGCGTGTGCAAGGAAGGAGCGACTCCTCTGAGAGCTGAGGGTGGGTTAATTATTCAGCATTTATGCTGCACAGCACAAACACAGGACATCACTTCCTGGAGTCTCGTCCTGACCTGAACACCCCAAACCTGAAACTTACATAAAAAAAACTGTACAGGGATTTACCTTCGTCCCCATAACACGGTGTTAGGGTGTGAACACGAGAGAATTCAGTGGCTCTAAACGGAAATGTTCCCAAATCAAAAGAGACAGGTGAGGTGGGAAAGGTCATGTGGTGAACAGGTTCGTGGTGGTAAAGGTCATAAAGACGCACACGCACAGATACGATTCAGTTATTTATGGAGATTCTTCTCTGGAATGTTCTACACTCAAATGTCAGATATCGACCACATCTCACACACACATTGACTCCGTGCACTCTGAACACAATAAATACCCTCGTGCACACGTGCGCGGGTGCTGAAGTGACCAGCATGTCTTTGAGGAGAAGGTCCTCTGCTGACGAGGACCAGAACTGCAAAGGCACTGACTCCACACTGTTTGAGGCTCATGGTCAAAAAAAAAAAACAAAAAAAAAAACAGTAACATTTCACAACATTGGAAAATAAATGGAGTTCATGAGCATAAATAAAACAACAGCTAGATTTTGGTCATATCAATTTCAAAGGTTTGAGTCGTAAAATCACTGAACTGAGGTTCCACATCAACACAACAAGCTAAAAAAAACGTTTAGTGCAGTTCGCGATGAAAAGCTTCATCAATGTTCCTTTGAGGTTAAATACGACTGAATTCAATCGATGGCCGAACTCACAACAACAGCACAGTACATATCGCTTTTTATATTCTTTATAATCTGACACAAAGAAAAGGCAAACATATTTTTTCTAACTTAAAGTGAAATGTTTTGAGAATAAACCGGAAGTATTGTTTTCATTCGCTGAATATTTCTATAAAAGGTCCTGATATTCAGATAAGATGTTAATTATCTGACTGTGGTTGTTTTATTCAAATTATGACACTTTGCTGAAGTGATTTAGGAGTTTAAAATCAAATTAAAATACTGTGCCTGAACACTCTCTCGGCAGTGGGCCCCAGTCTGTCTTCACTTCTGCTGCTTCCAGAGACATTTCCCTGAAATTCACCAGAGGGGCTGAATGAGAGTTGATTGCTCCGGAACCTTTCTGGAACCTTCTCTGCCCCCTAGTGTGACATTAAGAAACGATCCTGACAGCGTACACCGAGCAGAGGAACTGTGCTGATGACGTGACATCTCAGGAGATTCCAGATGTTTTGGTGATGAGGGCCGACACCGGTGTGGATGAGCTGTATACTAACACCACCATGTCTCCTATTTTTATCATCTGAAAGCTGCTTTAGATAAAGGCATTTATCCACAGCACGAAGCCGTCCCATTCCGTCACTCAGACCTTTCATAATACTTGGGGGTGTCACATAATGTCACATTTCCAGCAGTGAAACTGAATCCAGACCAGCATGAAGCACCTTTGCTTTGTTGGAAATACGCCACAAACAGAATAAAACCAGAGAGATGCTGTCAGTTTCTGAAAGTGTTTCCAATGCGGCAGGAGCAGCATTCTGATTTGGAAACAACTTATAGTTCTTTGATTAGAATTCAAGTCTGAGTTCCAGCGTCGCTTGCATGAACGTGTCACTATGAAACCATAGATGGCTTCTTCTTGTGACCAGCGACCGAGTCTCTACCACAGCCAGCTGTCCAGATGCTGAACGCAGTAACAGGACTGCTCCAGGATTGCGGACAGCTCCCCGTAGCTCTCCTCTCTCCACGTGGGGAGCAGCCTCTCGTTGTTTAGGGCCTGAAGCTTTGGCGTCCCCTCCCGGAGGACGTTGTACAGGCAAGGCCACCGGTGCTGAATGCTCAGCCTGGTCCTCCGGTCCAGCGTGATACCGCGGACGATCTTCTTGGCACGAAGCTCACGCAGGGCGGGCAGCTTCATGCAGGAGAAGACCAAGCCTCGGCTGGGAGACACATCCAGGAACTCCAGAGACTCAGACTCCAGAGTGTACGAGATGCCCAGATTCCTCAGCGGCACCAGGATGTGTAACGTCAGAGACTTTAGGTTGGGCAGCGACTTGGTTACGGTCTGCAGGGTCGAGGGCGTCACTCCTTTAAATACCCAGAAGTACTTGAGCTCAAGGACTCGCAGCTGCTGGAACTGGGTGAGCAGCGACACGGACACGTCCGACCAGTCGAAGTGGAGGCGCATCTTGGAGATGCGAGGGCAGCTCTGAGTGAGCTCGGTGAGCAGCTCCTGGAAACTGGCCACCTATCAAATCCAAACGCAGAGAAGATCAATGTGCTGAAAGATAAGATTCACATGATAGATTGTCTTCATAGTTTGCTTCTTTATTTACGACGTCAGGAGATGATGATGATGTTAAATCACTTGTTGTCCCCTCCAGGTAAAAAAGACCAAACAAACACTTTATCAACTCTGAAATTTCACTCTGGATCCATCCAGGGAGTGAGTTTGGATTTAACAAGGAAGCATCATCACGGTACCTGATCCATCTTTGTGATGCTGTCCTGGTGGGAACTGGAGCTGGTGTGAACCTTGAGGTCGAGCGGCTCGAGCAGAGTGAAGGTCCAGTTCAGATCCAGGTGGCTGAGGTCTCTGCAGTGAACGTTGTTCAGCAGGTGGCTCAGCAGCTCGCTCCACTTGTTGCAGCGATCCCCCAGGTCGAAGCTGGCCTTCAGCGTCAGCAGACTCGCCCGACGGGAGATGAGGTGGTGGGTGTAATGGTGGACCCAAGCTTTCCACCTCTCAAACTCCCGGTTGGACACCAGCAGCCCCTCCTGACCGAGGTGGAAGACACCACGACGGGAATAGTCAGCTACCCTCCACAGCTTCCACGAGCGGACGAGGCAGCTCCAGCTCAGACACACCAGAGCACAGCTGCACTTGTCCACCTCGTTCAGGAAGGACAGGACATGCAGCTGGCACTCCACCGGCAGGAAGTTGAAGGGGAAGTAGTCATCCGCCGCTTTACGCCGGCTGCTCACGGGGACCAGGGGTCTCTTTCGTGGTGACATGGTGGCAGACGAGGAGATGATGACGCTGGTCATTGGTGGAGGTCAGAATCTCCACCGGGTGGTCTTGTGGTCTGGCTTTGCCATAAATATCTTGGGTCTGGTGAAGCCTTGAGAAATTAAACAACATTTTTAGACAGGCAATGCAACATGACTTTGAGCGCTGAATGGATTTCAGTAGAAAAATCATGAGAGTTTCTCTCATAAATGTCTGGGATTCAGAACCTTTAACCTATTCACAGCCAACCATATTTAACCTTCCAAGACTGTCCTGATCCCAGCATTAACCAGAGCATCTTAATGCTTGGCCCTGACACACACCACTGAGGACTGTCATCAGAAATCTAACAGACTACACTCCAGCCCTCCGTCTTCAGCTGATTCAGATAAACCGAGGCTCTGATCGATGAGTCTGCTTCAGTGACGTCCTGGTGACGTCAGTCTTTCAGGTGATATTCGCGTGGTCGGTAATCGAACTATCAGGTGACACGTCTGTTTGTAACGTGACTCCAGCAGCTCCGCCAGGATGCTGGTCAGCTGTCAGTCAGGTTCACACATGCACCGACTCTGTGTCCGGGAATGGAGATTAAATCGTGTTTTTACACTCAAGCCTCGTCGTTACCTTCTCCCTTCCACCTGGCTTCCTCCTTTTCGCCGGTCACAAAGCTAAGCCGCTGGGAGCTAGCAGACAAAGGAATTAAAATTAAAGCTAATTACTGCTCATTATTCCGCGATGATACTTCATTACCCGACGCGTTAAAAAACAGTTTCACTGTTCAGACAAAGTTAAAACCCGCGAGGATACGCGGTCAGCAGCTGTCCCGGCGAGTTAGCATCCGAACAGCTGAGCTCTGTTGTTGTTTTTGTTGTGGCTCGGCGGCGATGACGTCATCAACATGCGTTGGGCTGCCTGCTATCGTCGCCGGAGTTGCGCGGCCGGGCGGGGTTGAACCTGGGACACCGCAGTTTGCGTTAGAAGAGAAATTGTTGACGTTTTGAGGGATTTGTGGTTTAAATGACGAAGGAAAATCCAGACTGTAGTTTTATATCGGGAAGATGTGGTGTTTTATTTTTTGATTAGGAAACAGCAACAAAACCGTTTGCAACAGTATGAAGAAGATTTAAATAAAATACAAATCAAACCAAACAAGGCAAATTAAAATGGTGCAAATGAGTGTTGAGTAATATGAATATAACAGAGCCCATGAGAGTCCCTGGTGTGCACGATAAACACACGTTCCTATTCCCCACAGTGTTGAATCATGATGTTTTTGCTTGGTTGATTTTAATCTGGGGAACGTGAATCTTCTTCCTGCTCTGTCTCTGATGGCGTCCCCAGCAGAGGGCCCTGTGCACACGCAGATGTGGCCCTGATGATGCAGGGTGACCTCCTCTGGCTTCCTCCATCAAACCGCTGATACAGGCTGTTTCCTGCACATGTGGGCTTGGCCTGGGGTGACCAATAAAAACGTCCAACACCCACTGACCAGGGTCACACACACAAACATCAGCAGCAGTGGTCTGCTCAGACCGCGGGTCCCTGCCGCCGTGTTGAGCGTGATCGCAGAGGGAAGGTTACACGCCCAATAGTTTTCTGGAGTTATTTAAGATGATTTGACCAAACGGATGTGACTTCACACGTATGATGGGTATAAATATGAGGTCATGAGGTGGATTAGTCATATCCTCCACGTGTTTCTATGATACATTTGAACATTGTGCGTTTCTTTGTAAAGTCAGAGAAAAGGGGGAAGTGACACATCAGAGGGGCCCTTTCTGTGAGAGAGGGTCCAAACACAAACACATCACAACATATTTCTGTATTGCTCTACACAGCAAGGTACTCAAACAGTGACAGAAAGTAATTCTACTGCATTCACTGATTCCCCAGAAAGTTCAAATACATAAAGTTTATCTCATATGTATGTAAGAAATACATGTCAATATACATATATACCTACACACACATGAATGAATGTAAACATTATGATGCCTTCACGGACTGACGGATGTATCCCTTACATATACGTTACACCTCGTCCCTGAAGGCACCATCACGTGTCCATGGGTAAACACTGAATGCACAAACATACACAATAAATATATGAACATGGCGCCATCTTGGTTGTTAGTTTTTCGTCGCAGGGATACGTCGCAGTCGACCAATCAGAGCAGAGAAGGATTGCGGGCGTGTCTTGGGACCCCGCCCCCCTGGATATATAAAGAGTAGTCGTTGTGTTTGATTCATTCGTCTGCATCAGTGCGTCAGCGACCCTGAAACACCCCCCATCCTCGCGTGAAGCCAGAAACTTGTGAAGAAAACATGAAGACCGACTTCATCAACGGGGTCTCGTCCTCGCCCTCCATGTCTCTGGAGCTGCTGGTGACGGAGAACGCGCTCCACGTCCAGCCCGACGCCCAGGAGGAGAGCAAGGGCCCGGGCTGCCTGGACCTGCCGCACCTGCCCGAACCGGACACCCGGCACCAGGCCTATCTGTGGACCCGGGACTTCCTGCACGGAGCCTGGAAGACTGTGGCCGAGGACGAGTTCCGCTTCACCGTCATAAGGTACAGGGCGTCCCCCCTGCTTCATCGTGGAGGGGGGGGGGGGCTGTTTCCAAAATATAGAATCTATGAAGAGTCGCACCCTCCTGTATCTGTTGACATGGAAAATATACAGAATATGCTTTCAAATTACTTATTAATAAATTGTTATAGATTTTTACAAAACAATCACATATTAATATACAATTAATATACCCCCCCCCCCCCAATATACAATTAATATCCCCCCCCCCCCCCCTTATTATTGAGTAAATATGTACTCAAGGACGGTGACGACATGACGCGGCTGTTTCAGTGGAATATTCCGGCAGCTCTTAATTCTTGTCTTCAAATTGACTCCAGGTCAATTATTAAATCTTTAGCCCCGCCCCTAAAGCCTAGCCTAAAAAAAAAATAAGGTCCAGTCTTGAAGCCTAGATGAGGTATTTTTAGGACATGCACATCCTGTTAAAAGATTTAGTTGTCATTTAAATACAAATGCAGCTCGATAAGATTTGACGAAATATAATTAAGACAGAGTAAGTCACAGTGTAAGTGATCCTGTCTTCTTCATGTCTGTCTTTCAGGGGTGGTCTGAGCAACAAGCTCTTCCTGTGCAGCCTCCCCGACAGCATGGACACTGTCGGGGACGAGCCGCGGAGCGTCCTGCTGCGCCTCTATGGGGCCATCCTGCAGGTGGGAGACACATCCAGTCGCTTTTAACCGTTATAAAAATCCAAGTAACAAAGTAAGACACAACCCCCTCACCGGCACGAGTTGTATGTGAGAACTTGGTGTCTCTAGTCCCTTTCCTGTTATCACTGACGCTAATTGACGCAAACATAGATAATGCTACGCGGCTGATAACGACAGACATGTCATCGTCATGTCAGAAGGGTCAAAGGTCGCTTTACTGCTTTAGTCGACAAATGCAAGAAACGGATAACAACATGAAACATGATTCAGACATGAGACTAGGTGATGTGACTGTGCCACCAGGCTGCTGTGTGTGAGTGAGTGTGTACGTCTGTGGTGCATAAGATGTGTTAGTGTGTGTGTGCGTGAGCGTGTTAGCCATTGTTGTACATGGTGATGTACCCCCATGGCTGTACATGCATGTGTTCTTTGCCGTAGGCTTCCCAAAGGAACATGCCTTGGGCACGCTTGTTCCCAGGTGAACCCTCCAAAAACCACGGTACAGTATGAGATCTCTGAAATCTCAGCCTAATACAAAGACACACACTTCTCTAGAAACAAACCCCCATGGCCTCCAACTGTGGCAAGACACACTGAGGGGGGGGAAGCTAAGTGTTGAAACATCTCTCCTGTCCGTCTCTTTCCGTCTCTGAACCTTTTGTTTCCTGGTTCTCGTCTTTATCTCCTGAGATGACGTGGCTACTGTGTCCAGACTTTATTTTCCCAGAAACCTCCTAGAGCTGACACATGTTGCAATTGTTTTCTAAAGATAACTGTTCAGTCATCGTCACCCCCCCCACCCTCATCAGCTGATGCTGATTTCAGCTGCTTGTATTGAGTGACAAGAGGTCAAGGGCTGCAAAACATTTGCACAAGAATCCTGAAAACAGTACATTGTTATCCGCTGCTGTCACTTCGCTGTTATTCGTAGCACATTTAGTTTGTATCAAGGACCAAGCACCAAGGCAACCGTCGCCAACTCCGTCACGACTGAGCCGCCTCTCACATTAGCTGACGGTGTCTCATCAATAAATACGATCCAGGAAGTCAGATGTCACTCATCAGGAACTAATGACCGAACAAACCTGCACCAGAGAGACTGGTCTGGGTAATGGAGATGTTGTAATGTTAGTGTCGATTTTTAATGTATATAAAAGTTCAACAAAATTACTTAAATGCGCCTTTTAAAGGAAGTTCCTGAAACACCTCATCACAGTGCCCCACATTTGAAACGTCCCCTTTATAAGGCCGGGGAAAAAACAAGAACAGACCTTAACTAGACGGGCTGAAACCACGTTTTGAGACAGAAGATGAAAGGAGGAGCAGCAGCGATGTGTCCTCTGAACATTAGAGCAAAAAAAAATGATGGGGTTGCTGATTGATCCAGTCCATTAATACACACACACACAAAGCTGCCTTTAAATAATTTATTGGTCGGAGTGGAGCACAAAGTTCGATGCCGTTTGCCCCAGAATTAATTGAATCTGAGGCTCGTGAATGAAGGTCACTCTTGCACGAACATGGCCAACCACCAGAACGTAGACGTGCTTCATCGCCGCGCTGGCGATGAACCAAACCTGGCCTCAAGGGAAACGAATGGAAACCGAGTGTGAGAACGTAAACCTGCTCCTCTGAGATGGCGTCCCCTCCGTCTGTCTGTCTCTGCTTCTCTCTCCGGGTGTCTCAGTGTGTCTCTGAACTCATACTGTACTGTCCGCCACACAGGCGTGGCTGGAGGGTTGATGTTGGCGCTCACGGGCGGCTTCGCCTTTTTATCCACGGAGACTCATTTCATTCTTTTTTGTCTCGTTGATAGATGTCCTGTAATAAAGGGGAGTCCCGACAGTCAAGCAAAGAAAGTCAGTTGCAGGTAAGTCCCAGTGTCTCTGCTCAGCGTCCATCCCCACGTGTCTGCACCAACCGTTGCTCTGTTGTGCTTCTCAAAATTCTTCTCTCGATCAAATCCGGACGGGGTTCCTCCCGGACTCCTCTGATCTCTGCAGGCAGCTGTTGTTTTTCAGCACAGAGAAGCTGAACCTCTGCAGCCAGCTGGGCTGGCTCACTTAACTCTTAACTTTCTTGCATTTTCTGGACCCCGGCACAGGAATCGCTTTCCAACGATCAAAGTTTTTATTTGGCGAGCACATGCAGCCGCCCGGTTAACGCCCCACCCTGCCTCGCCAATTTAGATGAAGGGACACCCAGCTGAAATGGTTATTGGTTCATATCTAGTCACCAAATTAAGCTCACCGCCTTTAAAGTCTGATTAGGGTTCAGTCTTGGGTTAAGTGATTGATTCGATTCTTTTTGTTGTTTAAAGAGCACAAGTGGCGTCGTTAGCCTCTTAGCACGGTGACCTCCGAGCAGCAGTCTGCTGAGGGCTTCAGTGACCTCATCTGAACCAGGCAGAGACACGAACCTGCAGACTTAAGAGGTTTTTCTCATCAGGTTTTTTTTTTTATAGAGTCATGACTGAATGTGTTGTCCTCCGTTGTTGGCAATGTTCAGAACGTTCAGCTCAAACAAACCCGATGAAACAAAGTCCTATTGTGGCGAGACGATGGAGTCCGTCTGAGGAAACTATATTTAGAACACGGCAGAAATGATTAGCGAGGTTACGACAGAACTGAGTGTTCAGAGTCGCCTCTGACGCTCTGCCAAGTTTCATATATATTAATATATATATATATATATATATATATACACACATGACCTGGAACGTTCCCTGCGTGGTGCCATGGGGGACATTGACAGAGCATTGTCCTTTATTTCTATCCTCGGGTGTGTGTGTAGGATGAGGTCACGCCTCAGAACACAAGCCCCAGTCAGATGTAATTTCCTGTGAACAAGCGGTCACTGTCCTCCTGCGGGACTGCGCCGCTGTCTCTGTGACTCAGCCGTGTCTCACTGGGACAGTCGGCGTCGATTTTTCCATGACGGCCCCGACCCTTGACCCTGACGGCAGGGGCCGGGGTAACGCGTCATTGGGGTGTGAGATCCTGGTGTTGCGGTTAGTGGTCGGGCTAATGCAGAGCTGCCCCCCCCCCCCCCCACCAGAGCTGTCTGGGATTACAAGGGATGACACTGCGTTAATCCCTGTGAGGATGCTTCATGTCAAAGCAACGCAGTCGGGAACAAAGCAAATCTACGAGTGATGGTAAACAGCAGAGAGTATGTAGGTTTAGTCAAAACTCCTGACTAGACAAATAAAGAATGAGACAGTGAAAAACCTCCTGTTCTCTAAAAAATGAACAAATAAAATAAGAAATTAGCCAAAGATTCCCCAGTTATGATATTTTTAAAGTTATCTACAAGTTAATTTCTAGGTTTTTGTGACCCTTTTCAAATTTAAATATTTGATGATCAGCTCCAAACATCCAGTGTCGTTAATACTTTCCATTAACGATGTATGTGATGTATCTGTGTGACCCTAAATAACCTGTATTAAGTAAAACACAGCGGGTGTGTGTTAAGTAACAGGTCCTGTATTACTTCACATCCTTATCGCTGCACGTTGACGCAGGTTCACCGCCGCACACGACGAGAGCAGAAGAGTGACTGACACTGATTCCGTTCACTTCGTACGGATTTGACCGCTCTGTGTTTAATCTGCTCGCGTTGAGGGTTAATGCGCCAGCTGTCGGCCGCTCGCGCCGCACCTGTTCCAACACGGCCAAGGCCACGCCGCTGAATATCTCTTTCGCTGATACCGGACCAGTGGGAACTTCCACGCTGGGAGTGATCCCACCTCGCGTTGCTTCAGAGAGGATGTTCAGATGAGCGACAGGAAGCCTCAAGGTTCCGACCGTTCAACAGGAAACTGTGGGAGGGACGTCGAATTCCTCTGTGTCTGAACCAGACGTCTGCTTTAGGGAAGAGAAACCGAGTCCGCGTCCCTGCTGCAGGAGCTAACACCGTTATCGATCCGGCATGTCTGCGTCTTGTTGAAAATTAACTTTAGAACAAATGGAGGTATGTGGGAGAGTGAGGGCCAAGTCAAACACACACGGGCTTTTGAACTAGGTCAGTGGATAATAAAACGGCTCCAGACAGTCGACCGAGCGAGCAGGGTCGCGCTGTGATCGTCAGGGTCGGGGGGCGGTGCGTTGTTTCCCCAGACGACACAAGCCGTCCCAATCTGGTTTAGAGGACACGTCGACTTCCCGCGCCCGTGTCAACAGACTGCAGCTGTTGGTTTGTCCTACTTCTCCTTATCGGTGAGGCTGGATTTAAAATCACTGATTGACATGAGGGCAACACTGTTAACACTGTTATCTGGCCTTTAAACTGAGGCATTTTGTAGACACACGGTGTATCTGATCTCAATATCTGTGCTGGCATGAACCACAGATAGACCCTGGAGAATTCCTTGGCGTTCACTCGTCTTTCACACGTGCATCAAATATGCAGAAAGTGCAGAAACGACGGCGCGTCCCACACGGACGTTTTCGTCCACGCGTGCTCCTCCCTCAGGACAAAAGATGGAGGAACTGCAGGGGAACCGGCGAATGTCTGAAATGATCTGAATTCCTCGCTCCATTCATTTGGCGCGTAGCAACGTGAGGGGCTGCGAGCTGCAGATCCAGGTCAGCGCCGCCGTGTTAACCAAGATGGTGCCGGCTGTCTCTGACTCACTGAAATGCGCTGGGCTCGGGGCCGCCAGCTGGTCTGTTGTCTGCCCGTATGCGTGTCAAGATGATTATTAATGAGGATAATTCACACTGGAGATGCTCAGCATTCTGCAGATAACGACAGAACGCCGTGCTCGCTGATCAGCTTGGACCTAAGCCCGTCCTTCGAGAACGCACTCAAACCTAAAACTCCTCTTCAGCATTTACTATTTAAGACCAGGTGAAGTGAGAGTCTAGTCTCGAGCCTCTGCCGTGGGTCCAGTACGGTGTTATTCTGCAGAATGGGAAGATAAAATGGAGGTGGCAGTGTTTTCTCTGAGCCGGCCTCCTGCTGGACCCCTCAGTATGAATCGCATTCCCTGGCAGGCTGCCGAGGACCCAACGCTCCGTCTCCACAGAAACGCATCTGAAGGTTATTCACTTGACGGGGCAGGGAGCAGGCGCCCTCGTCTGAAATGTGGAAACGAGCTGAGAGTTGAGGTGAATGTTAAAACTGGAACTTGTAACCAGCTGATCCAGTCTCCTTGTCTTTGCTACTCAGCTTAATAAAAAAAAAAAAACCCTGAATCGTCTTGAAACTTAAGATTCAGTCTTCCAGAGGAACCAAAAGAAGCTTTGGTCCCTTTCAGCGCATTTGTCTTGATCTGGTAATTGGTCCACTCCCTCTCCTCTGCCCGTCACCTCCTGCCCATTTGGGGAGAAGCCTGGATTTCTTTCTCTCCCTCTCACACTCTCGCACAATGGAGTGAAAGCGAATTGCAGCCGCACACACACTCGTCAGACTTTCAGGCTCCACGTCACGTTTGAGTTGGTCGCAGAGAAGTTGACTGACGCGTTTCTGTTGTTCACTAAAACTCAAGTCTGAAGCTTCTTTTAAAAGTCGCCTTCCCAGAGACCTTCGCTCTTATCTCCGGCAGGAATGTTTGGAGGCGGCGGAGACGAGAGCTGTTGACTTTAAATCAATAAGTAAACCTTCCTTTGTTTCGTGTTTTCAGGGCGCCGAGGCCATGGTGCTCGAGAGCGTGATGTTTGCCATCTTGGCCGAGCGGGAGCTGGGCCCGAAGCTCTACGGGATCTTCCCTCAGGGCCGACTGGAGCAGTACATCCCTGTGAGCCGCCATTTTGTTGTGGACTGTGTATGCGGTCCTCTTTTGAGTTGTTTGTGTTGAACCTTAACAAATACCAGTTGCTCCGAATGTGTTTAAATACTTTCATTACTATCATACTAATACTATCATTATTTAAACAGTCAAAATACTGAAACTCAAAGTACTGGTTATGGACAAAAGGCTCAGTCACAGTATCCCGTCTGCAGAGTCGTAAACTGGACACGTGCGAGCTGAGCGACCCGTGCATCTCGGCGGAGGTTGCCGAGAAGATGTCCAGGTTTCACCGGATGAGGATGCCCTTCAACAAGGAGCCCAAGTGGCTGTTTGGAACCATGGACAAGTGAGTGCGTCTGTATCACCTCCTTATCGTCAGGAGGCCCCGGGTTTAACGTCGTTAAACCCCCCGGCTCAGCCGCTTGAACGTTTATTTGTTTGCACAGTTAAAGTTGTGCAATGTTTAAGAAGTGTGTGTGTGGTGTTTTTCCACTCTCTATTTTTATCACGATAACCTTTTACCGGACACGTCACTGTCACATGTATGAATCATCATTCACATTTTTTTCCACTCCAGAGCGGTTCCGCCCTTAACGCCTAGAACCCTATAATACAATAACTACTTTGATTAGCATCAGTATGAATTGGTAAATACCTGCAATCATCATTTAATGTTATCAGTCTGCTAACGAGGATTTAACGATGGCAGGAAGTTAGAAATGTCGCTGTAAATCAGCTGAAGGATAAATGGGTCGTGACCCTGATTCAACAAACAGGAAACGAGCTTTTTTTTTAATATGCGTCTGATTCTTTTTTTATTATTATTATTATTTATTTTTATTTTATTTTTTTAATCACCAGGTACCTGAACCAGGTCATGAAGTTGAAATTCACCAGAGGCTCACAGCTGCGTCGGTTCAACCGCCTGCTCAGCTTCAACCTGCCACAGGAAATGTATCTGCTCAAGTATGTTCCTGCTCACACACACACACACGTGTTGTGTTTTGTTTTTTTTTCCTTAGAAAAACCTCTGATTATCCAACCAGCTCTCTCAGTGAACACGTGCCGGCCTGTTCTGTCCGTCCATGTTTTGATCCACCATTTTAAATAGTTTAAGCCGATTTGAATCGTATTCGTTCAATGTGCTGGCTTCATATTTGCGTTCAGGATGCTGCACTCACACACTTCATCTGCTCACTGACCTCTCCCCTTCATGTCCAGGTCGCTGCTGGACTCCACCCACTCTCCCGTGGTGTTCTGCCACAATGACTGTCAGGAAGGTGAGGCACACAGCTCCTCCCCCTTTCTCCTTCTCCCCTATGAGGCGACCGGGTGGTGAACCAATATTCACGTGTTGTGCTGTTGCCTCCTTCAGGGAACATCCTGCTGCTGGAGAACCACAAGGACCAGAAGAAGCTGATGCTCATTGACTTTGAGTACAGCAGCTACAACTTCAGGTGAGTTTGAGACCTCTGGTGGGTTGTCTCAACCAGAGGGTCAGTGGTTCTATCCCATTCTTCCCAATCCCACCTGCCAGCGTGAAACACACGATTGAACCAGCAGACGTATTGGGGCGGGGAGGGTTCACCCATGAACTCTATTATTGATAACAGGAAATAAAAAGAAAACACAAATTCCCAATTCAAATACGTCAAACTTGACTCTAGGAAATAAACGTCTGCACTGTTAGAGCCGCTGCTATGCAGGTTAGAGCTTTTTAAAATTGAATCACAAGATTTTCTTTTGTCTGCTCTGTCCTGCTGTGTCACCGTCTCCCCTCGTCTTGCCAGTTCTCTCTTTCTCTCCCTCCCTGGTCTCTGCAACAAAGAAGGGGGGGGTGGGGCTGATAGTGAGACGGAATGTGAAGGAGAGAGAGGGGGGGGCGGCAGGAAGATCGAGACAGATATTCCATCAAAGAGAAATTTCCCAAAAAATTCACTTGGAAAAGCGACGAGAGCAGAAAACAATGAAGTCTCCCCCCACCCCCCACCCCCCATGATCTGACGGGGCGCCCCCCTCTGCTGAAATCTTCACTGCAGCTGTTATGTAAGCAGAGTGATGCAGCACGATGCACAGGATGGAGGGAATACGGACAGAGTGGAACTGAGGCTGTGGTTCCTGGAAAAGATTTACAGTCAAACATAAAGAACGATGTGGAGCAGACTTCCTCCCCCTGCTCCTCACCCCCTCCACTCGGAGGAACAGAAACACTGCTCCCTCCCCCCACTCCCACCCGACAGCGTGGCCCCTTTAAGTCTCCTCATATGCTGCAGCGCCAACATGTGACCGTCTGCCCACGCATACCAAACATGTGAGCACGTGTGCACACATGTACAGCGTGTGCAGGAAGAACACGCCCACAAACGGACACATTTATACGTATTTCTCCGTGTTATAGACCCCCCCCCCACCACCCCCCCGTCCTCCAGTCTGAGCTGAGCACTGGGAGGTGTTGTGTTGGAAAATGTTTTCCCAGCTGCTGATAGCATTGTGGGAATCACTCGTAGACTCTACACAACATGACACTCGCCCCCCCGGGGTGAGAGCCAACAGGCTGGCTGCAGCTCCTCCATGTTAGTGGATGGGACTGAGCTCCAACGCCAAAGTAGATTTTTTTTTTACTTGTTTGTTTTTAATTGGTGAAACGTTAATAATATAAATTCAACAAATTACGACGCATTTATTTGACCCTAATTGATTATCTTTCTCTCTCTCAGGGGATTTGATATCGGCAACCATTTCTGCGAGTGGATGTACGACTACGACTGCGACGAGTTTCCTTACTTCAAGGTCGACGCTCAGGCCTACCCCTCCAAGGCCCAGCAGGTGGACACGTCAACTCGCATATACGTCATCCATGTTGGTTTTACTGGTGCGTTGCTAACTGGTGTCCTGTCTCCATGTAGATGCACTTCATTGAAAATTACCTCCGGGAGTCTGCGGGCGGCTTCGAGCAGCTGAGCGAGGAGGAGCAGATGAAGCTGAAGGAGGAGCTGTACGTGGAGGTGAACAGGTGAGCTCAGACGTGTGACCCCAGTCGGCTGACGAGATGGAAGAGCAAACTACAACCAAATAATCCAAACAACGTGTGTCTCCGGATTCCAGGTTCTCCCTGGCGTCCCACTTCTTCTGGGGCTTGTGGTCCATCATCCAGGCCCAACTCTCCACCATCAAGTTTGGATACCTGGTGAGTTTTCACCTTGTAGGCACCTTGAAGGCAACAGTCAGTATTGCAGTGTCAATATTGACTGTTGACAACATGTCAGAGGTCACGCTGCCGTGTCAGTCTGACAGGATATAAGACAAACACAGCACGTGTGACCCTGATACTCCTTTGCAGAAAGTAGTTTCACTTGACTGCAACACAGACAAAAGTAGACTCTTCCCTGTGGGCTAAATATTTTAACCATCCAAAGTAGATGGTGAAACAATGTTATTTGCTATCAATACTCACATGTCCACACCCTTTTTTTTCCAGTGCCCTTAATAGTTGTAATAAGATTTTGTGATTTTCGTGATGTTTCTGCCACTCCAGCTTATGCATTATGTATATTAATGTGTACTGTGTGTTGCAGGAATACGCCCAGGCCAGATTTGAGGCCTACTTCCAGCAGAAGAAGATCTGGGCCGTGTAACGAGCTGAGGGATGCATTGAGAGCGCGTTCAGCCACGTGGAGGAAGAACAGGCTGACAAAGATTCCACCATCCACACTTTACTCACACTCTCGGCTGAGAGGGGATTCGCTGATAGTGCTGGTGTCGTGCTTATCGGAGCCAAACCTTGATGGCGTGGCTCGGATGCTTGATGTGCGTCCCAACAGTCCATCGCAGCTCAGTGAAAGCTCCCTGAGAGCCACCACAAAAAAACGAAAAAAGGAGAAATCTCGACTCGTACTAACTCGCTGGGCAGAGCTGCCATCTTCCAAACACGTCACTAATGAGATGAGACACGAGGTGGGTCCAGGTTCCACGGCTGCCGCCGGCAGTGGACTGGTTGTCTGGTGGAGTCTCTTCTCTTTCCACAGTCATGTCTTTACTTCGTTTAGCAGCTTGTTTGATTTTCGTCTTTTTTAAAACGATGGTTTCGGGGATTTCCTTCAGGCCGCTGCAAAGTTTTTGGGACAAACTTTCCGGTCCAACTTCAGCCGTCCCCATTTCCATTAGGTGTAATTCGGGGTTTCGTATTAGTGCTGTTACACTGATCGACTGTGACTTTCCTCAACCCAGTATTTGTACTAGCGTTGTGGGTTGTGTTATAATGGGTCGCTGTGACCGGTAGATCCACATCTGTGAATATATTACGCTTGGTATTACTACATGTTCAGCCGAACACATTCCAGTCAACCATGCTTTCTGAGCCTTTTTGACAAATCGGACCCAAAACCCGAATTTTATGTTGTCAGACACAAATCTGGAGACTTGAGAGTGAACACTGCTGATTTCGTCCTGCTGCTTCTCATCCAAACATCGTGAGAGCCGCTCAGTCCTACCTCACCCCGTCGGGTCGTCACAGCGAGAACGAGTTTGGCTTTCATCTGATGCTAACACTTAGCTTTAGTTTATGTTATCCCACTTCACACATTCAGCGGATTTAACAGCATTCCTCTTTTCTCAGTGACCACGATTTAGCCCGTTGTCTTGGCACTTCATGTCATTCATGAGTCGAATGACTAAACGTGAATTTTTTCGTCATGTTTTCCTAATTGTTACTCGATGACGAACCATTAACGTAATGCTGTGCCTGAAAATAGCTCCTTGTTTACGATGGAGTGCTGTACACTACTTTTATGCCAGCAATCCCACAATGCAATTCTCTGCATTCTACAGATGCTAAAATTACTGTTCTCCCTACAAATATTGGTTAAAAAAACCCCTTAATTTATAAAGTTATGATTAAATTAGGTGGGGACTGATGTTGAACATTTTAATTGTTGCTATGCTGTCGTCTGTCCAAACAAAATCGAATCCTATTTTTAACACTTGTCCCTTGATTTCAGACGGACAAAGTGCACTTCTCTTTCCCGGCCCCCTAACCATTGATTCTTCCAACAGTAACAAGGAATGTCACTGGTTGTTTTTTTTTTTGGTCTTAAAAAGATAAAACCGGTTAAGTTCTCAAACTCTTTAAATGTCTCGTCTTGCCGAGTCAAAACCAGACGGATCCAAAGTTTTCGTGGCCACGCCTACTTACAGTTTCAAAGCTATGATTGGACAATCTGTTTCGGACCGGGCTTTCAATGAAAGGCAACCCAAAGTCGTAATCGTCAAATCCACGATCATTTGCCAAATACCTGCGTAGAAAATGGGTTTTAAGAAAATCGGATAAAAAATGTTGTAGGAGGGTAAAACAATGCATCTGAAGCTGCTACATGTGAACGCTGCTCCACTGCCCCAGAGGCTGCACGTCCATGTTCATCCAGTGAAGCTGGAGCAGATTCATGTTCCCAGTTTACCTGTGGGCCCCATTGGGGCCCCACTGGGGGAACTCAAATGACATCACTTCACCAATCATCTACTGGAAAACCCAGAATGTTTGAATGTCTACTGTGGCACTTTCAATCTGAGGACGACAAAATGTATACAGAATATATATATATGTGTGTGTGTGTGTGTGTATAAACTAATACTGTACTTGAGTATTTCCATGGTTACACATCTAGGGTTGTTGAACTGTGACTTTTCATTTGATCAGATGTTATTTTACATACAGATGTGTTTTATCATATATTCATCTTTATATTTCTTTTGGAATGTGGTTATTGTGTACTTGCATTGTTCACTCAAATTGTTGCTGAGACGTCTCTACTGAAGTAAGAGTCTTTACTTTAAGATATTCAGTGCCCGTTTCCTTACTAGACCTTGGATTTGTATTTTTTTTCTTATTCAGACATTTATCTTGGAATGAGAAGTGTTTGCCCTGAACTTTATACCAGAGACTTTTTCCATCTGAATATTGAAAATATTATACTTTCTATCCTTTACTGGCACTTAGGACCAAATTACCTATTAGATCTGATGAGATTAAGTCGGTTTATACTTGTATTTACACCAAGAATAAAATTAGCGTAACGTTCCAATCAAATATTAAGAAACACAAACTTGCACCATATCTGTCTTGACCACGTTTATCGTTCTAACGTAACTCACCTGTAATCTGTTAGAAACACATTTGCTCTGTGTCGTAGCCTTAATTCCGTCATCACAGTGAAAACCTGTGTGATCTATGCAGCTTTACTGAATGCATACTGTACAGAAACCTTGAATGTGTTTCAGGTTAATCACATAGAAAAAAAAACACGATCTTGGCTGTAAATTGACTTTCCTGCTTTGCACAAATAAAAACTGAAGAGGAAAGAAAATGACTGGCTGAAGTTTTTCCAAGTTCATCAATATCTGGAGTTATATGGTGTTAGGCCATTTGCTTTTTTGGGATAACAAAACTATAAGATCACCACGATGTGTGGAAATATCCCAGAATGTCGTTGTAGAAAAAAAAAGTCTGAGTGTCTTCGGCCCATGTTTGTGTAAATATGTTAAGTAGTTTTCAAATAACTAAGCCAAACACAACAATGTGAAAAGATATTACTCACAATACAAACAGGGTTCTGTTATCTATTTTGAGTTGAGGAGGAAGAAGAAGCTGCAGCCAGCCGCTCCATCTCCCTGGTGATGCAGTCATTTCCTTAATGCTCTTCTAAGATTAAAACAATAAAACAGGTCAGTGACGCTCACAGGCCGAAAGTTTCTAGATGATTATATCATAACCTTCACACAGAAACCAAATATTTGTCTGTGCAGCCCGTCCGAGGGGGGCAGGGGTTACAGTGTTATGCAACAAAGAGGGAACGAATCCCATTCACATGTCTGGTTCATAGTACAGTGTTACACTGTCCTGTAGAGCCGAGATGTTATAGTGTCCACAGCCCTGAGGGACACCATTTTAAATGGAATTCAAGGTCAGAGGTGTGGGAACGATTCTGCAGTGAGCTCGTTCCAACATTCTCAGTGTTTTCTCAGGAAATAATTCATTAATGGTTCTTAAAGGAAGAAAAGAATTAGAGAATTAGAGATCCAGTCTAGTCCAGTGCAGCTTGAGTTTAAAGGCACTGTTGGGCTTTGGTGGAGTCAGGCTACAACCGACTGAACGCCGTGCTGAATATTTGACAGAAAAAAGACATCCTGATCAATCAAAAGTTTTGGACCCAGTCAACATTTCAATTGCGGTTGACCTGTTTGGTGCTGAATGGGTTAGATAACGTCCACCAGGCATGAAAAAAGTAAACCAGGCTGACATGGAGCGGTTGGGGTGAGGGGAGAAGAAGGGGGAGGACAGGTGAGAGACCAGGGAGTAACCGTCATGTTTCAGCTCGCTCAGACCGGTCGTAATATGAGGATAATTAGATTCAAACTCATGAATGTGTCTTAAAACCAATAACAAAACCAGTTGGTGTTGGTAGTGTTGTGGCCACAAACCAGGGAGTGAGACAGAAGTGGATCCCCTGGTGTGGACAGGGTCTCAGTGTTTATGGTGGTTTGGGACTGAAAGGAATGTAGAGTCAGGACAAGCAGAGACCGTAGGGGGGGCAGGTCACAGACTCAAAAGCAGGAATTCATGCACTTCTGTCTGTCTTTAGTTCTGTCCTTCTGTCCTTCTGTCTGTCCTGCAGGATCAAACGAGCTGCTGCAGCGTCATTGACTTTCAGGGACTTTCTGAGAGCAGATGTTGAAATGTTTAAACACCAACTTAAAACTGTTTGGTAAGTTTTAAACCTTTATTTGTTGTACTAAAGAAGCGGGAGGTAAAAACACCCGAACACGCAAACATTTTAGCTGAATGACGTTGGAACGGTAATGTGAGGCCACCGTGTTTCTGCTGTGAAACCTCATCGTCAGCTTCTGACAGTGACGGGGTCATTAAAAAGACAAAGGCCCCTAGGCTCGGAATTCTGCTCTGGATCCTTTAATTTGCTCTGTAATGGGATTCAGCAGGAGTCTGCTGGACTCTGGCGCCACCTCGTGGACGCAGTGATGACTCAGGCGTGTTCAGGTTGTGAGAAATTTTTTTAAGAGTTTTCCTCCATGAGGACACATTTTACAGACGTGTTTATATAAGTTATACAATTTAATAGGACTCAAGGGAGAAACAGGAAAATTACAGATACTCTGTTTCCTTTTCTGTGTATCGAAAATAGTCTTAATGGCTTTTTGTTATAGTGATTTTAACATGATCATTTAAATCTAAATGTGCAAGAGTAATATTACGGAGTGATAATATTTTAAATATTTAAAATTTTTAATTTAAAGCACAAAGGGAAAAAAGTGATTCACAACAAATAAAAACAAGACATTCAAACAAATGAATTAACTGTAAATAAAATAACAACAGAAACAGTGAGTCTTCAGTCCTGGTCCAATGTGTCTCAGACTGACTGCAGCGTCTTCTTGAGGAATTCCACCAGGAGGTGATGAGGGAAACCAAAGTCCATCTGAACGACCACAAAGCCCTGCAGCAAAAAGACGAGCAGCGTGTCTGTGGAGTCACGAGGACCGAGACGAAACAAGGACAGGAAAAGACACGGACTCACGTCCCCCGGAAGAACTTCAGGGTCAAAGATGTCGAATAAGTTGGTGCCCTGTTTGTCCAACAGCCGAGTTAATTCAACCTGCAGAACTGGAAAACATGTTTAAAGGTACATGACAGAGATGTTACTTCTGCTTCCACAACAAGAATTAAAATGATTCTGCTCAAACTCTGGATGGAAGAATATTTTATCTGTCTGTCTCTCACCCGACAACACTTTGGGGATTCCAACCTTCTCCACGGCCTCTCTGATGAACTCCAGTTCATCTCCCAGCTGGAAACAGACAAGAGGTCGAAGGAACGAGTCAAATAAACGTTTCACACTCGTTACAAACTTGAATTTTCTTCAGGAAATCAATTATTAAACTTAACTGAACTGAATTTTCTGTAGCAAAGTGCTAATAAACATTCTCTTTAGTGAGAGGAATCAAGTGAATTTTTAAAAAAGTCTTACTGGTTGATTTGGTGATAGCAGATCTGCTCGGATGACAATGACCCTAGACAGAAAGGAAAATGAAGAATTAATAGAAATAATAGAAAAGTGCCGAAATCTCCGTAAAGTTCTTACTGAGAAGGTTTCCCCTGCAGGGAGAGCTTCTTGTCAGCGTAGGAAGCTGAAACGTCTACGACCACATTCTGCACAGGAAAGAAGAAGGAAGCATTTAAGACGCTGCACAGACACATGGGAAGCTGTCTTCCACGTTCTGTTTCCTCAGATAAAAAAGACGGTTTCGTCTCAGGGAGCCAGCTTGAAGGGAGCAGATAATTTACCGTTTGAAAGCTGAGCGCTGGTGTTTGACTCCCGCAGCTGAGCTGCCCGGAGGCCTCCGCCCTCACGGCCGTACCCAGGGTGGAGGTGTTGAGGACGGGAACAGAGGAACTCCACATCCTGAGCTCTGCAGATCCTGGTTCTAACAAACACTGAACACAGAAACCTTTTCTCTCACCTGACTGGAGACTCATGGTGTGTGAATTAAATGAGACGACATGTTGTTCGTACCTTTTTAAAATATTCCGGCATCAGGCTGTAGAGGTTTGTCTTGAACAGCTCCTGAAATCACAATCGTCACATGACGTCAGCGCAAGCGGAGGATGCTTCAGGGACAAAGCAGAGGTCAGACGGCTCTCACAGTGAGCTCCGCTCCGGAGACGTTGAGGTGGAAGCGTCCGTCTTCGTGGGCGGCCGCGAGTATCGGGTTAATTAACTGGTCTGAGGTAAAAAAATAAAAATAAAAAAAATTTAAAAAACATCAAATTTCACATACACTACACGTTTTATCCAGTTTACTTTTTTAAAAATTTAACTGTTTTGATTTGACAATTTGATTCAAAGGAGGTTTAAAAATTTAGATTCACTGTCAGATCTTGAGTTGTTTTTTTTTTTTTTTTAAGCAACCTATTTTGTATCTGCAGCTTTTAGAGCCACATGATTTCTGACCTGAGAGCCAGAAATACAGCATCCTGTGTTGGGTCAGCTGACCCGGGTGGAAAGCGGAGTCGTTGATCACGGCCTTGTTGTTGTTGTAGATGGTCAATCCCTGGAAGGTTTAAAAGAAGAAAAAAACACGAGCGATCATCAAACTGCATGTTCTTCTCTCTCTCTCTTTCTCTTTCAGGATCTCTTGAAGATGACCACAGACCAGATCAGGTGGGGCAGGACCACAAGGTTTTTACTGACCTTGTGGTACGACTCGATGTAGTTTGTGGTGATGACAGGAGCAGCTGTCACCCCGATGTCAACGCTGATGTTTCCGTCACTGATGAACTGCTCTGGAAACACACACACACACACACACACACGCTGGTAAATAAAAATGGAGGAAGACTCTGGGTGGACTGAAGCCGAAGGGGAGGAGCCTTGTACAGTCCTGAACATCACTCACCTGCTGTTTTCTGTATGAAGTCAGACAGAATGTTCGCCACCTTGTTGATCTCTTTGCAAATCTGCAGGTGATAATAGACTCGTTATTTTTGCTGCGTCATCGTTCGACGTGGACCCTCGGTGCCGGGCGGGCCTCACCTGTCCCTTGATGACCATCTTGACGGTGAAGGTGATGAAGTCCGTGAAGAGCCTCTTCAGCCAGTTGGGTCTGATCAAAGGCAGATCAAAGGCACGTGGTCACACAGTGAAACAGAGGATCCAGCAGGTTTCGTTCGTGACTTACTCTCTGTCGCCCTGCAGATGGAGGCGGAGCTTGTGAAAGTTCAGGTAACAGTCCGACGTGTCTGCAGCCACCTTCCCTCCGCCACAGTCTGACAGGAGGACACACACACACACGCACGACCACATGTCACGTTAAAGTATTTTCACAGGAAGTATTGAACTGAAACACTTACACAGTCTGGGGTTGATTCCGAGATCGATCTGAGACTCAATCTCGAAGTCGACTGAATGAGCAACGTCGACACTAGAGGAGAGAAGAACACGCCATCAATCCCTACGTGTCGTTTATGTGTTTTTTGTTTTGTTCAGAATGTTGTGACGTCTCTCTCTGACTCACAGCCAGTTGCCGTATCCGTACTGGATCGTCCCTCTGAAGGTCGCAGACACGTTCTTTATCTCCATGGCGATGCCTTCACCTGGACGCAGCTCAAACACACTCCGAGCAATGGTCAGGTTGTGGATCTCCAAACTGGGGAGAATGACATCATTGAGTGTTGCCTGTCCACCTGTGCACGTGTGTGTGCACGTGTGTGGCACTCACTTGTCCAGGCCGTATTTGACTGTGCCGATGAAGAGCAGCGATTTCTCTCCCTTCACACTCGGGTACCTGGCGTGCTGGAACGCAGCCTCGATCACCTTTGTGGTTTTCTCATTCACTGTGGGCACACACACACACACACACACACACTTTAAAGCAACACTATGGAACAGTACATGAGCAGCAGCGCTCCCTGCAGCCAGAGGTGAGGACTCGTCACTCAGGTGTGAATCCTGTTTTCTAACCACAGAACGACACTGCCCCCTGGTGACTGCCCTGAGAGCATCATACGGCCCACATCAGAATGTGACCTGGACACCAGGCATGAGCAACAGCTTCTATTCAAAGGGGGCCCCCTGGTGGCTGCAGGCCCCTGAGCAGCTGCTGTCCCCGTGGGTTCTTCTTGGATCTCCTCAACCTCTGACTGCACAGCTGCAGTGACCGGGCCACGACGGCTGATGAAACACCACGTGTCTCCACGAGGAGAATTGACACAGAGGTGATCATTACCCAAACACACATACATACACACACACACACACACACACACACACACACACACACACACACACACAGCCACCAAACATTTGGTCACCCCAAAGACTTTGATCAAATTCCTCACACACAGTGACACAAGCTACATACCTCTGTGGCTGCTGATGTCCTGAGCTGATCTCTGTCTGATGTTTTGTGTGAATACAATAAATTAATATATATATATATATGAGATCCGCCTGAATTAAAGAGACTTGGTTGTTTGCTTGCGCTTTATCTGTATGTGGGTGTTTGTTGGTTGGTTGTTTTGTTTGCAAGATTGCGTAAAAACCATCCAATGGATTTCCATGAAACTTAGTGAGAGGTCGCAGGACGAGTCTGAGAGGAACTCAGTCGGTTCTGGAGCAGATCAGAATTAGGCTTGGATCCACAAATTTTAATTTTCTGAGAATAAAATTTCCTGGACGTTGAGAGATATTCATGTGTGTGTTGGTGCAAATAATATGATTTACTACGACTGGTGGGCCTAAAACACAACTCAGTGACCCTGCTAGGATTCTCTGAAGCACAGAGTCCAAATAACAATGAGGTTTGTACTTGGAACTTGGATTTGAGGTTATTAAACAGCAGGATGACTGAATACTTCGATATGGAAGACGGATCCCACTCACACACAGCAGCAGCAGGGTGGGTGAGGCGGCACACGGCTCCGGTGAATCTGTAGGCAGCAGCCGGGTCCTGGAGGCAGCCGCGGGACGGCCCCAACCCGGACAGGAGCAGCAGCAGCAGCAACGATGGGAAAACATCACAAGTCATCGTCCACGTGTCCGTGTCTCCGCTGCTGTGTCTTGTCTCAGCTCAGTGTTTGGTCCCTAAGACTCCCCGAGTGTTGGTTCTTCCAGCTGAGACAAGACTACAGTCTACTGCCCTTGTTTTTCCCAGTGCCGGGGAGGGCTCTGTGTACGGCAGCTTTGTACTGAGAAACCTTGTCCTTCGTCCAATCAGGGACGTAGGACAAACACTGACTTAGAGCAAACTGGTCAAAGAGCAAGTTTCTTAATCACGAACATCCTGAAAAGATCTGGAGCGGCAACTCTAAACCTATCACACAGGATGATCCGAACGGCTGTGTCTCAGGAGCTCACCATGACCCTTGACCCCTGAAATCATTTTATCTCTGAGTCCAAATGCTTCATGGTCAAAATATTTGCCTCGAGACAAACTTGAAAGATCATGTTGGAGAGGACAAACATGTTTTGTGAGGTCAACCTGTCCCCCTGCATCTTATCCTTTAATCAGTGAGGTCAACATATCTGACCTTCAACTTGACCTTTCATCGATCAGCTTCAAAACCTTCTGACATGGACATAAAACACTAAGTTTGTTGAAATAAAAAAGGTTGTTTCTTCCACAGCAGTTTCCATTCACATCAAAGATTAACCAACTTAAACCACTCGGCTCCAAATCTGCCACTGACTAACTCCCTGTGGAACCTTCAGCAGGTGAAGAGTCATTCACTTTCCTCCGAGTCAGTCGAGGACAAACAAGCTCACGCAGGTCGAGTCCTGAGCGAGCGTCGAGTGATGTCACAAGCGTGTGTTTGTAGTGAGGTCAGTGCAGCCCAGCCCCTGACACATGTAGTAACAGTGTCCTCGTGGACCCGACGGAGACATACAAACCCAGAACAGTACAGAATATTTATTGCATCCGTTATTGCTGATTCCGTTTCTCGAGAAAATCTCAGTAGTTCAACTGAAGGAAGCGTCACTTTACATCGTCATCCATCCAAGTCAAACCCATTACTCTTTATTCAAGACACAAACTAAACATCGTAAGAGATCAAACCTTTAGTCGCACAGCAGCCTTAAATCACACACTAACACCTGAAACTGCCACGCAGAGACAAAAATGGACACGGCTCCTCAAAGGTGAACTCACAGCGTCACCGTATGACCCTCACCTCCTCCATGTTAGTGGATGGGAAACATCCACTAACACTAAGTGTTCAAGTGTACGTGTTTCTGTGAGTTTAGTTTAAATTTGTGATTTGAAACATTTCTGAATTTAGTTCATAACGTGGAACGCTGAACGGATGAAAGACAAAAACATCAACAAAGAGGCACAATGGCTGCATTTGAAATCATTAGTGATATTTACTGTGGTATAAATAGCACATATAATTAATCACACGGAGAATATTTCATCATGACCGCTCTGTAACTCAAGATGCTTGCCTAACGCTGTAAAGTGCTTCGAGTACAAATATTTACAAGACTTTACAATAACTCCTGCAGCATCTCTAGTTTACAGCATTTGAAGAATTAAACAAATCCCCAGAAACAGAAGCATTAAAGAGAAGCTACGTGACGCTTTGGATTAAAAGAATCAGGATTTAAAAAATGTTCCACACAATGTTTGTTCATGAGGTTTGTTCTGTTGGTTCTGGTTCTTCTGCTGCGTGACTGCAGGTTGGTGAATATTTGGTTCAGAGGAGTCGCCGTTCGCAGGCGTCCTCTCATGAAGAAGCGTTTGTTCCAACCGTACAGAAGGTTTATATTTTAGCCTCTGCTGCCCCCTGCTGGTCTGTCCAGGAATCTGAGCTCAGCTCACGAGCCCTCGAGCGAGAAAACTCCTCAGCAGGTTTGACAAGATCCAACTCTGATTCTATTGTATGGTCAGTTCTACTTTGTTAAGTTCTGGCACTGATTTTTGTTCTGCTGGTGTTTACCCTCACGTCTCTGTCTCTGTCCTTCCAGCCTTCATTCTTTTCTGTCTCAGCGCCGTCAGTTGGCCACGCCCCCAGGAGCCTCGGGTATGAGGGAGGAGAAGAAGGTTTTGAAGAAGACCCAGGCCGTCCACATGACTGACACCCTGTGTGGAGGCACTAACACGGCCGCCATTGGTCCTGGTCCATCGGGGCCGTCGGCTGCCGCTTCGTCCCTGTCGTCCTCCTGAAGAGAGACAGGACGACATCATCCATCATCCAAACAATAGTCAGAGGACGTGAACCACTGAGACAAGAGGATGAGAAGTCATAATCTGATCATCTGAGCTCTTACTGGATTAGGGTTTGGGATCCTGTTCTCGTTCTGCTGGTTGTGCTGGACCTCCGGGGGCTGCAGGTGGTCTGGGGCCGGAGCCTGTCGCCGTCTGAAGGGGAACAAACCCGCAGTGTGTCTGCGGACGAGGAAGAACCAGAAGAGAACAAAGTCATTGAGGCGCTCTGGTGGTTAAATACATCTGAGGGCTGGCTCCCAGCACGGTGCCCTCGGTCCAGAAAACAAAGGAGGAGGAAGGTTTAATAATTACATGTTCTGCAGTAAATCATTTGAACATTTAACATCCAGTTACTGTGCATCCTGGAAAGTGTACAGCTCACACATAACTGCACATGTGAGGCCTGAGCTTCAGACATTCTCCACATTCCACAGAAGGGTCGACGCTTACTGACAACCAATAAAATACAGACTGTGGCAGCGGCGCTGAACAAACTACTGTTCGATACAGAAACCGGATTTTAAGGAAGTGAGTCACCACATCCTCGTGCAGAACAGCAGATGTTCCGTCAAACGAACGAGCTGCGATCAGGATCGGTTCGCCCCCTCAACCAGAAACCTCAACTGACTGAGACGAGACAGAGCAGCTTTCGTTCCCCAGTCAGGATTGTTTTTTAAATCTACAACTTTGTCTTGAGACGCGACAACAAGCTGGGCCCAGAACACAGACGGGTCGGATTCTTAGTTTTACAAACGCAGATGAGCTGAACTCAACAAGAGTGTTTTTTTATGTTTACAGCACTGAGAGACTCTCAGACCCAGATCCAGCCACGTTACGGTCCAGAGAGCAAAGGTACTCACAGGTACATGAGGAAGAGCGTGCTCATCACCATCAGGAAGCGGCTCAGGTTGGAGTTGAAGTACACAATCATGAGCAGAACACAGAACCTCGATGCCGAGTACAACCAGTCCAGCCAGTCCCGTTCGATGGCGTCCTCGTCCTCCATCACGGCGCCGCCCTGCGCGTTCATGCGCATTTCCTGGTTGACCTGATCTCCCGGGTTCATGAACGCTCCGTCCCGTGCTGGATTCGGATTTGCCGGCAGGGGGTCGATAGGGTTCTGATTGGCTAAGGGGGCCGGAACAGGTACTTGGTGGGCGGGAACCGGAGGGAACTGGCCCGTGACTGAAGCTGGTGGAGAGGGGGCGGAGCCGGCCGCCACCAAAGCTGCATGACTGTCGGTTGGAGACAAACGGAGTCATGCGACCGAACAGAATGACTGACGGAAGGGATTTAAACAGATAAAAAGTACTCACTACTGCATGTAGTACTGTCGGGCGTAGACGTGCTGCAGCCACAGCAGCTGCTGGGGGCTGTACAGGGAGTAGGTGGGAAACATCGGCTGGGTGATTTGCGGAGCTCCGGGCCTGAAGCAGGAAGAGCGGTTATAATATCTGTTGAAGCCTCTGCTGGAAGTCAATGTGAAGTTTAACTGGAATGATCTGACTCGATGTGTCCTTTGCTGTAAAAACACTTTGGTGGCGTACATTGCAGCAGGTGGCCATGTTGGACCCCACGGGTGAGGCGCTGGCGTCTGCGTGTGAGCCGGAGGAGCAGCTGAGGGGGGAGACGTCGTCGTCCTCCTCTGCCTCAGCTCTGGTGAGCTCGGAGTCTGGACCGCGGAGGAGCTGCTGGGCGTCGGTGAAGCCGGGGCTGCCGCTGGTCTGGGGCTGGAGGGCGGGGCCTGCACTGAGCTCTGTCAAAAAAAAAAAGTTTGTGTGTTGGAGCGTGATCTGTGTGAAACAACCACCTGGAGGCTTAGTTAGAGCAGAACACTTGGAACATGAGTGAGTTATCTTGATCTGAAGGACGACCGCTGAAGTGGAAAAAAAAACATTTCCGCTTCATGGTTCAATGGAAGTGAGCTGCAGCTGTGAGTCTTTGAACATCACTGTTACACTCTGCTCTTCTTAAGGCCTCTGAGGAAACACAGTTAACTTTAATCTGACCATCAAGACAACCTTCAAATCATCTAATGGCAACAACACATCAGATCAGTTATCCCCAACAGAACGTCTCATCTCAAGGAGAAAGGGGAAGAATAAGCGAGTACAGATCAGTTCTCACCTTCGGTGTCTGTCCCTGTTGTTCTTGAGGTGGATTCCTGAAAGCACAGACGAGATGCAGAGCCGGCATGCGATCGGTCTGAGAGAGAAAGGGATAACGTCTGATTAAGAGGATGTCAGAGTCGGTTGCCGCCAAGTTAAAAGACTGGAGAGAGTCTGAGGGAGTGCATGTGAGAATCCAGAACGAGGAGGCTGAGGGGAGTGGGAGAGGTCAAACACTTTGGTCCTAGTCGTTCTGCTCTCACACTCTCTCTGGTGTTCTGACAGTACTCCCTCTACAGACTGTTCTTCACATCGTGTCCCTCCGCCTGTTGTAGTTGTCTCACTGAACGACTATCATGCTCATCTCCAGCAACATGAACCTCTACTGGGATTCACACGTGAAATCAGACACTGAGCGTCTTTCATGAAACACAACAGGCCCTGGAAATCATCTGTGACCGTTTATTATGAGGCGAGGTACTGGTCTGAAAGCTCATCCTCACAGCTCCCAGTTTAACCTGATTGTTCTCATGTCAAGTCTTTAAACGTGAAGAAAACATTTCTGGTTAAAACCTGTAAAATCTCTCAGATCAACTGGCACTGACCTGTCTGAAGACGTCTCTGATGCGTAGGTGGTCTGGAAGCTGCTTGCCAGAGTAGATCAGTCTCTGGTCCTTCACCGCCTGACGGACAGCAGAAAAACACAGGTTCCCTCAAATACTCTTTATCCTGTTTGACTTGGCTCATTGCAACAACCCTGAGGACTCACTGACAGCCGAAAGGGTCCAGGACAAGACCTTTCATGACCAATGTGTTTAGATATGATGCTGGTTTCAGAAAAGCTTTCAATGCTGATATGTTAAAAGTACATGTATGTAGTTACTCTGGGTATTTACATCAACAGGACAACCAAATCAGAGACAATTATATCTCTCAAACTGTCATCGATGGCCATGACTGACTACGTGTCAGTTTCAGTCCCCAAAACAGGAAAACACCTAAAACAAGAGGCGTGACGTGTTTCACTGAACTTCAGTGTGTATTAAAACACAGTTCTATGAAGTTATATGTGTATTTAACTCTGACCCTGCAGATTGTCCTGTTTATTTTATTCCTGGTGACTCTGGCTTATCTCCACACATGGCTTCGACACGTGAACGTGATCTTGAACTTTTCTTTACAAAGCTGGTTTATCTCGTGGTGTGTGTCCTCTGCTGTCTGTCCCAGCTGGACAGTCCCTGAGGAGCGTGGACACCTCCTTCTGAGGCACTTTGTTAAAACAACTTTTTATTACTGTCCTTACAGTTGATGTTTTACAACGTTTTTTAGTAAATATTGGCATGTTCAAGTTGGTGAAAAGTTAAGACTAAATGTCTCTAATTCCTCATGGTTTATTTCATGACGTATTTAATGACAGAAACAAACAAGCTCTAAAGTTTTACTTTGTTGTAGTACACACACACACACACACACACACACACACACACACACACACACACACACACACACACACACACACACACACACACACACACACACACACACACACAGATGTTAGCATCAACCCGTTAGCATCATGCTAACACAGCAGCTAGCTCACCGGCCTGGTGGCGTAGACGGCGGACAGACGCGTCTTCAGGTCCCCCACGGTCCAGCTGAGGTGGACGCCCTCCAGGACCAGGTCCTCCCGAACCTGGTTCGGCGTCTTTATGAGGACACTGATCGTGTCTTGTCCAGAATCCGCCCCGTCCATGTTGAAGCGGAAGTCTCGCGCTGCCGATGCGACGTTAACGGGTGAAGAAGAAGAAGTTTAAACTCCGCAAAAAAAAGTTTTTTTCATCCGCAGGAGAAGAGACGCGACGGGGCCGACGTGTGCGTGGAGGGCTGTGTAGACAGGTGTGTGGATTCCGGGTGTGTGTCCGTCATACGGGTCTTCAGCTGATGTTTCCAAACACACGGTGGCCGCTCCTGATTGGCTCACACTGCCCGTGACCCAGGGCCAGGAAACGTGTCCCTCTGCGCATGCCCGGTCGGTTCTGAATCACAAAGATCGTCTCTGGAGAAAAGATGCTGTGGAAGCACTGGATTTAAGCACATTTTTTTGCAAAAAAAAAAAAAAAGCTCACCTTAGCAAATACATAGATAGAATCAATTTATGCAAGTCAAGAAAACGAAAAACAAAAAAAAAAAATCTCACCACGTGTAAAAGGACCTGCTTTACTTGAATATTCCAGTGAGAGTGAGCACTCCTGTCTGCGGCACCTGAGAGTCTTTCTCTTTGCCGACAGCTTTGTTTATTCACTGTTGCATCAGTCACATGTTACACAATTTGCATGTCACACACACGCGCGCACACAGATGCTGCTGAATGAAGCCAGACTGGTTGTTGTGGAATGATGAAGAGATGTCACTCAAACTCTCTTCAGAGCAACACCTCTAACTTTACCTTCGTTTGTGACTTGTCGCAGTCTCGAGAATGACTATGGAAGAAACAAACATGACTTTCCCTTCAGTAGAGATCAAAGGTCAAGGCCTGTTAACGCCTGTGATGCTGATAAGGATTCAGGGTCTGAGGGGCGGCTGCTATGCCACCTGCTTTACTGCAGTATGTGTTTACATAGGAGACAAAACCAATAGGTGCAACTACATGTTTATTTTACATGTACAAAAACTATGAATTATACATTAAATGATCTGAATCATGTTCATTACAACAATCATTGTAATTACAATGACTGATTTTTATAGTTTGTTGTTTTGTTCCATAAATTTAAGGACTATTTTGACAATTTTATAAATCATACAAATGATTGCCTTCACAATCGTTGGGTCCTCAGGACTGACAAGTATTTCTGAAAAACATGTATATGATCAATATTTTGAAGTAAAGGCATCAAACTTATCTTGACATAATTATTCATTAATTCTTCTTTAACAGGATTAGATTATCATTAACGAGCACAAGGTAAAAAAGTCAGAATAATCATTTGCTTCATTGACAGTGCACTGAGGACACAGCGATGGGGACAAGTCACTGGCAGTAGAAGGTGAGAACGTTTTCCTGGTTTCCTCTGACCAGCAGGACCGGGGGTCTCAAGTCACGGGACAAGACGTCAAGCCACGCCAGGAACAAGGTACTGGGACACACTCCCCTCCTCCCCACTGGCATGGTGCTGTCGAGACATTCAGTGGAAACTGTTAAAGAACTCTCACACCTACCTCGTACCTCTGAGGCCGGGTCAGACGCCATCTACGACCCCGATCAGAGTCAAGTTCAGGTGGACTCACATGACGATGAGAGCAGCTTCGCTGGAGCGGTGCTGCAGAACCTCATTCAGACGGATCTGACGGAGAGACTGAAGCCCACAGAGACGTTTAACAGACGGCAGGAGAGAAGCTGAACCTTCGCACTGATGATCCATGTGTGTTGGTGGGGGGGTCAGACCTTGGCCTTGTTCCTCTCCATATCCTGCTCAGTGATCATCCAGGGCTCCTCCTGCTGCCTCCCAGACTCAGAGTCCTGTTTGGGATTTGAGTCTAGGCTGAATCGATTCACAGAGTCCTCGAATTGCAGAACACTGGAGGGACACACGTGGAGGCAGGTTTACAGATCCTGAGCCCTTTGGGGATCCAGAATCTGAACTAACAGACTGACAGGCTCTCAACATTACAAGATAAAACAGGAAAAAACATGCAGCAGCTCCGACGCCCTCACCTCTGAGGCTGAGGAGGCTGGTAGATGTCAGGGAGCACCTCGACGTCATGGAAACCAAGACGGAACTTCTTGATGAGCGCCAGCACCCTGAAGTAAAAATAACAAACAAACACAAACTAATACAGGTGAACAATTGATTATAGATAATAAGCCCCAGAGCTGCGTTTAAGGCTTGTTTCTGCTTCTCTAAAGTGGACGAATGGAATTTAGTGCTTACTCCTCCTTCTGCTCCTCTTTCTTGTCTGAGTCTCCTCCCACAAACACTCTGACTTTACATCGAGCCCAGCGCTTCCTGCGAGTCAACAAGTAGGGCAGCAGCAGCGTGAGGCCTGGTGACACACACACACACACACACACACACACACTGATGATATGATACTGATGATATGAGGGTGGATGGAGGGATGATCACACCTCCGTCATCAGACAGCCAGTAAATGTCGATCGTCTTCTTCCCTTGTTTTTCCTGGAACACTGAACTCGGCTGATGATCTGGATCCACGGAGACGGACGCTGCAGACGCAGGAAATCGTGTTCATACGTTTGAATGATCTCTGGATGAAGTTTGAATATGTGATGAATAAATAACACGATGAAGGATGCACTGACATGTCACGCTGGTTTGAACAGACGCCGTGTTTCTACTCTCAGGTCCTCCGTCAAAACCTGGATTGACTGAGGACAAAAAACAGGGACATCCTGACACCGATGGTTGAACATGAACTACACTTCCCATCATGCCCCTCGTTAGCCACCGACTCTCACCGTGTGACAGAGACAGACGAGAGACGTCCAGTCCATCCTTCATCCTCAGCACACACACTCCATAGTGGAGGTCGAATGCATCACTGGAACAACAATAAGACGGATTACACCACTCTGTGTACTGTGCTTATGAAGTATTACTCCCCTCTGCACTCACTGCAGTATTCCGATGTAGTGATGTGCAGCCTGAGGCGAGTCACGGCGCCAGTCGTTCTTAAAACCCATCAGCAGAACGTTGGGTTTGATGCGACCCAGACCTGCCCCCTGTTGGACACACGAGGACATGACGGGAGGGTGGAGGGGACAAGTTCTGAGCTCCCCCCCCTGCAGCACGAGGTTTGACCCCTCACCTGCAGCAGCGTGTTGACCCCTGAGCGCAGCTCTGCAGCCGCCACCCCTCGATAGAAGGACCTGACCTTCCGCTGGGTCAGCCAGGCGACGTGACGCTCGCTGACGTCGTCCTGCGACGCTGACGGCGAAGGGCCGGCCTGAAAAACACAGATCTGCTCTGAGGCGGCTCTGCCAGATCGATGCAGGGACGATACTGAAATCCAAAGAATCTCTTTTTTCCCAGATGAGTCGAAAATGAATGAAACTTGATGCCTGAGGAGCATCAGGAGCGTTTTACTCACAGTGGCCACGTTACCGCACAGCATGAGACTGAGCCTCTTGGTGAAACAGCCGACCAGATCCACCAGAGCTGGACGACAGCAGGGAGGACCGGTCAGAACCAAACACTGAGGCCTGAAGAGGAGAAGAGACGGGAGGACGTTCAGCCGCCTCTGTTGACTGCTGGTTTACCCATCTGGGTTTCCTGAGGCAGCTGACCTGTAGTTCTTGACGTGGTCCTGCACGCGGCTGAGGCCGACGCACTGGTTCAGAGCGATGCTGTAGGAGCTGGCCTGCACCGACGAGCCCCAGTTCACAGCTGAACACAGAGCAGCAGAGTCACAGGACTGAAGGAGGGAGGGAGGGTGTGTGTGTGTGTGTGAGAGAGAGAGAGAGAGAGAGAGTTTAACCAGGCTTCTTGTAGAGAGTGTATCCCAGAAGGAAGAAGACGACGCCGAAGGCGATGAGGGCGGCCCACCAGGTCAACAGGAACATGATGACCACACAACACACAGCCCCCAGCAACGACAGCCACTTACTGTAGAACCTGAAGGACGGACGCCAGCCTGCTCACACACACACACACACGCACAGGTTGTTATACTTTATGTAGGGACGTCCTCCGTCCATTCCCCGTCTCTGAGCTTGCACCTGGTGAGTTGGTGGCCGACGCGTGGAAGCAGCTGAAGTTGATGAGAGAGTAGGAGCAGAGGAAGAAGTTGGAGATGATGGGAGCGATGGTGTTTAACTCAGCTGCAAGAAAGACAGACAGTCAGACTCTCCTCGTGGTCTCTGTCCACAACGACACGTCCACCTCCATCATCCTCACCGATGAGGATGAAGCAGACGGCGATGGCGTACGTCAGCAGGTAGCCTCTGAGGGGCTCGTCGTTCTTGCCGTAGCCTTTTCCAAAGAAGCCGATGAGCGGGTAGAGTTTGTCCTTACACAGACACTTCAGGGAATTAGAGAAGAATATTAGTAATATATATATATCAAGAAAGTACAGCATGTTTTTACCTGGAAGACTTTAGGAGCAGACACCAGACAGGCCAGAGCAGAGGACAGGGTGGCTCCAAATATTCCGGCCGTGATGAGAGGAGCGAAGGCCGACACCATGCTCATCGCCTGGAGACGGAAATATTCTGTTTACCCAAACCAGCTGAGTTTGTTTGATGTGTACAACAAGTGGCAACAGCTGGAATAACTTTGGATATTTCTTTTCCAGGCTTTGTCTTGAGGCTGCGTGAGTGTGTTTGTGTCGACCTGATAGTAGTTGATGAGGCCGTGCGTGCACGTGCCATTCTTCGTGCACTCGCTGAAGTCCCATCCGTAGCGACAAGCCACACCCACACAGTCCTCGCCGAGTGACGAGGAGGAGACGGTGTCGTTCAACAGGCCGGAGGCATCGCGCACCACACAGGCTCCTGACGGGAAACACGGGGACACACATTCTGTGGACATTTTAAAATGTTAAATCAACTCTAAACAGCAGGACTGAGTGACGCACCTATGGTTGCGGTGATGATGACGTAGGATATGGTGGTCCAGAAAATGGCCATCAGAGTTCCCCGGGGGATAGCCACTGTTGGATTCTGGGAAAGGGACGATGCAGTTTATTCATTCTCAGATAGAGTTTACAGGATTTCAGAAAGAAGGAGGAAGAGTTAGCCTCGTCACCCTCAGGTCTCCAGAGATGTTTGCTCCGGCCAGGATGCCGGTGGCCGAGGGGAAGAAAATGGAGAACATGCCGAAGAAGCTGCCCTCTGTCCCCCGCCAGCCCGGCACGAAGTTAGCAGCAAAGATGTCCGCTGTTAAGAGAGTTAATAAGCCACCGAGCTCTAATCGAACAGATTTATTTCTACAGTTGGTGATCTGGCTCATTCTGACCTCTGTAGCTGAAAAACCCTTTGGCCTGTTTCTGCGCCGAGGCCGGGATGATGGTTCCCACCAGGTAGTTGACAAAAGACACCATGATGACGAGGAAGAACAGGACCTGAGCCTGTGGAGGGAAGAACGTGAAGAACCGCACCTGTACTCACATCCAACTACCAACACGTTCAGGAGCTCACCTTGGACTCCCACGCCATGCCGGCCATGGAGATACCGAGCAGACAGGTGACGGTGATGATGCCGATGATGCGGATGTCGTTGATGCGGTCGACCATGACGGCGCCGTTCTCCTGAGGACGGAGTCTCAGGTGAGTTTAAGGACAATAAAGAGTCCCGGTTCACGACGACGATCACTGGGAAAACATCCGTACTCGCATGAGGTCCGCAACCGTCTCGGCAAAGCCCACGGTGTGCATGGCCACGGCCACGGCGTTGGCGAAGGCGAAGATCAGACCGATGGATCCGCCGAGCTCCGGACCCAGACTGCGACTGATCAGGAAGTAGGTCCCCCCTGAAGATAACACGATCCCCCAACAATAACCCATACCGGTAACTGGAAAAGAATGAATGAGATGAACTCACCTCCTTTGACTTTACCGTTGGTGGCGATGGCCGAGGTGGAGAGACCAGTGATCCCAGTGATGAAGGAGGAGAGCAGGATGATCACCCAGGTCAGACCTGAGAGACAAAGGTTGAATTAATAAACACGAATTCAAAGTTTAAAAACAATGTTTTCGTTGGACGCACCGATGCCAGCCTGAGCCGTGATCCAGGGCAGCCTCAGGTACAGGATCACGCCCCAGATGTTCAGCATGCACCGGATCTACGGCACAAACAGTCAGTGTCTGTCTGAGACATTTGAAAAGTCCATTTCGAGGTCAACATGTTTATAATCTGCTGCCTGTAGAGTTCAGAGCGCACCATGACTCCCTGCACCCAGCCGAAGCGAGTGGGCTCTGGCGGAGGGTCTTTGTGCTCTTCCTCCTCTTCATCCTCCTCCGAGCTCTCACCTCCTGCTGTCTCCTCATACACGGGAGGTCTGGAGTCATCCTGCTAGAGTCCACATATCAAGGCCGGACAGTTTTGTACAATACAAATCCATTTATCTGAATGACGCTGATAAATAAACTGACTGAAGCGGGCGGTGGTCACCTGAGGGTCGGCGTACAGTTGGTACAGAGACGGTCGGAAGCGTCTCCGCCGGCCCCACACCTCGGTGTTGGCGTAGAAATCATAGTGTGGCGGCGCGTCCACGGTGTCATACCCAGTCGGAGCATCGGATCCACGGGACGCCACGCTGCCGCCGTCCCCGTAACTCTGATAGAAGCCAGAGCCGTTCACGCCCCCCGCCGGGGCCTTCCCGCTGAACACGCACAGAGGAGCTCTGGGTCGGTACGAAGCCAAGCGGACGCCATCGCCGACACCTGGCAACTCCATTCAGGATGCGGTCGCCTGTAAGAAGCGCTCAGAGGGTTTAATGAGACGGCGCTCGCTCGGTCTACGGGGACAGAGCCATGTTCTGAAGTGCCTGCGACATCGTTTCGAGGGTTGGTTTTATAGTCGACCTGAGCCGAGCAGGAAGAGCCCGGGGCCGTGCACGACGCCGCTTGACTGAACAACCAAACAAGACTCATTACAGGAACTGTTAACGAGCTCAGAGTGGAGGGTCAACCAGGAGACAGGTTCAAACATGAATGAACACGAGGACGAATCTGCTCTGGTCAATGTGCTTTATTCCAGAAGGAGAATTTTAATTTTGGCTAATTATAAATCTCTGTAGAGAGTCTAACTTCTGTCATGTTTTAAAGCGTCACTGAACACAGATCAGCTCGTGCGACGACCTTGACTGTCCATCTCAATGACGGCGGCTCGCTCTCTGGCCTGAAGCTGTACAAGCTGCTTAATTGTGCGAGACCCAAGTTTACACAGTCATTTACTGTAATGCTCCACCATGCGACACACACACACACGGTATCGGGTGTTCCATCGCAGCCGGCCGCTCAAGGTCACGGATCAAAACAGAAGGACTTATTACGCCAGCAACAACTCTGTGGTGAAGGTTTAATCTTTAACTTCAGTTTATTTAGAATAATTCAGGATTATAAAGACGTGGTTGTGTGTCTTGTGCCTGCTGTTGATGAGGATCTGAGCAGAGTGGGGATGAAGTTGCACCGGCCTGACTTCATATTTCACGTCAGCATCAAGCAGAATTTAAGAGCAGACAGTTGTTTGCATTAGGTAAAGTCTAAACATGCGCAGTGATGTAATTTTTATTTCTCTGAGGGGAGAGCCGCCTCGAACAGCTGGAGCTCTTTGATGCGATCCTTTTGAACTTGATTCTGCGATCTGCAAGTCAAAGCGTCGAGCCGAGGCCTCATGCGAGTCAGCAGCGAGAAGACTTAATGTTGATTAGTGAAACGGACTGAAATCAAACAGCGTGTCCAACAGATTCAGCCGAGACACGAAGCTTCAGATTCCGCTCGTGATTTTAACCAGAAACAGAGCCAGGTATCAACCTTCACAATGACCAAACAATGACTCCCAGGAAGCGCAGTGATAACACTTTGACACTTTATTAGAAACCGGTGGATGTAGAAATCGCTCCATGCAGCACAACAGCTCAGATCCCACAGCCTGGAAGAAAGAGAAGTGTGAATCACAGTGAGCTGGCGCCATGAAGGAAACGAATCAGAAACACTGAAGATGTTCATACGTGATAAACTTCAGGTCTCAGGTCAGTGATGTTGTCCAGGAGCAGCTGGCATGCTGTAGAGGATTATTTCTGGAAAATCCTGTTGGTCAAAGTATGTGGGACCAGAGCCGGCGTTTGTCACGCGTGAAGCCTCGTTAACTGGTTCGGGATCTGTGGGAGAACCCTGCAGCTGCTCAGGAACCCTTTGGTTTTGAGGAAACAGGTCCACTGCACTGTCTATGATGGGAGGACGGCCGTGAACTGGGTTGTCGAGCTGGAGCCCAGAAGGTAGATCATGGCTCATAGACTGGGGGTCCTCGAGCGGCGGACTGGGATGACTGACAGGCGCCCCCATCGTGTTCTGGCTAGAGTGACCACCATAAAGTGGCGTTTGAGGTGGAGCTGCAGGATCCTGAGTTGGTCCAGGACCTTCATCCGTCTCATCGTTCAAGTCAAGGAAAAGCTTTGTGAAACTGGGTTTTCCATCATGTTGTCCTCCGCCAGAGTCCTGTGCAGTGGGTCGCGTTTGCTGCTCAGACCACGGCTGCACGTTTCCTGAAGAGTCAAAGGCGGGGAGGTGACCCGGTGTGGGGGCGGGTCCACTCTGACCTCTGCTGCTGTGACCAGGAGATGAAGGGGAATCCATGATCTGAACCGTGTTTCCTGACGACTCAGCAGCTGGGGGAACTTCACTGTTGGAAGAAGGGGGAGGAGCTGCATGCTCTGGAGGAGGAGCATCACTGTGAAGAGACAGTGATTGGACTGGATTTGAAGGAGCAGAAGATGGTTGAAACCAGTTGCTGTACTGTTCAGAAGAGGCGGTAGGACGCGGCCCGACCGGCAGCCAAGCTTCATGCGCTCCATAGGCGTCCCCGCTGGGTTCACTCTGTCCACTGGGAGGTCTCTCATGCTGGGACAAAGACACAGGCTGATGAGTTTGTCCACTTTGACCTCCCCCATACACGTCCCTTGTAGGACTCATCTGGGCGCCATCATAGCCGCTGTAGAGACGGACAAGGACAAGGACGGACGGACATTTGTTGGGCTGGATGAAGCAGTTTGTCCACTCTGACCGTCCCCGTAGACATCACTCGTGGGCTTCATGTGGACTCCGTTGTGTCCATAATAAACATCGTCATATGGTTGGAGGTAGGGAGAGATTGGACGCTCTGGGTTCTGCCTGGTCGGGACCCGACTCTGGATGATGGGCTCAGGAGGAGCCGGATGCCGGCTGGAGAACTGAAGTGACAGCACGCCGGGTTGGTTCTGCTCAGCAGGTTCTGTCTGAACCGGCTGAGGCTTCACCTGTCGCTGCAGATTTCTGACAGAGTTCAACAAACTCCAGAGTTCGACGTCACTCAGGGTCAGACTAGATTGCACCGCTGGCGGCTGTTTGTGGGCGTTTGGAATAAAAGCAGCAGGTCCAGGTGGTTTCACTTCAGCAAAGTTACCGACATTCCTGCTGGGAGGTTTTGCAAAGTTTATGGGAACAGACAAAGCCAGTTCAATGTTTGGCCGGTAAGAGTCAGAACCTTTTTCCGATGGGGAAGGGCCGGTGAAGCGTCTTCTCTGGCCTCCGTCTGAAGGAGGCGTTTCTCTCTGGAAGGAGACAAAGGGAAGCTGCAGGGTGAATTCAGCCTGCCTTCTCAGCGGTGCAGTTTGAGGTCGGCCCATTGGGACCGGCCTCTGGTTTTGCCTCGAGAGATGGTGCTGATTGTGAAGCTGGTTGCGGGGCAGAGGCCTCCCCAGGGGCTTGGGCCGTTGTCTGACCACAGCCTGATCACGGATGTTGGGCTTCAGCCTCCGGGTCCCGCCCCTCACGGCCTGGATGTACTGGAGAGGCCAGCGATTCCTGACATGGTACCGCTCCCTCAGACTCTGCCGGGCCTCAGGGTACACGGAACCTCTGCCTACAAGGAAACATACACTTTAATAACAGAGGAAATGGAAACAGTTTGTTGAACACTGATGATAATTTCAGTTTCAACTGATATGATTAACATGTAGCTCCTCCCATGTCAAGGATTAGATAGAAACCAAAAATATGAAAAAACCAGTGCAGAAAAAAAAAGTGAAACCATTTAATAAAGTTAGTCATGTCACGTTACAGAAGTTTAGAAACCGTCCCGCGCTGTTTCCAGACCAGTGAACCCAGCGTGGAAGTGACTCTTACCTGGAGAGTGGAAGGCAGTGGAGCAGTCCCACACACTCAGCGACCAAACCAGCAACACACTGTGAAGCAAAGCCAACACGCGACATCACACAACGACTCTGAGACGTTCCCTGTGACTCTGAGCGTCGCGTGTTACCTGGTGAGCTGCAGCCCAGCGATCATCACGGCGCCGACCTCACACTGAGATGAAGGAGCTCCTCCAACTGCACACAGCTGCTGACGATCTACCTAAACACACACACACAGACACTCATTGACTGGCAGCTCCTCAGGCTGGGATGAGTGTGTGTCAGTCTGAAACAGACTGATTAGTTCTTGCCTCTGCTCTGCGTTTATGAATTCTCTCCCCTCTCGGCTGCTGATTGATTCCTGGGAGCAGCTGATGAGTGATGCTCCTCTGACGGCCGCTCAATACCTCCTTTATTTCATATTCAGCTGCCTCCTGTTGGGTGTGGATGTGTATGCCCCTGCTGACTGCTGCAGTGATGTCTATACATGTGTGTGTGTGTGTGTGTGTGTATGGACCCATGCCTTCCTATATGTGCAGCAGTGAGTGGCCCCTCCCTGGGTGTTCTCAGGAATAACGATGACAAAGAGCCACCTGTCAGAGCTCCGGCTTTTTCCAAATGTCATCTCACAGCGAGTGGATAATCAGGTTGACGGTGAGGGACGTGGACGGCTGCAGGATTAAGAGCTTCTCCGACTTTTTTGATGTCAAACATCCTCTGGTGGAGGCAGGAACACGCTCATGGGGGGAAATAATACGGTCTGGGACACTCTCTGTCTGAGAGCGGGGCTTGGTTTGGAATTATTAGATTGAGAGAGAAGCACAGCGGAATAATAAGGTGCAAACAACAGAGTCTCTCTGCAGGAGACTCTCAGGGAGGCGAGGGAACAAACCACCTCAGCTGATTGAAGACTGTAATCAAGTACTTTTACTGACCGTGTTTCATGTATCTGCACCTATCAGCAAATACTCAATTACGTGTTTACATTTAAAAAACATTTCTCAGCAGCATCAGCAGCTTCACCGCTGCACAGGAAACACTGAGATGGATCAAGAAACATGAATTATTCACAAATTGATTCATTATTAATGTGAGTCAATGCAGTTTTCATAGTATACAAAATATACAGTAGGCACAGTGAATCACTCAGACTCTTTTAAAGTACTTCACTCAGATATTAAAGTTAATCTGGAACTTTTACTTTTACCCGAGTACATTTTAACTCATTCTTTGTGTTTTTATTCAAGTAAAATCTGCATCTTTAATCTTTGAATAAAGCAGTTACATTTTAAAGTGTTATTGTTATTGTTGTGGGTATATGTCTTAAGTTAATTAACAATATAAAATGCAAATCACGGGCATCATCTCTCTGACGTGCAGTTCTCCGTGTCGGCCACCAGGAGGCAGGAGCGCCGCACCGATGAAGCCTGTGTGCAGCTGCGGAGCAGGAGGAGCTGCAGTGTCTCTCCTCTGACGCACAGGGGGCGCTGTGTCACGGATCGACTGGCTTCGTTGGTCGCTCTCTGCAATCGTTCCTCAGGTGTTCCGCCATCAACAGTTCCATGCCCAAAGTTGACGTGCACGAACTATCAGGCCTCTTCCAAGTTTGAACGGGTTTGTCTTTTTTATGAAGGACTGAGCAGAAACACAAACACAATGAAGGAATGTGAGGACTGGTGAATTTCGGATTATTCACAAATGTTGGCCTCTGTGATGAGGTAATGCCTCCTGGTGAGGTTTGAGGGAGCGCCACAGAATCCGCGGACACGCTGAGAGGAGCCGAGGGAAGGAAGCGAGGCGAGGCGAGGACTCAGGGCGGATGAGGCCCGAGGCGACGAAGAACCTGAGAGAACTGAACCACGTCTTCACTCAGAGGAAGAGCGAGAAGAGCGAAGCGACACATCTCTGAAATGTGATGTAAAGGAAAAGGAAACCGTTTCTCCTCGTCCTCCGTGGGCGCAGCGTCTGTGTTCGCCAGAGCTGCGCGTGACAGCAAACGTCACGCCAGATGCTGCCCAAAACAACATCAGGAGGAAACTGGCGAAGTTGTCTTGGAAACTGAAACGGGGAAAAAAAAAAGATTCTGTGTTAGATTCTTCAAATGCTTTGTTTCCTTCTTCAGACAAAAGGCAACAAAATATTTTAGACAAAGGTGCCAAAACTTTTAATGAATTGCAGAAAAGCCTCATCTTTGTACTTCATCCTTTAATCTCCTGTTTTATTCCCTCAGTCTCATTTGGAATGTTTGCGCCGTCGGGGTCACAGACAGCTTTGAATCTCATCTTCTGTGATTGTAGTGAATTTAATTTCACTTAGATTCGATTCAAGATGGTTGAGATGCTATCGAATGTTGTGGTTCCTGACTCGAGGATCTCAGGCTGCATCCACGCGTCTCTTTGTTGAGTTGTGGACACGTGTGATAAAGTCTTTAGGCTTCTTTTTCATTTAGAGTTATTATTAGATTCGTCTTATTATTACAATTAGAGTAACAGCAGCACTGCCGGTCCACTTCCTGTTTACACCTGCAGGCACAGGCCCGCCTTTCATCTCAGTGCCTTTGATCTCATTGCAAACTTTTTCACCAGGTGTTTGTAAAAAAAAACGAGTCTCCAGCAAACACTGAAACCAGCGAAACTCCAGTTAAACACGTACCAGTCAAATAAATAGGAATAAAATAAAACAGTGGCGCCCTGGGAAGGAGCTCGACCGAGGCGCTGGGCCACGATCAAACCAAGTCGGCAGGTCTGAGGATTAAATTGCACAGGCTCTCCACTAATGATGATCGATGAATAAATCAGATTTCACTGAGCGTGAGAAACAATATGGAGTTCAGAGTTTTATGTGGGGCAGCTCTTTATTCCAGCTCATCGATGCGAAGTTGGTTCACGTTTAAAAAGACTCGCGAAGGAGTTCCTCGCGCAAACACACGAGCCAACATTTGACGGCTCCAGTCGTCATGAATATGTAAAGGCCCGTGTTGCCACGCCGACGAGGGCGAGAATAAAAAATGCACCTTCCCCGCGACTGATCCTCTGAGAAGCAGATTATATTAGAATGTGTTGACTCGCCAAACTTCTCATGATCCAAATCACATGTTTTATATTCCGTGTGAAGAACTGGAGCACCCGCCCGAGCCTGCCTCCGCCGCGGCTGTTACCATGGTTACAGGTGCCTGTAATGACCTGTCAGGTTGAATTTACACAAAGTAGTTGAGTCGAAGGGAGAAACGCCGGCTCGGTGTAATTGTGCTCTTAAGATCACAGGAGGAGAAACGAATGGATGTGGCTAATCGCTGGAGGGGCCCGAGTTGTAGATTTTGGCAGAAGCGATGGAGGACGGAGTCTGTTCGGAGTTAAAGCCCGAGGAGGATGTTGGACGTGTCCGTGAGGTTCTAGGGGCCTTTTCGACGGTTTTTAAATGTCCGTGGTGCTGTTTAACTGCTGTTGACGTAGATCTGCCAGAAACAGACGAGACTGCAGATGTCGCGACCTCGGGTCTTTGCGTTTGTGGCAGGAAGCAGCTGGAAGCGCTCCAGAGGTGGACGCTGCCTCCTCGCTCTGCTCAATAACTCTGAGTCAGGATCACACCCAGCGTATAAATCCCTGCTCCGTCAAGGACGAAGTTAGCACAAAGCCTCGGAGTGTGTGTGTGCAGAGAATTCAGGAGTACAGGTACACAGACAGATATTTGTTATATGGATGGTGTTTTTATATTATATATGTGTTTTTTAGGGTTCAATTGACTCATTAAAGTTGTAATAGTAGTAAATCTAGCTGCTGGAATCGTGTCCTGTTATCAAAGAATTCGATTATTGGAGTTTTTAGACCTGAAGTAAATGTTTCTGTGATGTGTGTGTCGTTGAGCACAGATGAACACTGTGGGGTATTTCGTGGTAAACGTCTGCCGCTGCCGCTGCTGCTGAGTCATGCTGAGAACCTGCTGAGGTCAGCGCGCCGCGTGAACTATTAAACGAGATGAAGACGAAGGAATAAAAAGTTCCCATCAGTCACAGTAATTGGAAACATTAGCGAGGCCCTGAGTGGGCGCGTCTGAAGGACGGCAGAGCCTCGGCCCACTGAACTGTCTCAGTGTTTGTGAGGAGAAAGACTGGAGGTGAACTGAAACATAAAAGCAGATTTAATTCGCTGTCAGATCGTTTTGGAGACTCATCCTCAGACTCTTGAATAGAACGATTTATTCCTAATTGATCCCCAATAGCCACAATCGATTTGATCTGTCCTTTCAAAGTTTAGCTCAGTTGAACCAAACCCAGTGGTCATGGTGGAGAGCTGAGCGGTTCACCGATGAATCCAAGATGGAGGCGGCAGCGGCAGGGACACGGTGTGGGCCAGGGGCCTTTAGGCGAACCACAGGGGGCCCGAGCAGGAGCCCTGTAATGAGATCTGTGAAGTGTTTGAATCTGGAGGAGACACACAGCTCCAGATGTGACGCACCCTTGACGAAGATGTTGAATCGGCTGACGAGGATTTGTGTTGGGCAGAAGATGCGATCGGACAGGTTTGTGTTCCGACAAGACAGATGAAAATCTCTGATTCTGTCTCGACACGTCTGGCTCCCGGGGAGAAACAGGAGGTTGTGTGTGTCTCTGTTCTGGCGTGTGATTCGTTGACGGCTGCTGCTGTTTTTGGCGTTTCATCAGTCTCCTCCCGGCCGGGCGAGGCTCTGCCCGGGTTGTCAGAACCACGCTGGATGTGATTTATCATTCCAGCATCTGAGGACGTCAGGAGACATTTTCCTGGAGAGTTTGTGATTGACAGCTGGCCACCGTCCAGTCGGAGCAGGCGGGAGGGGCTGGCAGCAGCGTCGCCGAGCTCTCCGACCCACGGGCGGCGTCACGGCGGTTCGACCCTCGCGGCCCCTCGGCCGCACGGATCGATGCTCTGTGACCGACGCCGATCGCTCTGTGGCCGAACTAATCGCGGTTCGATTCCGCTGCAGCGGCTCGTCATTGATGAACCGTTCACAGATTCAACTTTGATGAGCGAGAGAGAAGAGAATGGAGATCATTCTCCGGTCAGTGGACAGAGGGGACCGAGGATCGACCTGGTGACCACCTCTGATCAGTTCCCTCCCACATTTGACTCCTTTTTAGAATCGTTTCCTTTGTTGTTAATTTTGAGAATCGTTCGTTTTTAATCTCTGAAACGTTCCAGTGCAGAACTCGTCAGAACTTCGTCAGTTCCTTCACCAGGATTTCAACCTTTACCTTTTATTTTTGCATCCTGAACGAATCATAAATATTCCAAACACTCGCATGTGCACACGCATATTTTAATTTATTTAAATCTCATTATTTCTCAGTCATTATAATTAATTAGTAGTCTTATAATTACAGGACCAGCAGTTCTATGTCCCTCGGGGGTTAGTGCAACACACACACACACACACACACACACATAGATTTACCTCAGGTCGCAGGCAGCTCAGCAGTTTGAAGGACTGAGTCAATAAAACCAGTGACCTGCAGTTTTTTTTAATGCGCCCGTGTGTCTGACGCGATGGATGCGGCGGCTCTGAGTCGACGCCCCGGTCAGTCAATATGTTCCCTGACAGGAAATAGAGAGTCGCCGCTCTCTAAGAACTGCACAGATATGAACTATACTCTTGAGGATGTGCGTCACGTCGCACTGCATTCTGGGCCCTCTGCGTTTTTATCTGATGCTCCCTGAGAGGCTGAACAGAGAGCGGGACGCGAGTGAACCTTTCTGGTCACTTGCTCGGTTTCATCTCCCAGACCTGATGAATTCACCGATCAGCCAGAACCCAGAGCTCCAGGACGATGATGCTGACGATGAGGAAGCTTCTCCAAACAAGCGTCACAGGGATAATCTGCAGGATCACGCCGCTAATGACAGCATTTCCCCGCCTGTCGCCCTCGCGTCACTCTGCCTTCTCATCATCTGTTAAACCAGATATTCCTCCGACGTCCTTCTTTCATATTTCCAGCCGGTGATTGATTATCTGTCTCATCGCTGCGACGTCCACTCTCACGCCGAGTTTCCGACAAGACGAGGACTGGGTTTTTTCCTTTTTACACTTTGGCAGCAGCGATTCTCCTCCAGGATGAGATGATGTGAAAGTAATTGCACATTTTCTCCCTCCCAGCGCGCGGACGGACGCTCGGCTGGCGGCGGCGAGGGGGCCGGCGGCGGGGAGGGCTGATTGCCTCGGCCCTCTTCAAACAAGATCCTGTTAAATCAAATTCCTCCTGATCAACATTCAGAGAAATTAGATTTCTGGGGGGATGCACGACAGAGGGAACGTTTCTCCGTCACTCATTGAAATCACAAATCACGTAATAGCGTGCGTTACAAGCCGCCGGTGGCTGAGACTCTTCGGTCCTTGAGTTTTTCTGTCAGTTTATTGCAGAGCTTTCTTTTATTATTGAACAGTTTCTCCACATTTAATCGTGTTTTTTAAAAATATAACACCGTCCTGAATCTATTGAAAACGAATTCAAATCAACTCTCGAGCTGCACTGAACTGATAATCTGCAGACATTCTCCAGAGAGCCTGTGAGTGTGTTTCAAACCCCTGGCAATGTCCCTTCCACCAACAAATGTCTTTCCCTCAGAATCTCAGAGAGAAGCTGTGGTTTTCATGTCTTCTTTGACTGATCCCCAAACTGCTTTTTTTTAAACTGAAAAGTGATTTATTGTCGCTTTAAAGGAATTTCCCCTCTAATCTTTCACTTTCGCGAGGGCCGTGATTTATAAGAACGGTCCAAACCGAATCAGCAGAGCTGGAGAAACTGTGATTTAACGTTTCCTCGCATGAGCCAAAGTGGAAAAAAACACTTTGGCACCACATCTGTGTGAAGCGACTCATGACCCCGCTGACCTCCATCATATACTTTCTATTTCCTCTCTGAAGAGGTAAACAAACTAAAGGACGCCCCTCCCTTCAGTCTCCTGGAACGCAGGATGGAGCTCACGTCTAATTAAGATGATGTAAAGGTAGAGGAGTTGCTGACTCATGCTTTCACGAGCCATTGTTGCTTTATTAGATTTTTTTTTATGGCTGAAGAGAACAAGATAAAAATCTCCTTCATCCTAAAACGATTCTCTTTCTGTTCCGCGTGGATCTGAGTTGAATTACATTCGTTGTGGAAGCTTCTCTGAGGCAGAAGATGATTTATTTTCAACTTCATCTTTGATATAAACATATTTCCCTGCAAGCATCAGATAAGACGAGACTCCTTTAACTGTGTCTGGACGACGTCCGTCCAACACCGGCAGGATTCACTGATGAATCTGTCGACAGGAGCCGATTACTGTCGCGGCCTCGGCAGGACGGAGCTGCTCCAGCAGGGTTAGGGTGAGCCAGTCAGTCCGTTCGCTTAAAAGCCGTGATTCTCTGCTCCCGGTCAGTCGGCCTCTGATGGGTTCGTGTGCCCGTGGAGGAAAGAATGGAGAGAAGATTGACCCCAAATGAGAAGTGGATTTATTTATGTTTATGTCTTGTGTCACACCGTGGGGTCGCATCTTCATCTACATTCTTTAGAAACCGTTTCTAAACAGATTAACGGACGATGCTCTGTTCATATTTAACAACCAAACTTTCCCCTCTGAGCGTTTATGTCCTCGCACACAAACGCCTCTGAAGTTGATTTGTATGATGAACGTTCAGTTACTGAGCTTATTCTCCGACGCAGCACTTCCAGACGCCTCGGCCGATTTATAACCAGGGATTTAAATAATTAACTCTGAGCTGTTGTTTTATGACGCCGCTGAGGGAGAATCAGACGGTTTAGACGCAGACAGCTTCCCACTGTCTCGACTTGAAGGAGACACCCCCCCACCCCCACCCCCTTACACGTCTACTGTCTTTATTAAACGTTATTTAACCACATTTAAATCCACCAGATCTGCATTTTCATCTGGATCTGAAGCTAAATGCACAAATCAAACCTGCAATAATTCCCTGGGGAAATTGTTTTCTCTCGTCCTGGTTCCGGTCGTTTGTTTTGCAAGAGGCCGACGGCATCAAAGTATTTTTTATTTATTTTTTTTTACATTCTGTTGCTGTTGTGCGTCACTTTCTGGGCATTTTGACAAACGAGCAGAAAGAAAAACATTTCTCTGCTGATGTTTAACGTGTCTGTGCCAGGAAGTCAAACACGGCAGCGGCGTCTGCGGCTCCAACACAAATCAAGTGCTTTCCATTTCATCAGAGGCCTCAGACTGATCGCTCGGCTCTCGGCTTCACACATCACTTTACGGGATCCGTCAGCGACGCAGCGCCACTTATGTAACAAAGTTCCCAAGGGTGCGGTTCTTAGAAAAAGCCCGTCACATTAACTAAAAGCTCGGCTGTCATCACTTTTGATAAAAGGCTCCTCCGCAAATCTCTTTAAGTTTAATAGATGATATTTCAATTTAAATTACAAATTATAAAAGGAAGATATGCAGATTATTCCAGAGCTAAAATTAAAACGAGGGCAATTAATCACTGGAGCAGGAGTTGGGGTTAGTTTGATCTGTTTAACATCGATGAATGGGAGAACTGGGATGTGTGTGTGTGTGTGTGTGTGTGTGTGGACACACTCGGAGTGATCCATCGTGTCCTATGAGCTCATGGACCCTCATTAGTGCTGCTCGTGTGCAGGAGCCGAGCAGATTGGTCGCCTCCTCCATCGCCACCCCAGCAGGGTGGGTGAAGGGTTCTGTGGCCGGAACATGACGTCACTGAGCCTCACGTGGAGGAGCAGGTCCACCGTGAGCGGCGTTCCTCGTGTTACTGCAGAGCTCCACTAGAGGGCACACTGCAGGGCAATTACATTACAATTACACTCTCTAATAATCATTAAATATATATCATAATCATTTTACTGCGCCGTGGTTTCTGCGCTTTCTCCAACCAGTGTCTCTTCTGTGGTCACATGTCGGCACACGCTCCCACATGATGTCGCTGTGGCCGTGACCTTTGACCTCTGGCTCATTAAATCAAGTGATCTTGAGGAGATTTAGCACGCTCACAGAAACGGGACGTGGCTGATTTTGTCGCAGTCATTAGCTGGACAGACACGACGCATGTGGAGAAACCCACTGAGAGAAAACGCTGGAATAAATAGTTTGACTTGGCTGCCGCAGGTAAAGAAAAACTCCCACTGAGTGAATCAGGACCCGACGGAATGAAATGGTGGAATATAGAAAGGCAGCAGCGGCTCTCTGAGACCCCACTCGCCCCTGAAACACAGGCACAGATTGGTTTGCTCTGCCCCAGCTGATGGAGCCCAGTGCTGCTGGAGGAGCTGGAGGCGGGACCCCGTGCTGGGAGGCAGCTCTGTGGAATCGAAATAATGAAATCCAAAAAAATGAATGCAGCTCGGAGGGATTTTGCTTTGCAGGACAAACAGATGAGCCTCAGAGAGTGAGGCTGAGGAGCTGAGGAGCTGCGGACCTCCTGACAGCAGCTTATCGGCCCGTCCTGTTCTGACGACCTTCACATTTCCTGCTTTACTGAACTGAGGCGCTGGCGGCGGACATGTAACTGACCACGAGGATAATTCAGGAGATGTCTCGGGACGAGCCACGGTTTTAAAAAAAATCTCATTAACCTCCAACACGGGAAGAGTTTCAGGCTCAGCGGCCACGGAGCGGCGGCGCCGTCACCGTCGCTCACTTCACGCAGCTTAGTTTCCTGTCGGCCGTGTTTTCTTCACTTTGCAGCGGGAAGAAAAATCTGAGGTGGATGATGCTGCTGCTGTTCCCCTGATGGACGGGGGGGGGGGGGGGGGGGGGGGATCAATCCTCTTTCTAATTTATTTCTACACATAAGAACGATCAAAGCGTGTCATATTTACCGGTTGGGATTCATTTTAGAAAACAAACATTTGACTGAATGCCGTCAAACTTCCTCCAGATATTTCTGACTGAGGTTTGGTCTCCATCATTTGTTTGTTTTTTTCAGGCCGGTGCTGAATCTTTAATGCCCCGCCCACAGTCTGTGTCCAGCGCGCCGCAGCTCTCCTCAACCCACCTCCGCTGCGCGTGGAGAAAGATGCGAGGCCCTCGTCTTTGCCGTTAAAGTGAAAGCGTGTCTCAGCTCAAGGACGTGAACAAATAGAACTTGAGACCTGATTTTCATCCTGTTGACCTCGACGCCGGCGAGGAAGGTTCTCCTCGTGTCAGAGAGCAGCGGAGCTGGAGACAGAGATCTGAAAAGGGCTGCACTGACAAAAACACATTCTCTGAAAAACTGAAGAATCCTCCGCTGCGATTTCTTCTTTCGCCTTCACGCAGCGTCCGACCTGTTTTACAGAGTGAGTGTAAAGGTCAAAGTTCACCTGAAGATTTGGCTTCGCCACAGGAAGCAAGTATCTTTCCCACATCCTCCCTCGCTGAACCTGAGCAGGAGTCTGATCGCGTGACGGCGTGGAGCCCGCCCCCTCCTGGTCATGTGACCTGAGTGGGACATTAGCGTGCAGCTCATGGGCCTCGGTTTGCATTATTCCTGTCGGAGCAAACACTCGTCAACACGTAGGGTTTCCAACTGATCCCCCTGCAAACTGATTTGATTTAGCCGTCGTTGCCGCCGGGCGTGGCCCCACATAATCAGCTCAGCGCCGTCTGAGCCGGGCGGGGAGACGGCGCCTGTCAAACTGAGACGGTACAGCGAGGTTCCAGATGATCCAGATGTGTGGGAGCTGCTCGTCACATTGCGCTGAATGGAAATGAAACACGACTGAACACGACTTCAACTTTGTGCGTAGACGATAAAGTCACTGAGGCAGCGTTGAACCACCCCCCCGCACGCGGTTAAAGTCGGGGATTTGTCAGAAGACAGGGAGAAGGATGATGGAAAGGAGACAGAGAGACAGGTGGACGGACAATCAGTCAGACAAGACTGAGAGCAGAACAGAGCGGAGAGTCTTAATATTTTAGATCTAATGCATTATTTATGGCCAAGGCGAGTCGGCCGGATCTGCCTGAGTGCTCTTCGGTGAATGGAGAGCGCTCAGTTGTGTGTGTGTGTGTGTGTGTGTGAGATTGATTGGCGAGGCAGCGGATGAGAGACAAAGATGAAAGCAGCAGCCCACAGGCTCAAAGTGTGAGATCCATCTGTTGATGGTGTGAAGCTCTGAAGTTCCTGTAGTCCTCAGGTAGGTGGCCGCAGTGTGTGTGTGTGTGTGTGTGTGTGTGTGTCTATGGGCAAGTCAACTTTAAAAGGAAGATGCATCACCAGCTTCCAGTATCCACATCAGTGTTAGTGAATCTGATCAAAGTGATTGAGAGAACAAACACCTGGCGGCCAGCAGGGGGCGGTGTGGGGGTGTTGGCTTCGCCGCTCGTCCTCTGTGCTCCTTTAACGTGCTCCAGGAGACTTTGTCTTTATTCCGTGCACGTATGAAGCGCTCGGGACAAACCTCCCTCCGAGTAACGATAATTAATCCTGGGCCGGAGCTGGAAGCGAGCGTTTAAAAAAGAGAGAAAGCAAAGAATAAAAAAGTTACTGTGACCTTTCCCCTCTTGATCACACGAGACCCCCCCCCCTCCAGGTTAACATGGCCGCCCGCGCTCATTCACCCATGACCTCCACAGGGCTGCTCAGGCTTCTGTCTCCCATCACACCGGTCGAATGCTTCCTTCCCCAAAAGATCCAAAGTTCTTAATGTTCCATTTATCAGATCTTGTCCCTCAGGGAAGAGCAGACATTTCCATAGTGATAAGTACATCTATCAATCTACAAAAGATGGTTCATTAACTTTCCTGGCACTGTTATCTCTACAATCCGCAACTTGACGTGCACAGTGTTTTTTCTGGAGATGATGGCGAGGAACTGAACTAAATTGATTCTGTTCTGACCCGGCAACTCCTCCCTTCATTCATCGGTTCCTAAAAACAACAAGACCTTTCAAAAAGTAACATGTCCCCCATCTATGCTCAAAACACACACACACACACACACACACACACACACACACACACAGAGAGAGAGAGAGAGACTTCGGATGGATGCACCTGTTATACAGTATTTTCACTCCTCCTCTTCCTCGCCTCCCTCCTCCTCAGCCCTCCAGTTGTGCGGGTGGGGGGGAGGCGTTAACCCTGCAGACCCCACCCCCCTCCCCTCCCATTGGTCCGGAGGAGGACTCCAGGCTGGCGGGAGGAGGCGGCGGCTGCTGCGCGGACTGTGACAGCTTTGCGGCGGCTGAGCGCAGCTTGAGTCGCCGGCTGCTCAGCGTGGAGCGTCCTCCTCCTGCTCCTCCTGCTCCTCTCCGCTCCTCTCCCCGCAGATATGCTTCCTGCTGCCGGATAAAAAGCGGTGAAAAAAAAAAAAAAAGCTCCGGGGTTTGCGGGATGCCTGAGCCGGGACCCGAGCGCACGGATGCGCACTGACCCGCGGCGTCGCTGTTCCTCCTCCGGCGCGTCCTCGCTCCACCTGCCCGAGCGCGCCCGGCACCTGCAGGAGCCCATGGAGGGATGTCGCCATGCTGTGCTCACGGAGAACTAAAACTTTGGTGTCGACGTGCGTGATCCTCAGCGGCATGACCAACATCGTGTGCCTGCTGTACGTCGGCTGGATCACCAGCTACGTGGCCAACGGCGGCCACAAAGTTGCGGAGAGCGGCGGCGGCGCGGAGGCGCAGAGAAAGTTGGAGGAGGACGGGAAAGGAGAGACCCTGAGGATTATGGAGAGACTGGACCGACTGGAGAGCGTGGTCAACGAGCACATCAAAGGTCAGTGGTGGCAGGAGAGTGGGGGGGGGTCAAAGGTCACAGCAGCGTTTGATTTCCAGGGTCATGAAGCAGAAAACTCAGTCAATGAATCAATCAGCTGAGCAACAGAAAATCTATTTTAATTCCAGCCATCAGTCATCAGGGTATAAACCGAGTCAGTGAGTCGATGCAAACAATCATCACAAAATTAATGTCACGTTAATGATGATTTATCCACAAAGATAAATAACAAACAGGATGGCAGATGACACTGCTGAGATGTTTGTATCGATGCACATTGATGGCGGCGAGTCACGTGGACGCTTGGGAAGTCATTTTAGAGACGATTCATCAGCTGCTTGTTGGATAGTGAAAACATTTCTAGTTTAGATTCAGATCGAAATGGTCCCAATCGACTTCTCATGCCGTCCTGTAACCGTGTCGGGTGGCGTGGAGACAGCCTGAGCTCTGTGGGTCAAACATCTGAATTCGTGGATTAATCAGCTCACGGGACGAGGACTTTGTTCGTGCGCAGACACGGCGTCAGATCCTCTGACAGCCAGTGTCCCATTTTAATCTGTATTTGTATCATCGGCCCCATTTCCAGCTGCCGCCGACCAAATCTTAAAGTCCAGCCCAAATTGAGATCAGGTCATTTGTCTCGGAGCTGTAATCAGGTCAGCGTCAGTAACCCATCGTGAAGATCCCACTCCTCTTCATCGACTGTAAGAGTTTTCTGTCTGGCTCCTGCATATTTTAATTATCGTCCTCAGTGAGTCAACAAATTGAAAAGTGGGACAAACTCTTCCTTTATCCTCAGATAAATGGGACATTACATGATCCACCAACTGGAGGAAGGATGTAGGGCGACGTGGGCAGAGAGAGACAATTAACGCCGGCGCCGTCGACACGGCTGAGGGACACGTGACCCAGGATTCATTTCCAGGGTCCAGTTCAGTAGAGAATGAAACATGCTGCAGACGTGTGTCAGGTCAGCGTCGGCCTCCAACAGGGGGCGCTGTGTCCAAACTGGTTTTGCAGCGTCCTCGCCAGCGGGAGACGTTTCAGATGGAAACTTTTCCAAACACTTGTTGTTCGTATGATGTCGTTGACATGTGGAGAGGCAGAGCGACGGGAGCTGCTCGGACGCGCTAATAGAATGTGTGCGGGCTCTGGGGTTGCGGCGGGTGAGTACATCTATCCTCCGGAGTGCCAGGCACACTCCGCTCCTCGGAGCCGGTGCCAGATTACATTATCAGCCAAGGGCTGATGTGTTTATGTGTTTATGCTTTGTCACTGATACAAAAGGACCAGACTGCAGAGCAGAGCCGCAGGACTGCGTGAGGGTAATTCGGCCGTAAGAGGGCTGCGGAGAAAATACAAGAACTGAATTTGGGGGGAAAAAAAAAACTCCAGAACTGTACTTTCACTGGTGTCGAAGAGAAACGAAAAAGTTCCCAGGCCAGAACAACTTAGAAATAGTTAATAAACCAAATACTAAACAACACTGTAAGCACATAGGATATGGAGTCTGGAGTGGGTGATGTCGCAGCTATTGGATCACAGGCTAAAAATAAAGACGGATAATCTCCACTTCCTCCCACGATCCAGAAATGAAGCCGAACTACATCCTCTGATGAAGTACTGGTACACACGCTACAAAAACAACCTTTATTGACATGTACTGCGGTCAGCCAGCAGGGGGAGCTCAGGCTGATTTGGCTTCACTTTCTGGGAATTGTCTCATGTCTTTAGTTACCGGCCGTGGTTTGCAGGTCGTTGTAGCTACTTCAGCTAACGGCTCAGAATCCTATTTACGATCTCTTCCTCCTGCTCGGTTCCCTCGTGTCCGGTGACCCGTCAGAAGGCTGTTAGCGGCGGGAGCATTAGTCATAAAACAACGAACCGGAATCCTTCACGAGGGCTTTCAGCTCGTCCATCTCACCGAAAGAAGACAGAGACGACTTATTTCCCGTCTTCTCCATTAGTCTCTCCTGTTACATCTCTCTTCTCCTCCTCCATCAATCAGAATGTGTTACAAGACTTTTCAGGAAACAACGGCCCGAGTCGTCCGTGAAGCAGTAAATAACTTTGTTATAAATAAAACACTCCGAACCAACAGGAACGGAGGAAACTCCGTCATTAATCTTATAAATTATCAATGAGGAAACACCAGGGGCAGAACACGAGCTTTTTTAAAATTCCGAATAACACAAAGAGACAATAATAGAGAAGTGAGCGGAACACACACACTGAGAGGAACTCCCAGATGTTGATGAAGACAATCCGACACGTTCAGCGAGCTGCTGCGGCTGTGAGTGATTGGATCGACTCGAGCTCTGCTGAGAGCTGTCGGCGCTTCACGTGTTCTTCTGTCAAATGAATGTCGAGGCCCGCGCGGCTGGCGCCGTCCACCGGGGGTCATCGCCTTCCTCGGGAGCCTCCTCTTCGGCGCTCTCCCCGAGGTCTCGGGGCAGGTGTAATTTCTAACTCTCAGAAAAGCTTCATTTGCATATTTGATTATTGTTTATTTGCAGCAACAGCTTCGTTCGGAATCGTCCTGTCGGTGTTGAGAACAGCACGATACACACACACACACACACACCTCCGTCTCTCTTTGAAGATACAAACTCATCCTATTGGGAAACGGCCCCTGAGGTTTTCCAACTTGAACAAGTGAAACATGAAACGCTTCAGCAGAACGCACATGTGGGGTTTAGACTCTGCCGTCACTTCCTCGCACTCCTGGAAACGCTGAGCCTTTGTCGGTCCGTCTCGACCGTCGACGCCGGCTCTGGCAGCTCTTGACAGGTTTGGTCCTCGGGTCCGTTTCTGCAGTGACGACGTTTGAGGACACACGAGCCGACAAAGAACATAAGCAGGCGCCAACAGGCCAAACGTCAGGGTCAGCGAGGGAACGCACTTTAAAAGTGTCCCATGTTGATCCATCTGTAGTTTAAAAAACAAAACATAATTTTCCTGCTTTTCTCTTGTGAAATATGTTTTTTTTTTAAACCTTATCTACCCAACTTGTAATATAAATGTATATCTATATTTTTATTGCTTGTGTTTTTCTCTAATGAAGGATTAGCTCTTATCTGAATTCTTAATTCCCGACACTCTGACCGGCTGTGGAGCGGTTTCTGTTCCGTCAGCCGGGCGCTAATCAGATGTGCCGTGGTGTCAGGTGGCTCCTCTGGCTGGTGCCACGTTTCGCTGCCGGCCGTGGCTGAGGCCCGCCGAGCCACACGCCATTAAAAAGCACGAGAGCGGTCGTTTCTGAGGCACAGAATGGATCCGTGGCCTCGATTCCGACGCGAGGATCTGTCTCCTCCTGCATTGTTTGCGTCTTATCCTGCCAAGTGCAAGTCTTATTTTTAGTCTCCTCTTTATGAGTCAAAGCAAGTTGATCCGTGGTGACAGTCGGCTGAACCGGAGGAGCGTGTGTGTGCATCACAGTGTACGTTGCATGTCTGTTGTGTCATCAAACATGTATGATCATGGCGTGAGACGTGACGTGGATGTCATGGCCTCCCTGTAGAGCTTTCCTATCGTTGCACTAACAAACACACCGGCAGCGGCCGTTCGGCTGAGCACGTCCTCCTCATCGCTGTTGAACGGCGTCCTCGTCCTCTCACGCAGCTTCGCTGCACATTAAATGAAGAGTGATATCTGCTCCATCTGCTCTCTCTGGAGGAGGTGTGATGCTCCCAATTTTAGAAATGTCTCTTTCGTCAGCACCTTCCCGGAACAGAAGCGCTCAGATTTATAAAGTCGTGTTTCAGGGGGGTTCGCGCCCATTATGCGTGGACGCAGCAGACGGGATCCAAAATGATCTCACCTGCCCAGAACCGCAGGTGTCGTTTAACTGGACGTGATGAAATATGTCAACTCACATAAATGTCCCCTGGTGGACGGACAGGAGATGGGCCAAGAAACAACCTATTACATTTTGGTCTGGATTCAGACAGTTCCTCCAGGTGCTGAGGGAGTAAGTCATGGCTCATGATGTATTATATTATTATTATATATTTCTCTCCTGTGTTGCTCTGACTCAGGCTGACGTGCTCCTCTGTGGACATTCAGTTCTCCTCCTGAACCTTTTTTTAGGAGCGCAGAAACTTTACCTGCATCTCCACCACAGGAGCCATGTTCTAAACTTAGCTGTAGTTATGAGTGGGGGGGGGCTTTGCCCTTAAAGTAAAGCACAAGTTTAGATGGAGGAACAAGGATTCACTGGTTGACATACAGGTAAAGTTTCTGGGTTCAGGAGAAGAGCTGAGAGTGGAGAGAAATCCTGCAGATGGAGGATCAGGGAACTCATCACGTGGGGATCGGTTCGTCATAGAGCAGATGAAAGTCATAACGCTGAGATGGAATCTGGACGTTTGTGTCTCTGAAACTTTTCTATAAATGGCTATTACAAAATGCCCGATTATTCTTGTTCCACACCGACAGTAGTTTCAATTTTACTCAGTCAATAATAGTTTCTTATTGTGAAATCCGTCATTTTACTCGCTGCTATTTTCATCAATATATTAAAACTCCACAATAAAAGTCACACGACATGGAAAACGCACAAAACTGGGTGGAGAGTTGACAGAGATCAGTCCCGTCACCGTGCACATGAACACGCACGCTCGGCTCCTCCTTCCATCCTCTGCTCGTTGCTAAAAGCCATCATCACCTGCGGGGGTTAGACCCCCTCACGACGACATCAGCGCTGTGGCGCCCGCTCACATCTTACATGACGTGTCCAACACGGAGCCTCACATTTAATGAAGACGCCTCTGTCACCGACTGTCTCCCAGATCCCTCAGTGTTTCTTTGAGGCTGCATTAAGGCGCCGCGGGGGGCCTCTCCTCCTCGCCGTCCCTCGGCTGAACTCGTCACGCGTGGCTTTGGGACGACTCGGCGGCTGTGAGCCTCGTGGAGTTGTCATCTGGGGGGGTTCTGCAGGAGACGTCTGACCCATCTGGTGTCAGCTCTCGTCCTAAAAAAAAAAAAGAAAGAAAAAAGAAGCCATCCTGGCCACAGGAACATGAAGAGGGAGAATGACGCATGAAGAGTCGTTGCTTTACTTTGGTTTCGTAAGTAATTCAAAGGGCAGCGGTGATGTTTCTGAGGCTGAGTGTGACCGACAGAGTCAGCGGGGCACTGGGGTGCGTTTATATTCGTTAGCTTTATTGGTGTTTCTGAGCTAATCTGACTCTCACCGTCTCCTGGATCCTGTCAAGTGTTGTCATGTAACTGAAGCCCAAATTCAATAGGTTTTTAGTGTTTAAACATGTTGTGGTTGCTAAACCTCAGAGTCATGTGACTGTGTTGCAGTTATTATGAAAAAAGCAGTAAATGTTCGTGTGCTCTGAGAAGCCTGCCGCTGGCGCAGGAAGATGTCGTGGTGCATTCAGGGACCGTGCGTCTTACATGTTTCAGCAGGGGGTGGAGTTGGCTGATTCTTGCAGAGAACTCCACCCCCTGCTATGACCAAGCTCATAAAACTCTCAATGTTAGGTTAACGTGACGTAAAAAACCCTCCGAGAGTCGGGAAGAAGGCCTCAGGTTACAACGCGCCAACTTTCCGTCAGCACGACAGCGGCGGTTACGGCTCAGAAAGTTTTCTGCGGGTTGCCTCGACTTTATCTCTGCGTTGGGGGAAATGTGACTGAGAGTAACGGCCCTCCCCGGGAGAAGGAAGCCGGTATTTAGCTGCAGGGCAGTGGAAGCGAAAGCACGGGGACAGACTCCGAGCTGAAAGTGAACCTCTGATGATGTTGGCATCAGCAGAGGCGGCAAGTCGGGCAGAATTAAGACCAGCAGGGGGCAGAGGATGAAACAGATGAACGAGGTGCTCTGAAAAGAGAACATGAAAAAGCTGAAATACTGGAGTTTTGTCCAACAGGACGTGTTCAGCTGAGGTCTGTCTGCTGAGGACTGTTTCTGCTGTCTCATGAACAGACTCAGTGAGAATGGCATCTATGCTGAGTCCTCCCTGTCTGCCAAGGATGGTTAAATAAACGTAATGGATGTTTTAACAGACCTGGGCAGAACTTCAGACTCAGCTCTGCTGTGAAGAAACGCAAACATCTCTATAATCATGGCACATGTTGGTTAGAGAGTAAAAGAACGCACAGACAGGGAAGGCGCCACCCCTCCAGAGCTTTTCATTTCAATTAGTGGAGCCGGCGTTTACTAGTATGACATTGTCACATACTTAACTGAGCGCATTTGTCACTGTCACAGTGAGGCGCGGCAGCATCTGCTCCTCGCTCCCTCGGGCTCAGTGTAAACCGGGTGTAGGAGTGTGGACACCACTTCATGATACTTCTGCTCTGCCTGGTGTCTCCTCCGCTGCGGAAGTGGACCGATGGAGCGTCTGCAGGCCCGTCACAGCAGCGGCGTGCTGGAGCGCCGGAGGCTCGTCGGACTGCAGGATTTGTAGCAGCGGGTGAATCTGTCTTCTTTAATCATCATTACCTCCGGTCCCCCTGAACGTGTCACGCTGGATCCCTGCGCTGTAGCCGACAGGTGCGGTACCTGCTGCCCTCCGGCGAAACTGCTTCAGGACACACGCTGCAGCTTCCTGTCGGGGGCAGTGGGGGGGTTATCGTTGAGGTCATGGGACCAACTTCTCAATCATCTGGGTGTTTTGCACATGGCCTGACGCTCAGTCGTTGAAGTTCAACAGACACGAGCGATTGACGCTTCTTTACTCGTGGCCCAGCCGCTTTGTGAGGTCGTATTTAAACATATATTTCACTCAAGCTCAGACTTTACCAGCATTTTTCACCACAAATAAACCAATTCTTCACGTTGAGTGTTTGAAGTGCCCAACGGAGAGGAAACATTTGTAAACTTCAATCCAAATAAAATGAATACGCTGTGAGTCCCTGCAGAGGAAATGTGGAAAAATGTGAAATCTGTCGTGGTGAAAACACGTTTGCCTTCAGTCCCTCACCTGGATTTGGACCGCGACGCTCTGACTGAAATCTGAAGGAGCGGCCGAGTTGACGGCTCACGGCTGCTGAGACTCGGCGTCCTGCGTCACATGGCCCAAATCCTGGAGCCGCTCTTCCTCCCCGTGCTTCGGAAGATTATCTAAGGCGTGAGTTTGCCACCCACTGTCGCTCTCTGCCATCTGAGGCCTGCGCCGGCCCAAAGGCTGTTCAGCGAGCCCTCCCCCTCTTCTGATCCTTCCCGCCGCTCTGCTACATCAAAGATAGCGTCTGATTATCGACTGCCTTTGGCCCGCAGGATATCCCCACATCCCGTCTCTCAATGAAAGCTTATCTTGTATCTTTATAGAGGCGCGGGCCTCAGTCTGCTGCAGGAGGACGAGGTGGAGCTCTGCATATTTTTCAAAAAAAGAATTCAGACGAGGACACGGTTCCTCTTTTATCTGAAAATGTCCGTCCCTATAAAGTCAAACCACTGTGACTCCTCTCTTTTTTGGCTTTGCAGGGTTTTTATTTTTGAAAAGTGCGGGCATAAGGATGCTGCAGCCCGTGGAGTCAGGAACTAAATTAACGAGGATAAAGCTGACTGATGTCTCCTTATGCGAAACGTTTCCCTGTGCATGTTTTGTCCTCTGTTTTTTTTTTTCCTTTCTCTCTCCAGGGCTTTTATTTTTCCACATCATGCGTCCGGTTTTAATGAGGAAACACTCATTTCCCTCCGACTGGACTCGAGGTTACAGAGCTCAGTGAAATGCTGCCAACAAGTCATGTGCAGACGCTGAAATATTTTCTAATCAGTGCATTAATTAGCTAAATGAATGACCCCATTAGCAGCGCTGGTTTATGTTTGATTTATCACGGTGATTATTGCGGCACGTTCCGTCGTTCCGCTGCCTCTGGTGGAGGGAGGAAATGGAGACAGTCTGACCTCAAACTATTTCAGCCTGCGTGTAGTTTTATTAAAATTTCCTCCAAAATACAAAAAAAACATGCGCTAATTGGGGAAAAAAGGAAAACGATAGACTGATTAAAAAGTGGTAAAACCCTGATGAAGATGAACTGTAGTGAGTTTTAAAAAGTATGAAGGTCTCGGTACGACACGGTTAGATTTAAATAGTTGAACAACAAATAATAATCAGATGAACTCGCTGTGTGAGTTCTGGATGATCAGAATCATTCGAGCGTAAACGTGGCGACGATCCAATGTAACGGAACTGAAATGAAGCGAGGTGCGGCTTTGTGAAGCTCGCTGTTGCCGCCGCGGCTCGGCTGCGGGGCGACTCCGCCCACTTCTGCCTCATTAGCTGCCGCTCAGTCACAGGGACACAATGCAGAAATCACTGCAACTTTTCCCGCACTCGTGATGGAGCCTCTTCCCTGGGAAGTAGAAAATTTCACCGGGGCAAAGCACCGGTTTGCAAAGCTCTACAAATGAAACACAATGGGCGCTTGTTCCCGGGCCCTTCACCCGAGGACTCCCTGTGATTGCGGCGTGCGGCGGTCTGAGGAAATGAAATGGCAGCAGAGTTCGCAGAATTACGCCAGTGATGGAAAATTCTCAGGAGCAATCATCGTCAAAAACCACCATGCCTTTCAAACAGAATGATGAAAGAGGAGAGGAAAGAGGAGGAGGAGGAGGAGGAGGAGTGGAGGCGAGGGAGACGGGAGGGTACGTGGGGGATGGGGATAATTGAGAGAGACTAGTAGGAGGAGGCATCGAGAGGATAAACGGATTGAGAGGTGCTGCGAAGAAAAGAGGTGGTGTAGACAGATGTGTGTGTGTGTGTGTGAGTGTGAGAGAGAGAGAGAGATTCAGAAAGAAGATAAAAGAAAAAAGGGACAACAGAGGAATCGAAAAAGAGAGAGAGACAGTTTCAATCTGTCTCTGGAGAATTACCTTTCTGGCTCGGAGATAATCAGGTGTTGCAATTCCACTTCCCCAAGGGTCCAGATAGCAGATTACAGAGCAGTACCCCCCCCCCCCCCCCCCCCCCCCCCCCCCC
>JAFBJW010000056.1:715171-903267 GCA_016785235.1 Pseudorhombus dupliciocellatus | reverse complement strand
CACACACACACACACACACACACACACACACACACACACACACACACACACACACACACACACCTGAGTAAACATTCTTTTCTCTTTTTATCCATATTAATGTCTACCTCTGGGAATGTATGAAGAGGTCAGTGCATCTCTTTCTGTACGTGTGTGTGTGTGTGTGTGTGTGTGTAAATGATGCAGCTGCACACCTGCAGTTATGCAGATGTGTTCATTTGAAGCAGCAACAGGAGAAATTAGTCCATCGGAGGAGTTTGCTGAGAACACACACACGCACGCACACACGCACGCACACACGCACGCACACACACACACACACACACCTGAGTAAACATTCTTTTCTTTTCTCTTTTTATCCATATTAATGTCTACCTCTGGGAATGTATGAAGAGGTCAGTGCATCTCTTTCTGTACGTGTGTGTGTGTGTGTGTAAATGATGCAGCTGCACACCTGCAGTTATGCAGATGTGTTCATTTGAAGCAGCAACAGGAGAAATTAGTCCATCGGAGGAGTTTTGTTTCTTCAGGGAGACAAATGCCCACTCAGCTGAGAACACACACACGCACGCACACACGCACGCACACACGCACGCACACACACACACACACACACACGCGCACGGGATGCGAACAGCAGGACGTCTCTTTTGCTCCTGCAATGCATGCAGCGTCCATGCAAAGCAGTGTGCGTTTAGTGTGTTTTTCCCAGGACCCTTAGCGCTGCCTGCGTTCGGAGGCGTCGTTGCTTAAGCTCGGTAATGAACTGCTGCTGCGTTGATGTGGGGCTGTGTGCCTCGAGGAAGCACTTCCCTCTCTCCTCTTTATTGTTTCCTCAGCGTCTCAGCAGAGCGGATAAACACTGCACTATTTCCTCAACTCTCTCAGTAGCAGTTATTTGAAAAGGTCGAAGTCTGAAGCTCATTTTGCTGCTCCGGGTGCGGCGAGAGGAAGAAAAAAATCTCCAGAATCAAACCAGAATTTCGTGAAGTGGAAAATTTCTTGGGGCCATTTTCTGTTTTTCTCCACGAGCAGATTCTGATTTTCTGTTTGGCTGAATCGCAGCACTGAGAGGATTTCACTGCACATCTGTGCCTCCTATATTTTCAAATATCACGCCACACACACGGGTTCTCCTCCAGTATTGAGGTTTTCCCATGAAGATGCAGATGACATGTTTTGATTTGTTGATGTGACCTTTGTGTTTCTGAGGTTAAATAGTTTTTTCGCAGATGTCGCAGATGTTCGTCGCCTCGGGTTAACTGAGCCGCCGTGACTCCGCCATCTTTATTTTTAGTAGCTTAGCTGCGACCTGATCCACTGAACTTTCCCCACGAGCCACAACACCAGGACGTTTTAACTTCCGTGACGGAAGGAGATGCAGAACAGAATTTGTAAAGTTCCTCAGGTGAATTTAAATATGCGATCATTGTCATCGTCTCCATGATCCCTCTCTGAGATCTTCATCTTCCTAATGAGAACATCCATCTTTTCTCCGAACCATGAAAGGTCAGAACCTCCTGATGCTAATCTGCCCGCCCACCGCTCCGTCTCACTTCCTGTTGTTGGAACCCGGCCGTGATGGAACAGGAGATTGTGCATCCGAGGAGGGTTATGCATAAGGAATCAGCCTGTTTTGATGGGAATGGGATTTAAAGGTCACATCTCGGATCCTTCGAGTTTCTCAGTTTTAATAAAGAGCCTGCGGAGTAAAGTAAAGTCCCACGATGCATCTCTTCAAGGCCAGCGTCCAACCCCGAGCTCTCGTCTTCGGCGTGGCTCAGTGGACGGAGGCAGGGAGACGAGGACTTGATTATCGGTTTGTTCAAGGTCTCCATCAGCGTTAAACAAACAGAATAACCGAGGCGGCTCCTCCGAGGCTTCTGGGTAACCAGGCTCCGTCTGGCTCCTCGTCCACGAGCACGACGCTCTGCAGAGTCCACATTGTTATCGTTTCAAATCAGAGCTGGAGCGGCGGCGTACATCAGCCGTGCACGGACCTCGCCGAGCGGCAGGAAGCAGCTCCGACGCCACGTCCTGCTCAAATCTCTCGTCTCGCCAAATGTTGGGGATTTACACTAATGCCAGTACAGCAAATAGAAAATGGATCTACTCTGTCGAAGAAGAGGGGGACGAATAATAATAATAAACAATAAAATCGATGTAAATATAACAAAGCATGAGACAGAAACTGTGGAGTGATCCAGTGTTTGTCTTCTCTTTCACACACTGTAAACAAAGTCTCTCCATGTGATGCTTCTTCCTGTTTTTAGCATCTTCTGTGGGAGCTCATCGGGACGCAGCTGCTTTTTCTAACGACGTCTGCACGCGCGTCACATTTTCTAAACCGGGTCTCGTTTGTTCTGAGTTTTAATCCCGTGCAACGATTCACTGAGTCTTTAACGGACGTGTTCATCCCGTCGATTCATTTCCAGCGCGTTTGCCTCAGCGCGTGTTCGACTCCTTTATCAATAAGAAATGTGTCGTGTTGCTGTGGATGACGAGGAAAACAGGATTCCAGTTAATAAAAGAAGCTACACATGATGTTCTATTCATAGAAGGTTTTCATTTCTTATTCCAATATAAATATAAAACGAAGCATTTCTATGAATAATAACAATTTCTGTGATCTCTTTTGGTTCACTTTGATAGCCTCAATGGGCTTTTATTTTGAAGGGCCCGTTCTTTGTGACGCTGCTCATCCTGACACTGATGACTCTGTTCACCAGAGGAAATGAGAAGCTAAATCCTTCTCGGTGACATTTCTGCCTTTTGTGGAGGGAATAATATCCCACGTGTTACATTTTCCCTGGAAATGTGAATCCTCTTAAAGCTCATTTTGGGACTCACTCATTGATTTGTTTTTTTTCTGACTCCTTTTCTTGTCTGCTCCTCTCGTCCCTCCGTCCACTGTCTTGTTTTAGACACGGGTTGGATTTCATGTTTCATTTATTGTGTGGCAGGTGCTGATATTTCCCGTTGGGTTCTTTCCTGTCGCTGGCCTGACGTTGCTGGGCCCTGCGAACAGGTGATGTCGTGTTCCAGTCACAGCTGGTTAAATCTGCAGCTAAATGTGGCGACATTCGCTGAGCGTCGTCAGGCCGCGGAGTCGCATCTGATCACATCACGTCCTCACAGTCCAGATGATGCAACGTTTGCCGGGTTCTGTCTCTTTAAACTTGGAAAAATCTTTTTCTCCTGTGACGTTTAATGTCATGTGGGGACATGACATCCAAATCAATCAGAGTATAATGATGACGACAATGATGTCATCAGACATCAGGAAATGTCACTGAGCTCTCACAGTTAACTGGATAAACCAGAAACTAAGATTCTAGCGATATGAAATCAGCCGGGCGCTTTCATTTCCATCCATTACATCATAAAAACAACATTTAGCAGACGACACCTTTTTTTCAACTGTGTCCAATTGTTCGCTCCTGGTGTTCATGTTTTTTTAATCACACGCTCGTCTCGCTCACCGTCACGGGTCAACGCCCCCACGCTCGGCGCCGCATCCTCGCCTTTGCCTCCTGAGTGGATTTCACGGGGGGGTGACGACAAGATAATAATGTGATAACGCACGACTCGGAGGCAGCCGAAGTTGCTCAAGTGTGGCATTTCTCTCTCTCTCTCTCTCCGTGTCTTGTTTCCATACAAATGATCGTCCGCGCCGGTTTGAGCGTCGTCAGTGATGAGCTGTGGATTTCACGGCTGAGCTGATGTTTGTTTGGCTGAGACGTGTCCGTCCCCGTGGTTTCCTCATTGCTCTCCCGCCGCTCTGATGGAACAGTGATTGAGTTGTTGTTGTTGTTTGATTCAAGATTTGAAACTTTTCCCTTTCTCTGTCGTGCCGTCATCCGGAGCAGCAGAGAAGCTTAAAAGGGTCGTCGTCTGGTCAGCGATGCTCATGAATCCATTTATTTTTTCATCCTTGAATCGTTGAACCGTCGTAACCGTTCTGTTTGAATAGAAATGATCATGATTTACAAAATCAGCACATGAAGACACTTGAGATCGAGGCGTAAATGTAAACTGACGTTAAGAATCAAATCCTTTTCTCGTAGGCGTCTGTAGAAACTTTCACAGTGCTGCTCGTTCTCTGAGCTTTAATTTAAAATGTAGAAAGTCTTTTCTTCTCCAGCTGTGAGTGAAGAACCGGCCGGTGTCGGCGTGCTGCGATTTATTTGGTGCGTGAGCTCAGGGTGGACGTTAACACGCGCTGCAACGTTGCACGAGGCTGATGAAACAAACCTCACCTTGTGTTTGTTTCTTCTTGGTCCTGTTCGCCTTTTAGTTCCACTTCAGACTTTTATCAGCAGCTGTTTCTCGGGCTTATTCAGGGAAGCGAAGAGTTTCCTGTTTAATCCTTGTTGGCGTTTAAAGTTTGAAGACGTTCAGAAATGCAAAGCGTGAGTCCAGCACAGACGAGCGCCAGGAGCAGACGAGGATGAAGTCGGTTTCGCTGCCAACTGGAGAGTGACTCAGAGAGCGAGAGCGAGCGCCAGCCCCGAAAAATTTCCTTCTGTGGGAGACACGTCATGTTCTGAGGAGAAGCAGGAAACGAACGTGTCTTAATAGACGGAACGACATCAGACAGATGCTGCACTTGATGTCTGAGCGTTTTCTGATGTTTGTTTCCACCTGGTGAAAATGTGTCCGCAGGTGAACTGAATTCTGGGACATGGTAGCGGCCCCAAGGCTCCTGGCGTTACTCGCCTCCGGGTGTTTTCAAACCTACATCAAAACGCTCGGCTCGATTACACGAGTCCAACATTTCTCAAGTCGGGTAAATAAAAAACTTGCGTGTGGCACGAGGCTCTGAGTGGAGCTCTGGAGGAGCGAAGTGGAGCGTTTGGAGAATTCATCTTTATGTTTGAATGAGGCCATTGATATTTTCTCATCATTGCGAATTTCTATTTTAACTGTGACTATGAATGAAAAGAGAAATGGCGGCTGGTCATGAATGAAGCGAATTCAATGAAACAAATACAGAATTAACGAGCCTCCTTGAAAGAGAAAGAGTAATTTTTATAAAGTGGCCTGACCTTTATTTATTAATGAGCTCGTTCCCCCCCCCCTCAGAGGTTGGTGCTTATATGAGGAACCTGCAGCAGAGAACATGACGGACAGCTGGTTCTCCTGGGTCGGACCTGCTCGTGTTGAGCTGCTGAGCCTCCGGTCGTCCTCCAGCCGTCAGCTGACGGGTGTTTGAACATGAGGCCCTTTGCTCTGTTGAGTTATCTGATTAAACAGAGGGGGAGGAGGAGGAGGAGGAGGAGGGTCAGCGTTGATTCCAATGATTGACGTTAACCCTGGATCTGTCCATCCTTGAGAAAATATCATTACCTTTTTGTGTTTGTCAGGTTGAAAGTAGCTCGAGAAGAATGACAACACGTGGATTTTAACGGCTGAACCAGCAGCGAGCGGCGGCCGCGGGAGGCGAGGCGGGCGGAGGTCTCTCCAAGGTGAAGCGTGTTCTCAGGCTGTAATGAGTCCGACTCGGGCTGATGATGCTCTGATCTTTCATCCCTCCTGAGTTTTTACCTTTTTTATATTCTCACATCAATATCTGCATCGTATTCCAGGAGGACGTGAAATCCAGCCCCGATCCACGCCGTGCACGTTGCTGCTGCGCCGCGCACGCCGCCGCTCTCCAGGGAAACGAGTGAAAACAAATTGAGATTATAAATGAAGACAAAGAGAAAAAACAGTGGTTTGATGTTCGGCGGATAATTAGGAAGCGTTGAGCTTCACGGAGAATAAAGGTCAGGTTCTCCTCGTGGCCGCGGCGCCGCGGTGACCACGGGGCGCGCTTCACCAGGGGTCGGAGGAAGAGCAGATTAAATGCAATGGATTCGCAATAATCGACTTTGAAGTTGGGGGAATGTACAATAATCCGTTACAGTTTAATGGTTTACCTCAAAGACGGTGGTAAGCAGATTAGTGTTGGAGCGTCGTAGGCATGGTAGCAGGCTGGGGGCGGGGCCAACCCACGGCAGTGTCGTTAAATGAGCTGTTTGGCTCGTGGCAGGTGAGCACATGAAGATGTTTCCAAATATTTGACCCTTTGAACTGAGCGTATCTCTCTCTCGTGGTCATTTAGGATCCGCCCACAGGAAGTGAGTTTCTGGTTTCATCGTTTCAAATCCTGCGTGCGCTGCTTGTAACCTTTAATCTCTCAAAACACATCTGCTCGTGTTTGTATGTGAAGGAGCGTTCATCCAGTTGTGCCGTCCAGATTAGCGACGCTAATCCTCATCCCTCTGACCCACGAACAATCTGCCCCCCCCCCCCCCCCCCCCCCCCCCCCCCCCCCCCCCGTCTGCTGTCATTCATGCTTTCACACACACACACACACACACACACACAGGGTAGTAAATGCAGCCCTTTCCTGAGCAATCAGCCGTTCCACAGCAGGTTTCCAGAAATTAAACGATGTGTAATTTTCCTCTGCGAGCGGCTCTGCCCTGAGGTGTGACTCATCTCAAATTTTTAAGCAAAGTGAAACTCACTTCATTAGGTGGTCATTGAGAAGGAGGAGGGGAGCTCTAAGCGCCCGGAGCCAGTTTGAGAGAGGAGACGCTGACTCCCTCACTTCGGCCCTTTCAGGAGCTCAGTGCCTCGTAGCCTCGCTCACTCACACTCACACACACACACACACACACTCATTAAACGCTGCAGTCAAACCATGTCAATCAGGTTAATATGTCAAACCCTGTGACTGAAATGACAACAGTACAGTTTCAGATGTGTCCTGTGATCCTGCAGCTTCTGTTCACATCAAACATCAGAACCAGAGAAAAACTGATCTCGGTGACTTCGACCGGCGTCGGCTCGTTGGCACCGGCCGCGCTGAGTATTTCTGAAACTGCTGAGCTTCAGGGATCTGAGTTTTTATCAGAATGCTGCCAAAAACAAAAAAAAACTCTTCAGTGAGGAGCAGTTGTGCTGACGGAGGCAGATTGTTGATGAGAGGTCTGAGCAGTCCGGTCAGACGCAGCGGCCACAGTGACTCAGAGAACTCCTTATAAGGGTGGCGAGCCGGGATCCAACCCGAGGGTTGCTGTTCACACACACACACACACACACACACGTCTGTCAAGGTCGAGGAATCTCAGTATCTCAGTGTCCGAACATCCACAAAGTTTTTACAGTCCATGGTACAGTCCATGGTAGACACGGGGTGTAGTTACTTGTTCTCCTTGTTTCTGTGTGATGAGCAAAAGTGAAAACACATTGCTCATTTAAACAACAAGGGGCCTTGCACATATAAATAAATAAAGTATAAAAGGCAACATTCGACTCAACAAAAGAGGATTTAAAGAGGAAAAAGGTTCCAGATGTCGCCTGTGCTGTTTAACACCATTAAGTCTAATTATCTACAAACGATGCAGCGAGATCAGACGGATGATAAGTCCAGGATCAGCCAGGAGGCGCTAATGAAGCTTATTTCTTTCTTTCTTTATCTTCTGTGTTAAAGGCTCCACGTTTGGCAGCTTCATCAATCACAGTTCACAGAAGCATTTAAAAAATATGATAAGGCTTGAATCCACTGGAACTAATGAACTTCTGGGATATTCCAGCTCTTTGTCCTCCGCCTCCTGAGACCTGGGTGTTTCAGATGAAACGTGTTTTCGTGCACAAAACACCTCGCCGTGTACAAACCGTCTCCCAAGGTTGTTTTCGCGCCGGAGCAGCTGATTTGTAGGTGAACCTCTCAGGCTCTTTTTCTTTCGGGCTTTTAGAGGCGGCTGAGAGAGGATTTCGGAAGGAGACCATGTCGAGCACGCCGGAGCAAACACTTAGAAACCACTTAGGGAAGCAAGACGCACCCCAAGGCTGAGTCCAAGGGGATAAAATGTTGCTGTAAAACGAATGCACTGACACTTTAAAACGCTGGGTGACTGTGGGGGTGGGAGTCTCGACCTAAGTTAATCCAGTTTGCAAGTTTCATGAGCGTGTCGTCCAAAAAACCTTCAGACAAATACAGAAAGACAGGTGCCGAGACGCCGAGGGTCGAAGGCGGGGTCTGCAGTTACTGTCATCTTAGCATGTGTGTGTGTGTGTGTGTGTGCACAGGTGGGATGATAATCTGGTGCCGATCAGGCTGCACTATCTGATAAATAAGGCACCTTTAAATTAAACTTCCTCCTGAGCCGCTCATCCATAAAACCTTCATTCGACACAGCAGCTCATCGTCCTCAGCCCAGTTTGAGGGCGATTGAGAGGAGAAAAAAAAAAAAAAAGAGAATCCAGGCACAGACATTTGGTGCTGGATGTGACTGATGTGCTGAAGCTCAGAATAAAGAAGTCAAGAAGCAAAGAAACAATGATTTATGGCTCCGTCCCTGACTGGTTCTCTCAGGGACCAGCCAACTGGATTACTGCTGCAGCGCACACACACACACACACACACACACACACACACACACCTGTACAGATACAATTCCCAGGAGCACCCACAAACATCCTCCCGGAGAAATGAACGTCGTCTCACACACACTAGTCTCAAACATATGTAGTGTGCATAAATAAGCACTTACCATACGCCACCTGCCTGTAGTCATCTACCCACAAATACCTCACCCCCACTGTGTGTGTGTGTGTGTAGACAAACGCAATGCGGATGACTGTGTAAGATGGAAACACACACACCCTTGTGTCCTCTTCAGACTCCCCCTCACTGAGGCCCCGTGGTCGCTGCCTGGACTAAATATAGGTGGAATTAATCACCGACCATCGCCAGAGCTCCATTTGAATTTGTTTTTCACTTCGAGTGGAAATAATCAAGATTCCATACATGAGTCACTTCCTGTTATGAGCTCGTCTCTGAACACTCTGCACAGCTCGTTGGACGGATTATATTCTGCTTCCTGGAAAATTCCTACGTTCAAAAAGTAAAAGTATTGATTTTTTTTTATTATTATCGGAGAGGTTCTCCAGGTCGCCGAAAGGCGAGAGCGAGCCAGCGGCCGGTGTTGTTGCGCTGGAGCCGAAGTGGTGTCGTGCAAGACGCTCAGTAACCACCTGTCATGTCTGACTCTGTGAGGTCGCCGGTCGCCTCCTTCCTCTGCTCTCAGCCTGCTCCTCTTCCTTCAGGGCCTCCTCTCTGGAGAGGGGGCAGCCGAGGTTAATTCGCCGTAACAGGACAGATAAGGTGCAGCGAGGAACTCTCTAATTGTGAGACTCTGGTTTCAGCGCGGCTCCTGTTTGCAACTGCAGTCTGAGATGAACGTGCAGGTTTGAAGCTTTCAAACCTTGATGTCGGATTAGTTCTGAATCTCCTTGTTTCGTGACACGGGCCTCGTCGCTTCAGTTTGCTTTTATCAAACGAGAGTCGCTGTCCCACACATCTTTTTCTCCACACGACAGAGGAAGCGAGTCGATGAGACTGGGAGCACAAAGGTAGACGGATCAGGCACGGCGAGAAGAAAGGGAGAGGAAGGAAGAGAAGCTTCGTGTCGACAGCGCGCGGAGAACAGAGAGGCAGCGAGAGGAGAGCTGACGGGGAGATTGAAGCCGGTGAGATGCTGAGCTGACGCAGTTTGTCTTGGAGGCGTCACAGCTGATTGATAGAATGGGAGCTTGTCTGGAGGTCTGAGGCAGGAGGACGCAGGAGGCGCGTCAGTCCACTGGAGTCACGTCTTTTTCTCCGGCCTCCTTAACGATCTCCAGTAAAATCACTTGGCTCCTTCTTCCACTCGTCTCGTTCAGGATCACGTTTCCTCCTGAGTGAGTTCTCTGTGTCCAGAGCGGAGACAGAACCCAGTGGACGGCTCTTAGCTTCGCTCCTGGAGGAATCAGGCCTCGACTCCACCTGGAGTTGACTTCACCTCCTCTGACGGACACGAGCACAGCTGGATCCCATTTTCCACCTGGCTGAAGATTCTCTTTGTCTGGCGGACGCAGGTCTGGAATAAACTCTCCTGTCTAAACGAGCGGAGCCTCTCAGGTTTGTTGAGGTCAGCCGGCGCCCTCAGACGCAGAGACGCTTCATCCGCGGCGTTTGAAAAGCGGTTGATCTCCCGCTGCCGTGGGGGAGTCTGAGGAGCCGGCGCCGGCGCTGGGATCAGTCATGGCAAATGAACAGAGAGGCAGCGTCGTCCGGACTGAATCTGAAATTCTGTTTCGTGTGACGTGATTAAAGCTGCAGAGATGGCGATGAGCACGGACGCCCAGTTAGAGGGTCACAGCACAGACCTGTGTCAACAAAAAGCTCTGAACTCACACCGTTCAAACACGTGCACGGTTCCGTCTGTAGACCTGAAACTGGATCCTGCGCCGGCTGTAAAACACCGGACAGAATGGGACGGGACGGACTCCGTCTGCGCAGATCCCTGCTCCTCCTCCTCCTCCTCCTTGCTCCAGAGGCGCCGTCACATTTGGAATTCTCGCATCGTCCTCGCTCACTTTGGGAGGCAGAATTACATCATCATTTTATTTTATTTCACTTCCCCACAGTCTGGAAAGTGCCTGCTGAAGAATTAGACCCTAATTCAAGATGTCACAGGCTCCGATGAAACCAGGCCGTTGGAGCCACGCGAGCCCACTTCTGTAATTCCCTCAGACAGAATGTAAACTTCACATCGGCCCGTCAGCAGAAGAAAACACATTTCACAAAGCCCCGTGGATTTGGGATAAGTTCTGTCGTCTGGTTGAGGGAAACGTCTGCGCTGAGATAAAACTCCTCCGGCAGTCGGCTTCAGATTGGATCTCTGCTTCCTGTCTGATTGTCTTTGAGCGGCCTCGCGAACCTCACGTTAATTTCCGAGCGCGGAGGAGCCGCATCTGATGCACATGACACATTCCATCCTCGTTATCCTGATTCTTTTGGTTCCTGATTATCACTCCCAGCTAAGAGACCTGGCCTTTAATATCCAACATCCTCCCTGTCATGTGTCTTCATCAGGTCGTTATCGTGGGCGTGTCACAAACATGGCGTGACACAGAGTCTAACTGCGGCGCTGAATCACTCCTGATGTGTCATTTTCCCAGAGGTCAAAGTTCACATTGCTCACTTGTTATGTAACATTAATTCATGGAGTACATTTTCCAGCCTTCTGAGCTGCTCAGTGTCTGTGTCTACATATGTACATGTACTGCGTAGGTACTGCATGAGTATCCAGTGTTTATATTCCCCCGCCCCGTGGTCATTTTGCTCGCTGATAACGGCGAGTTGTTTTGAGTGATGCAGCGGTCGAGCTGGTTCACATGACAGGAGCCTCTCTGTCTCCATGAATAAACCAATACCAGGACCCCCCCCCCCCATGAATAAGCCATGTGACATTAGTTGTGATACTCAGGGTAAGAGCGTCCCAGCGGCGGCGTCCTGACACTTAGCAGGCGGTTACAGTTTTCACTCTAATGAATCCCCCCCCCCCCCCATGAATAAGCCATGTGACATTAGTTGTGATACTCAGGGTAAGAGCGTCCCAGCGGCGGCGTCCTGACACTTAGCAGGCGGTTACAGTTTTCACTCTAATGAATCCGGGACATACGATGCACTCCACCCCAGATGGCTCCTGAACCGGGATCATAAATATATCAGCAGCCGGGAGACAGTTTGACTGAAGAAACCAGAAGAGTGAGCCGAGCTTCCAGTGTGGTCAGCTGAAACTCTGGACACACTGGTGAACCGGGAGGGAGATATTTTGATTTGGGCTATAAATAATAAATAAATATTTGAGGGTTAATTCAGTAGTTTCGTTGTAATTTTGCTCCAAACCCAAACAAAGCGGCGGCGAGACAGAAACTTTGTGGTGGAGTTAAACTCAGATTCAACTCAATATTTCTTATCGGTTTTCCATTTATTTCATATCTGGCCTTTGCTAGCGAGCACGTGGTGTCAGTGGTGACGTCTGCAGAGTCCTGGAGGCTGCAAATAAAAAAGAGGAATGGCCCGATGGATGTATGGCGCAGTGAATTATTCTTGATTGTTTTTACCTTCCACCTCTTCCGGCTCTCGGGCCAGAACTGCCCCCCAGCTCCTAAATAAACCGGCCCGTCCTGACTGAGACCTCTTCCCCTCGGAGACGAGCTGTAAACGTCTCGCGGCACCAGAGCGGAATAATATATGGGTCCCTGCAGAGACGTGAGGAGGCCGCATGACTGTACAAATCTCTTTGAGTGTGTGAGTGTGTATTGACTGTCCGGTCACATCCGCCTGCTGCTATCAGTCCTGCTGAGGTCATCTGTGCCCGTGCTCCCCCCGGGTCAACACATTATCTAAATGATTTAATATCACTGCAGCCGCCCCGACCCTCTCCTGTCATTGTGCAGCGGAGCAGGAGACTAAGCACCCGAGGACGGATGCTGAATACCTAATAGTATTTTTCATCGATGTAGTAACAAAGGTACTTTGTATTACACAGATCATAGACTCGTCCTCCGTGTCGCTGCATAGTTAATGCCCTCAGTTTATCGCCGCATCAGGAATTAGATCAGGAATTCTGCTTCAGTTTGAAAAGTTGGCCGGGAGTTTGGAGCGAGGGAGCGAGGGAGGGAGGGAGGGAGGACCGCGGAAGCAGCGTGGCGATGCACGTGATGAATGAATATGAACCTGAGCGAGGCTCGTCTTGAAGATGGGGCTGAAAGAGCGTCTGAATTTTTATGACTTCTGTGCAACAGAAGTGGGAGCGTGGCCGTCCCCGGGGACGAACCTGGAGCGCTCGCTGCCTGGTTGCTCTTTTCTTATTCATTATATTCAGCATCGTATCGATTCGGCGTCACGCAGCAGCGACTCTGACCGGCGCCTGTGTTTGCTGTTGGCTTTTCGGGAGCCTCAGATTTACTGACGATTAATTTAATGGAACAACTTCTCCCAACTCTCCAATCTTTTAATGTAGCACTGATGTAAACCAGAGCCAGCGAGGAGAACACAAGTCTGCGTCTGTTTAAGCAGCGATTCTTTACCGAAGAGGGAAGATACCGGAATAAATTACAGCGGCGTTGGAGCGCGGGATGAGTGAGCGTCTCTAGAAACTCGGCCAATGTTGAGGAGCTTCTGGTAGAGACGGAGAACGTGGAGCCAAGACTCAAACAGAACACAGGCACTGATACTTCTGGAAGATGTGAGATGACATTTTGGCCAATTCCTATTTATTATTGGATGTTCGTTCTATTTTCAACACATTGGCTGATATGGTTTTCCTCCATATGCTCAGTACAAGTTGCACTGAGTTGCTTTTTTTGGCAGTTCGGAGAATGATGTAAGCGATCCGGCCGGCTGGGGAATCAAACCCAGGACCTGCTGTATACTGTGTGTATAGATACACCCCAGCGGTGCAAGCCTGAAGTGTTCTGGCATCAGCTCGTCCCGAGGGGCGCGTCTCTACATTTAAAAGAAGGCGGGAGGAGCCTGAAACTGAATTTATTCTTCTTTGGCAGATCTGGGCGACGACGTCAGCGTCTCTGGTGGACGTGTGTCGGCTTGTTCGCGGTGTTAGTTTGAGCCAAGGACACTGTGCTGCCTGGAGCGTGCCCCCCCCCCCCCCCCCCCCCCCCCCGCTGCCTGGAGCGTGCCCCCCCCCCCCCCAGGCCTGCAGCTTCCTGCTCGCTCTGCTCTGTCTCACACACACACACACAAGGCTGTCACATTTTCTCCTCCTGTCGCTCATGCAGATGAATCAGAGCGAGAGAGAATCAGAGAAGATTGAGACGAGAGACTGAGTAGAAAATACTTTCCCCTGAACCTCCGCTGCTGCTGCTGCTGCTGCGCTACCTGAGCCTGGTGATCAGAGCCGAGCCGCTCGGCCAATCAGAGGCCTGCAGGCCGGCAGGACGAGCTGCGAGGAGGAGGAGGAGAGGTTTTGTTCAGAAGCAGTGAAATGTGTACAGTAATGGTTTTATTTTCTGAAGGCCGGTCACCTTGTCACTGTGCATTATGTTCCTGACTAACTTCGCCCCTTTCACCGCGCGAGAGGCGGCACGAGCAAATGGAACGTCCTTCATGCATTCAGTTCACGGAAATAACACCGTGATTCAGCCGCAGCTCCAACTGGACTGTTTTTCTAAGACGTGTCATGAAAAGCCTCCATGCATATTTGCTTCAGTGTAGAAAAAAACGGGTTTTTAATCGTGGGGTTGGACCTTGGACTCTCTCTCAGCTCTGCATTTTGAAAAGCTTCCACCGGACTGCGTGGGACTGGAAACCAAAGCAGCCGCCGGCGCCGGCGCTGCCCGCCGAGAGGTCCTGCAGACCCTCGGAGTGGTTTTCAGATCACAGCAGCCGCAGATCATTGTGATGCTACAAAGGCCTGAACCCACCGTGGCATTTACACTGAAGGCTAAAAAAAAAACACTGCAAATGTCAAAGGGACAAAGAAGCTCTGCGGCCTTTTATCCAACTGTGCATGAAATTCATATAAGTGCTGTACACACAACCTGCAGCTGCTGATGGGAAATAACGGGAATCCAGGATACTGCAGAGCAGGGCCGCACGCAGAGCTGCAGAGGGCCAGGGGCTCGGTTATAAAGGGGCCCCCGTAAGAGAACTTCTGTCTAAATATTAAACCTGTCACTGACTATTTCAAATAAAATTCATGGAAATAATTGACATTAAAATGATCGGGTGACACAGATTAACGATTAAATCAGCTCAAAATATTTGTGGGACGTCGTCGACCACCACAGAAAACCAACCTCTGTTTATCACAGGTGGCTCTGTGGGCAGTAAACGCGACGCCTCTGTGCTGTCTCTCTCTCTCTCTCCTTCATCCTCCTCTCTGCCAGGTGAATCCTCCACAACGGGCTCTGAATTAAAAGCTTTTTAAATTCTCCTCTCTCTTTATCGCCTCCTCCTCGGCCCGCTGCGCTGCCGCCGTGCGCTAATTGGCCTCCTGAAGCAGCGGGAACACGTTTCCCCCGCCGTGTCTCCGGGTCGTCGTCTCCTGCCGAGCGTGCGCGCCCCTTCCTCGCGTCTGACTGCGGCCCCTGAAGTCAGGAACAGCACGTTGTGCCGTTAGAGTAAACAGGACGCTGCCAATGCAAATGTCTTGTTCTGTTCCGAGGCGGAGAAAAACCTTTTCAATCTGCTCGCCGTTTAAACAGCTCGGCCTTCGGCACGTTTCAGGTGAAAGATTGTTCTGGGTAAATGGCTGTGCTGCGTGAGGGGAGTCTAATTTATTTATTGCTCTTAACCACAAGTATTACAACAAGCCGGGGCGAGCTTTCCCAACAAAGTTTTCATCGACTGCAGTTTTTCACAGAAGACGTTTTTCTCAACTTTGTTCTTCCTGGAGACGAGATTCTGCGAAACTCTTTCTTTCTTAGCGTCATTTGATTCAGTGAAGCTTTGAAAGAGACGAGGTCACGCTGACGTTCAGACAGCTGGAAGTGTCCATCGCTGCAGCTCCTCTCTTCAGCCTCTGCCTCAAACCCACGGACCTTGTTTAATGATTTTCATTGAATGAAGAATAGTTGTTTATCTTTTGAATCGGGACTTTAGGGCACCGTCACATCAGCGTCTCACCTCTCTTCAGTTTGTCCTCTTGGGTCTCGTCTCTGTCGTCCAGCTTCGGTCCGGTGTCTCTGCTTGAGCGGCAGAGACGCAGCAGAATCTCATCACAGGATTTTATCTGATTCAAATCTCTTTTGATCCAGTTTTTCTTTTTCCTTCCTTCTCCAACTTCCAGTAAAACGTCTCTCATTGTAAAGCAATCACATTACGTGTGAGACAATGAGACGTTATCAGACGAGCAGGAACTTAATTAAGCGGAGCCGTCTGCGGCAGCACAGAACATATGGACGTAGGAAGAGACACTCGATCTGGAAGTGGACGATCCAGACACCCCCCCGTGTGTGTGTGTGTGTGTGTGTGTGTGTGTGTGTGTGCACCTCAGAGCCATGATGGATAATGTTTTTGACCAAGTTGCAGAGGGAAGCAATCCATTGTCCTCTCAGTCTCACTCCATCACTGTCTGTCCCTCACACACACACACACACACACACTCAGAGCCGTCGCAGTCCGGCCCGTCATCGCACAAAGACGCTGGGATGAGACTCGTTAATGGAACCTGCTCCTCTGATCTTTAATCTGCAGCCCGTCAGCTCCGTGTTGAGCTGCGGCATCTGTCTGCTCGGTAAACAACGAGAGAGCACGTTTAGATAAGTCGTCACGTTTCAGGAGGCAAGCCTGGAGGCGATCAGATGTTTTAACGTTTCCTCGAGGCCTCAAACAGCCAGAGGAAAATGTCCCAGACTGAGTCGTCTCTTTAGCTCCCTGCCGCCCTGTGTGGCGTTAAAGTGTCGCGATGTTCAGATACAACAAACAAACGTGGTTATAGAAATCATGATGGGGGAGAACATTAGAAAAGTATACGTTTGATTTCCTTGAGGAGAATTTAAAAAGCTGAAAAACGAGTCTCAGCTCTCTGTCTTTGTGTCGCGAACGACGCCTCGCCCACCAGTTTGTTTCCCACATCGCTCGCGTCACCATCTGCTCGGCAGCGTCGCTCTCCTTCTCTTCAGGACGCTCCAGATGGAAGCGGCGCAACGTTTCCTAAACGTGGCAAATTCCAAACCAGACGCAGCAAACAAAGGGAAAAGCCCATTTGTGAGTCGGCACTCGCCGCGATGATGTCGTGAGATGTTTGACGAGTCGCCTGTGTTTTCCCTGATGACTCTTTAAATACTGGAAGACAAAGAGCAGTCGGGGGGGGGGGGGGGGGGGGGATGTCGCAGAGAAAATGAGATTCTCTCCACAAAAACAAGTTCTGTCAAATCCTCGGGTGCGAGTGGGCGTGTGTTTGTGTTGCGAGTGCAAAGCCTGCTGGGATAGGTTTCCGCAGCGAGTGTTTCAATAAGCATCTGATGAGCAACTTGAAAGTCGGCGGCGGAGGAGGAGGAGGAGGAGGAGGAGGGGGAGGAGGAGGAGGAGGCGCCGAGGTGTAATTGAGGGTTTTTACATCCACGCTCTGTGTTTTGCAAATGGAGCTGGCGTTCCTCTGAAGGTCTCCATCTGTTGAAGCTGTGTCGGGGCGTCGCCGCGTCCCACGCACGCCACCAGAAAGCACGAGATCTGAAAGCAAACACGCCCCCCCGGCGGACACACTGTGACTGCATCACAACGTAAACCCAGAACCCTGAGACGCCTCGTGGTCATCGCTTCACGACCATGAACCCGGCAGAGAACACACACACACACACACACGTCTCTGCTGGAGTGAGGACACACACTCAGTCAGAGATGGATGGACGTCTCGTCAGACACAGGAACGAATCCTGTCTCTGACACCCTGAGGCTTTGATCTTCATAGATTTAGAGTTTGAAATTGTTTCGGTCGCCCCCCCCCCCCGGCTGCGTCTCACTTCCTGCTGTAGAACAGTCCCCCGGCACTTCCCCTGCCAGTCGGCTGTCAATCACAGCGCCGCCGGCAGCCGGGCTGCGGCGCTCTGGCAGATCGAGCCGTTACCAGCCGAGCGTTTGACGGGCAGACGTGAAGTTTGACATCAAACTAATCAGGTAGCAAATTGTTTTTGCTCGACACGAAAATGAAAGATGTCGTAAAGTGTCGCGGGAACAGGTCGCTGACAGATCGTCGCCGGCGCTGTAATTTGAGCCTTCAGTTCCGGAACAAGGTGCTCATTTATTTATTTATTTATTTTTTACCCAGAGTTCATCAGTGACTCCACTTCCCAGTGTGTCGTTGCAGGAAAGCTGAATTCTGTTGAAAAGTCTTTTTTTTTTTTGGAGAAAATGTGACGAGAATAAACAAACCTCACAGATTTATCTGCACATCACAGATCTACACACACCTGCAAATCTCTTATACACATATTTATACACCTGATTATGCACTCATGCCCCCCCCCCCCACACACACACACACACACACTTTTGTGTATTTATTTGTCAAAACTTTCAGCTCATCTGTTTCCTGTTCTGATCCCTGAGGACGAGACGCTCTGCCACCCTCTGTGTGTGTGTGTGTGTGTGTGTGTGTGTGTGTGTAATCACAGCTGAGCAGACAGTGAAGAGCAGCCAGCTCTCTCTCTCTCTCTCTCTCTCCCATCACCGAGTGTTTGCTCTGGAGCTCGTGGACTGAACAGTGAGCTGCAGCGTGTGTTGACCTCTGATGACCTCTGACCTTCACTGCCGTGTTTTATTGAGAGAAACAGATCCATTGTTTAGTTTATTTGCACCTCCTCCACTTTATTCTAGAAAATAACCAAGGAAGACCCAAATAACCATCGGTCCCAGATGAGCAGGCCCGGCCCAGAGCACCCCGTCGTCGTTTGAAGGACACGTTGATGGAGAATGTGCTGCAGATGAAACTCGCAGCTGCGGAGCAAATGTTGTTGCTTTGTGGGTTGAGCACCTCCGGCGGCTCCGGGACGCCCGGGCAGGGTTCGACGCCGGCTCATGAATATTTCATCCGTGCGGGTCGATCCGCGTCGCCCAGACACTCGGACAAACAACGGGCCGTCGCATTGATATTCTGCCTGGGCCCGGATCTGCCAGCGTACAGTGAAGGAGCCGCGCGTGTCCAGAATCCTGACGAGGGAGAATCTGCTTCATCCCCTCGTGCTCGATGAGTCACATCAAATCAAAAGTTCCAGGCGACAGGAGTTTGGTTTGGAGCTGTGTCGGTGGATTTGTTTCGTCCTCTGTCGATCTGCTGTCTGACGTTAAAACCCCTGGTTCTCCTCCTCCTCCTCCTCCCTGATCGGAGGTGAAGCTCTCTGGTCATTAAGTTGCTCCGATGCAAAGGAAGCTGTCAGCGCGTCCTCCCGGGGGGGGGGGGATTATTCCACACTTCTTCTAAATGCACCAATGTGTCTCTGTCTCCCTTCTCTCTCCACAGAGACGCCTCTGAAGGACGGCGAGGACGCCGCGTCTTCGTCGGACCCCGCCCTCTCGCTCTTCAAGCGCTGGGGTCACGACCTGGGCCCCGAGAGTCGGAGGGTGGCCCTCAGGAAGTTCCGTTACTATGGCTACAATGGCTACCTTAGCGACCGCATCTCCCTGACTCGGCCCATCGCAGACCTGCGGCCGGACGGGTGAGTCGCTGTCCGGCGAGTCCTTCCTCCACGTGTTGCTCCCGCAGCTCAACCCTTCTCTCTCTCTCTCTCTCTCCAGCTGCAGAAACCTGTCGTACTCGTCAGACCTTCCTCAGCTCAGCATCATCTTCATCTTCGTCAACGAGGCCCTGTCGGTGCTGCTGCGCTCCGTCCACACGGCCATCCAGCGGACGCCGCCCCGCCTGCTCAAGGAGATCATCCTGGTGGACGACCACAGCGACAGCTGTAAGGGTTGTTATGCTGTGGACGCCGCGGGGACACGGGACAGGGACACGTGTCCACACTAGCTGCGTCAGCGGCCGCTGTTAATATGGCCTCACGTTCCCGTTGGTCGTCGCTTCTCCCTGTTCTCCGCGGGGGAAAAATTAATTTTGCGCTCCTGGGTGAATAACCATGGCGTCGTGGTTCTCGGTCATAAAGGGAATCGATGGGTAATCGCTTATTGATCGTAAACACGCTGTAATTATGACGAATGAGGCTCCACTGGGTGAGGAGGTGAGACGACGTGCAGCCCTCCTCCTCCTCCTCCTCCTCCTCCCCGTCTTCATCACGACCTCACCGACGTTCAGGGGAAGCGTTTCAAAGCATCTGAGCGCAGGTTCAGCTCCGACCCGACGTGTGCAGTCTTCACGATGAAGGCCTGCCGAGTTCTGTGCCCGATGGTGCCGATGCTGGGAGTATAATACCATAAAGACGTTTCCATGGCAACCTGGAAGAACCACTTCATTCCATGTGAAAGCCAAATTGAGCCAGATCAGATGTGAGCAGCTGATAGAGACGTCCCTCCGTCAGTCTGTGTTGTCTTTGGATGTCCTCAGCTGGGTCACACATGGGTAACGACCACTCTGATCAGTCTGAGCAGAGGAAATGATTTTATTACTTTCAGAGATTCATCTAGAAACACAGAGGGACGATAAACTGCAGATTCTTCCCGCAGCCTCAGACGAACACTAAGCACCGTCCTTTATATGTTTTCCCCTGAGAATGATTCAGGTGTGTTTCCCTCGCCACGGAATTTAAAGACGGTTTAATCATGAGGCTGCTGCTCGTTGCCAGTTTTTTAACGTTAGGAATCTCCCGTGTGCGCGAAGCAGGAGCGTTTCAAACACTCTGGTCTGAGACGAGCCCATCGCTCTTCCAGGTCAGCAACAAACCGGCTCATTAGAGGGAAACAGAGGGAATAAATAATCCAGACTGATGTTCTAATGAATGGAGGAGATGACGCAGCCTGTGGGCAGGATTACTGCACGCAGACCTAACAATGAGGAAATCATGTTCGCCGCTCGCTCGCTCGCTCGCTCTGCGTGTGTGTGTGTGTTTTATATTACCCTTCACATCTCCAACCTGGGCTTTCTGCCTTTTTATGGCCTGCAGTCGTTGGTGAGTCGGTAACTCAGATGATGATGAGCTGCTCGTTTTGAAATCTCGTTAACGCTTGGGCTTGATTGTTGACTGTGGCAGATCGGGGTGAAACAGAGAGCAAGCGAGTCAGAAGGTGGAGATGTTCATGTCCCACCCGACGCCAGCGTCAGCGTGCGGCGAGCAGCGTCTCATCAAACGGGGGCGGGGGACAAATTAAAAGTTGAAATGGAAACCCTGTCCTCCTGTAAACACATTTAATTATTCAAGGGAACACAAATCGTCTGCTCACGTTCAGGTTCTTGATTTTAGACCTTAAACTTTGTCCATCGGCTGCAGCTCCTCTCCTCAGCCTCTGTCTCAAACACCGGAGGAAAGACACTTCCTTTCTCTCCTTCATGGGGGGAAAAACATGCGTCACACGGATTCATCTTTTTCTTTCATTTGCAGGAATCATTTTTCTGCAACAAATAATTCAATTATCTCCGTTAATGGGGGAACAGATTGGATCGGTGGGAGGGCAGAGCGAGCGGAACCCGCTCAAAGCAGACTCATCCAAATTACACCTGATTAACTGACTCGTTCTAAAACCTCTTGAATAAAGCTGGAGGACCCGGCAGCAGAGCCTCCACCTCAGGAGCCGCAGCTCTGCTGTGGCCTGATAAGCTCCAGTCTGCCGTCGGGCTCCCAGTTCATCCCGGAGGTGCGAGATAAAGTGCCGACCAGTCAAGTCCTTCCACTGGGACCATTTAGACTCGCGTTCAAACCGGGAAGTTTGGAACACGTCAGTGCCTCTGCCAACGACTTGTTTTCACTGACTTCAGGTAAACTTTGCTGAACTGAACTTTCCTTTTTGCAAAATAATCCTGCGCCACAGCTGCTCAGCACTTTACCTCAGTGCTCCCTCCTCCTCCTCCTCCTCCTCCTCCTCCTCCATGTAGATCCAGCATGCCTTTGCATCGTTATGAGCTCATGTTCACATTGCATTGTGTATCCTCTGGAGGGGCTCCATGAAATGAGAGTGTGTGTTAGAGTTAGAGACAAAGACAAGAGTCTGACATCTGTGACACACACACACACACACACACACACACACTCTGCTCCGAGCGACGAGGGAGCTGCTGTGACGCTTTGTTGATAAGATCAATACTCAACAAGCTTCAGTTTGCTTTAATGTGTGTGTGTGTGTGTGTGTGTCACCCTCACAGTGGAGCTCAAAGAGCACCTGCGGAGCTTTGTGGACGAGACCAACGCGCAGCACGGCCCGGATTTCATCAAGGTGGTCCGCCATGACAGGCAGGAGGGGCTGATCCGGTCCAGAGTGCGAGGCTGGCGCGCCGCCTCCGCCCCCGTGGTCGCGCTGTTCGACGCGCACGTGGAGTTCAACGTCGGGTGGTGAGCGCGCTCTTTCTTGTTTTCAGTCCCTGAAGAAGCAGCTGGGGCGAGAGGGGTGGAGCCTGTGGAGCAGCAGGGGGCGGGACCTAGCGTTTTGTTTGCTGCCATGTTTATTTCTGCACGGGGAGCGTTTGGGGGGGGTGGCTCACCCTTGCAGCCCTGCGACGCCCCGACACGCGAGGTGTTGATTGCTTTTGTCTGGACTTTCTTTGTCCATTCCACTCTGGATCTTTGGTTTCCTCACCTGTGATTAAACCAGACACCAGAATGTGATTTGGAGTCGTAGAGAGAGAATCTATGACTCAATTAGGAGTCCGATGAAAGCTGTGGACGGCTGCAGGAGCATTTCATTATCCTCTGTGCTTTGTTGCCAACTCTCCGACTCTCTGTCCGGGAGCTGAGAGAGAAACCAGAGAGGTCAGACAACAGAGTGAAGAATGGAATGCAGGAGTTCGGCGGATGAAAAGATCTCGGCAAAGCAGCAGAAATAAAAGAACTTTGACTGACAAGACGCCGTCTGTTTATAAACTGGTGCATGATGGGTAATTCCCCGTTGTGGTTCCAGACAGGTGTAAACCTGCCAGAGAGAAGATTTCCATTCAGGCTGCGTCGCCATCAGAGGGAAGCAGAGCAGGAACACCTAATTAACCCTGTGGGTATTCTCTGTGACTGTGAGGGGACCTGCGTGTCCAGGGTGTCGGTGGGGGCATCTGGACTCTCACACAACATGCTCGACTGTTTCATTAGGAGGAGGAGGAGGAGGAGGAGGAGGAGGAGGATGCTTCCCCTGGGCTGACGAGGGGTCCAAACCACAGAGAGGAAGAAGAGCTCAGTGTTTGTCTTTGGTGAGGAGGTGCTGTGCACGTTGACCCCGGTGGTCACGTCTGTCCTCTGAGCTGTGGGACGCTCTGCTGGACAACAGGGAACACGTCCACGCTGAAGGATGGACGAAGGCTGACCGAACAATAGTTTTATAGTTCGAAGAGTCTTTTTAATCTTAATGGTGTTGTTGTCTTTTCACGGCTCAGCAGGATCGTGACTGGTGCCATTTAAAGTTCTAGTAACCCAGAGGAAGACGCAGGAAGCCTCGTCCTTGAACTTCTCTGTATTTCAAACTGCTCAGTGATGGAGGACAAAGAAAGACTGAAGATGATTCAGGCAACGTCCTGTTTCTGTCTTGTCCTGGTTGTACTTGAATCCTGGTTCACTCACCTGTGACCTGACTCTGTGGCTCCAGAATGTTAAACAACTGCCACACGCAGACGATGAAGTTTGGACGTATTCAGAACTTTGCAAATATCTGCATTGGCAAAGAAACAAAACGACGCAGGCAGAGGAAGCCGAGGCACCGGGGACTCCCTCGGTCGGATCCGCTGCTGAGAAAGCGTCTGAAACAAAAGACCCCGATTCCTGTTTGATTGGAGGTGGCAGGCAGATCTGCAGAGACGGCGTCCTGCTCCGACGGTTTCTGGAAGAACGGGACGACGGATTTGTCACAAAATAAAGTCACGAGCTGTTTCGAGGGTGGCTTTTATTTTGAAGGAGACTTACTCAGGACAGAGGGACTTCAGGGACTGAAGGACGGTTGGCTGCCATGGCTGCTCGCGTCCAAATTTCCCAAAATGGTGGAAAGAGACATGACCACGATTCTCTGGTCTGTCCCATTCTTCTTCTTCTTCCTTCCTGTTTTTGACGCCTTCGTGTTTACATGATCCTGATAACAACGTTTTAATGAGGGACATTAATCCATTCGTTTGAAATCGCTCTCACCTTTAACCTTTAAAGGAAAGCAGCGAACGCCAGCTCCGTCAGGAGAGGCGTGTTGACACGCCGCGGAAATATTTCCTAATGAATCCATTAAACAGTGTAAGTAATGGGAGTAGCGCTTAATTACTGACCTCATTAGAAAAGCTGGGCTTGTTTAATCCATCACAGCAGCTGCGGCTCCTCGCACCCCATTAACTTCCCTGACAGGAATCAAGCGCTGTTGTCTTTTCAAACAAAACTTTAATGTCTGAGCCGCGGGCACTTCATCACCTCAAGGTCTGCTCCGTAAAACCCTCGGATACATCAGCAGGGGTGTTTACCAGTTCATCACTTTGACAGGCTGGAAAATATCACGCACTCGTGGATGAGGACGCCACACACACACACACACACACACACACACACGTTGTCGTGTGAGTGTGTCATTTTCACTCAATGATGGAATGAAATAGAACCCTACATTATTAAACCTGTGCTGGAGCATTTGTTGCTGCTGTGTTCCAGATTTAACTCGAAACATTTACAAGGTTCTTCACCCCTCTACTCCTCCACCCACTCTCTCTCTCTCTCTCTCTCTCACACACCTCCCACATGTTGCCACAGAGCCGCTCTTCATCTATGACTAATGAAATCATTTGCTGATAGAACAGAACCCAGCTGGAGGTTAACGTTATATATTTCGTCCACTTTCTGTTTAACTGCTCACATTTCTGTCGCCATTCCTTTTTTTCCGTTTCCTCAGGCGCTGAGTGGCGTGATCCGCTCCGTCTGTCACATACCTGCTTTCACACACCTCCCAATCCCCTGCTCCCTTTCTTCCTCTCCTCTTCTGTGATTTTGTCCGCTTCCACCATCACCGTCCTCCCTCCTTCCTGTGCTCCGGGTCCCGCCCACCCTGTCACGCATCATACACACATGTTCAGTTCTGTGACGACAAAACTTCGGTATAGTTACTGATCGCAACAATCCTCTTCAGCTGCTGAGCGTGTCTACGACAAGTCATCGTGTACATGAGTAACATCAGAGGACACACGAGTAACATCAAAGGACAAATTACTTGTGAGAGGGGGTGGAGCCCAAACATAAATCCGAGCCTCTTCTATCTTAGCTCTGCGACTGACAAACGACCGGTCTCTCTGCACTTGGAATGGTATCGTGGTATTGATTGATGGTGGCTGCGGCTCAGGATGTTACAGACACTGATGATCGTCTGCTCTGCGTGCGCTGACTTTCTCACCGACTCTCACCTTGGTCTAATCGAAGAACCCCCCACCCCCCACCCCCCGTCCCCAAAACGTCTTGGTATTCAGCTGCGAGGGAAAAACTTTATCCGAGGTCGATATGAAGTGTGAGGAAACTTCAGCCTCCTTTGATGTGGAGGTCTCACTAATTGGTTTCCTACCTGTTTTCTTCTCCCGCGCTAACGAGATGTGGAGGCTTCCCGTGCGTTTGCGCCGGCTTCAGTGTTGTGCACGCGTGTGAAGAGGAGAGGGAAGCGAGAGGATGTTTTATCTGCTAACGAACGATCAGTGCGCAGAATTAAAGAGTCCCTCCTGCTCTCTGATCCTCGGGCTTTGAGATTTTATTATCAGGCTCCTCCGCGGGGCTGAGCTAATAAAACAGGAGCGGGCTCCTCGTTTGCGTTGAGACAGTCGTTTGCATTTAAACGACAGTCGTTGGCGGTTGGTCCCAGCGGAGCGGTCGATGTTCTGCTCCTCTGTCCGGAGCAGCAGCTGCAGTCTGAAGAGGATCGGTTGATGTTTCCAGCACATTCTCTGATTAATTCACCTCAGAGTTTCTGTCCTTCCCCTCGATGTTAAATTTAAAACCACGGGAACAGTTTTCTCCGTCGGTCGTTGATTCAGCTCCGTCCTCGCCGCTCCTCTTCATCCAGGTCTCTTCCTCCTCTCGTCACGGCTCTTGCGAGAAGATTTGTGTAAACCAACCCAGAGCTGGTGGAAATCAGAGGTTGTAAAAGTGATTTCATCGTTGCACTGAAGTGAATTGACCTTCACCCTCATAGCAAGCGAATAGTTTCACGTCCTGAGCTGATTCTCCTAACGTGCACATCAGAAACAGATCAGCAATGTTCATCACGTCTGTCCGCTGGCAGCATCACGAACAGATGGATCAACACATCCAGGATCCAAGGTTTTCTTTCTTCATCTTGTTTATCATCATTTTTAATTTCTCAGATAATAACTCCCAGCCAGAGGAGTGCTGTTTATTTGAGTTGGCAGTCTGAACAGATGAGAGGGAGAATATATTTTTCCCTCCACCTGCTGGTCGGTGTTTATAAGCTCGAGCTTCTTCTTTCCTTCCATGTCATGCATTTGTCTGCTGCTGGAGACAGAACAGAACGGCGCCGCGTCCACCCCGACTCAGGACGCCTGCGGGTGCACGACAGATGAGAAGCGTCGTGCACGACTTGTGGGATCAACATCCTGAGCGGCTGGAACGTCAGGATCCACGGAAACACATTTTCTCCCTGAGCTAATTATTTTATAATGAAACGCTGCGGGGAGTTTTCTTTTAATTCATTTTGTTTTGAACGTTTTTCCAAACAAACACCGCCACCGCTACTGCTGCGGCTGATCAGTTGCCATGGTTACATTTACATGCTGCCATTTACGTTCAGATGTGTTCTGGGTAATTTTCCTTCTGCTATCATCAACGTCATGAATGTGAAGCCTTAGCAGAGCTCCAGTTGCAAACTGCAGAGTTGAATGGAGACGTGGAGCCGGGCAGATGTGTTGCTAAGGAACAGGGAAAGTTTAGGATTGTTAAAAAAAAAAAAAAAAAGTTTTTAGTGACGAGGGACAGATTCCACCATCGGGTTTAAACTGCAAACTATCTTTAAATCAGAAGTTTTCACAGGGTGGTTTGTAGAAATATGTGGTGATACGTCCAACCAAGCGCCTGTGACCCTCGTGTCCTCCTCTGTGTCGCCCCGCAGGGCTGAACCCATCCTGCAGCGGATCAAGGAGGACCGGACCCGGGTGGTTTCCCCCTCGTTCGACAACATCAAGTACGACACCTTCGAGATCGAGGAGTACCCGCTGTCCGCTCAGGGCTTCGACTGGGAGCTGTGGTGCCGATACCTCAACCCGCCAAAGTCCTGGTGGACGCAGCGCAACCACACGGCGCCGATCAGGTGAGCGGCGGGAGGCGTGGCTTCTGACGTTGTTCGGGGCAGCAGCAGAAGAGGTTGTTGTGGTTCACGGAGAATCAATGGCGCTGCTCGATACTGAACCTGGAGGAAGATGAATTGCCCCAATTATTGCACTTTTAAATCTTATTTTGTCAAGTGTAATTAGTTGCTGGAAGTGCTCACTACCAACCCCCCCCCCCCCCCCCCCCCCCGAAGTGCTCACTACCAACCCCCCCCCCCCCCCCAGGTGTCAGCGTCTAATGATTCTCGGACTCATTTCCGATGTAAATTCCGTTTCCTATTTAAGTGAGTTTATTCATGTTATTTCTCTACAAAGTCTATTTTCCGATGTTTTTTGTTTGGATCCTGACGCTGACTGAGTCTGAACAGTGTGAAACCCACAGGCCCGGTGTTTCAGGTGCCGTTATCTGGAGGCTGTAGAGCTATTCCCTGATAGTTTCTGGCCGTTTGAGGGAGAGATGGGGGGCTGCTGCTCCTGGCGCTGATGAGCTGAGCCGTGTGAATACTAACAGAAGTCATTTTTCACTCCTGTTGATTCGGTTTGATGTGGAGGAAAGAAGCTTTTTGCTCTTTCCCCTGGATTTCCTCCACGTGTCCTGGACGTGTTGTGTTGTGCTGGGTTTTGACAGCGCCGTCATTTGTGAGTATAATGCACACTGCGGGGGGTTTCATGCAAGTCTAATGCGGATGTTTGCAGCATCAAATGTGCGGCACGCTCGGGGAACAGATCTTCGGGGCCTTGTTCCGCAGCGTGGGGCTAATTGTGGGCTAGAGCTCGGCTCGTGTTTGTGTTTGTCCTGAACATTGTTTTGCATTTCAACCCACGAGAGTCTTTGCATCTTGTTCCATACAAAACATTGCCCCCTCCCCTTGCTATTCCAGGAGCCCTGCTCTGATTGGCTGCTTCGTGGTGGACAGGAAGTACTTTGAGGAGATCGGCCTGCTCGACGAAGGCATGGAAATTTACGGAGGAGAAAACGTGGAGCTGGGCATCAGGGTGAGTCTCTTATTGACCGAACGTCAGCCTCGCGCAAACACTTCTACATCCTCCTGCCCTCCCAGCATGCACTGCTTCGCCCCGCGAAGCTCAGAGGCTGAAGCCGCTGTCGCTGTCCAAACTGAAACATCCTGAGACGACGAATGACCTTTACTTTGACGGAATGGGGCCTTTTCAGTCTTTCCCATGACTCACGGGGTCCGACTCCAGCTGAGCAGATTACTAATGCTGTGACCAACACCACACGACGTCCACCGCTCAGAACAGAACAGAAGAGTAGCAGAGGAAAGGATAAAACTATTTAAGTAAACTAAAGCAGGTAAAATAAATGTGTCTGTTTGTTTTGATGCAGTAGTGGAGAGAGGAAGCAAACAAAAAAACAACAAATACTTGAAGTACGAGGGGAACTTGTAAAAACAGGGAACACATGGATCGATGGAAAGTGGGGAAGAAAAACGTGTCCTGGAGGAGATGTAACTGTGATTACACGACCGGTGTCTCTGCAGAAGCTCCGTCCTCCCGGGACAGATTAGCAGCCTCGACTGCCTGAACAGCTTTAAGACCCGACAGACGCCGGAGACAGCCGGGAGGCAGCGCCGACGCGGCGTGATTTACCGGCGCGCAGGTACGACGATGAGTCCCCCCGGTCCCCGGGCTGATACCGCGAGCCGCCGGGCGAAGAACGCGTCGAGTCGGGTCCAGATTTAGTGGACGGCGCAGCTTAAAGAGGAGACTGATGGGTGACTGCAGCCACGCCGTCGTTATCTCTCACTCCGGTTGAGGGAGGTGTCGACAGCTGGAGCCGCCTCCGGCACGCTCCCCTTCCTTCCCCTCTCGTCTTCCTTTTTACGATGAATAGAAAGTCACGCTAACAGCCAGTAGAAGAATGAAGGTGAAGGAGAGATCCCTCCGAAGCCCATGGAATGCTGGGATTGCAAACGGATCAATCTGTTGGAACCTTTAAAGCTCGGGGGTAGAGAGAGAGTCGCCTGAATTGAGACGTGTGGCGTCCGGAGGCAGCTGGGGTTAACGAGCAGCTCAGGCTCACGCTGCGAATGATGGCGCATTAAATATCCTCTTTAAAATGGCTTCCACCTCACATCATAAACATTATGTGATGTCATGAATATAAATCAAGCGGATCTGCCCAAGGCTCCCAACGCCCTGTTGTTTCTGCACATTTCGGGTCAGCGGCAGAAACGTGTCTCTCTCTGCGACTCGTAAGAAAAGAATCCGTGCGTGCCTTGGCCTCGACTCTCGCCACGTGACGCCTGAATTAACCTCCACAGTCGAACGTTACAGGGCCGATAATGGATTTCTCCCGAGCCGCTCGCTGCTGTGGCGCCGCTCTGTTCTCCAGCTGCGTGCTCCCGCAAATTGCTCCAACACCTTTTGACTTTATCACAGCGGAGTCAAAAGCAGCCGGGCCCGGCGGCAGGAGATGGTGCGACCCCGATGTTTTTCTGACCCACTTCAGACGCTCCCTCCGGCCGCCGCTCTTCACGTCGCGCTCCAGCTCCCCCCTCGGCGGCGAACGCGACCACGGACGCTGAGCTTGAAACGAAGCGAGAGGAGCTTCAGAGCCGGAGGGTTCACGCATCAGGGGTTGGACTCCTGCAGCTGGACGTGTTTTGCTCTTTCTAAATATCTGCCCGTGTGATTTCCATGAAAGGTCGGGAGGTTAAAAAAAGGGAAAGAGATTTCACAAGTCATGAAATCTCTTCCCATACCATCGTCGTCGTTACGTTCACGTCTCACACGATGAGTTCAAGTCAATATTTCCCCTCGTGAACCGTCCGCTCTGTGAAAGGCTTTATTTCAGATCAGTGATTATTTAAATCAGCCGTGATTTTTTTGACAGAATCGGTTACGCACGCGTCTCCGGGGCATCGCTCTTCCTCCACCTCGTTCTCCGTGTTCGAGTTCAACACGAGGTTTAAGTCGGTCTCTCTTTCTATTTCTGTCACAGCACAAACACTGGAGCTGTTTGTTGTTGTTGCCCCCCCCCCTCTGCAGAAGTGCTGCGTATCTCTGTAATATTCTGCATATTTAAAGCCGGTCATCCCTGGCAAGATTTATAATTCACAACTTTGTTTGTTGCTAGGGGTTTTTTTTTTGTTCAAACTTTAAAAGAAGTGAAGATTTGTTCCACATTAAAGCAAAGACAATGACACGCACACACACACACGAGCATCTGCAACTCCTCCAAATGGCCGTGACGTGCCGTGACGTCTGCTCGGTTACAGCGGGAACGTGACCCTGGTTTATCTGTCGGGAGGAGGGTTTTTATTTTAAAGAAAGGCCGAGGATGAGTCAGGGCGACGGAGAGAAGCGCTCGTTTCACTTCCTTTATCTTCCCCCTGTCCCTCCCACTTTATCTCCGTTCTCCTTTATCCCTTTACCTTCTCTGTTCCATGTTTCACACTCTGCCTAAATCTCTCCTCTTTGTCTTGCCTTTTTCCCGCTCTCCGCATTTTCTCTCTATCTCGCCCCGCACACCCACACGCTCACACTCAGATTGTTACACCGCTCCCTCCACTCTCACCCGGGTTGTAAATCCTTTATGGAGAACGCCGAGGTGTTTCTGCGGGAGCCGTGTATTATCCGAGGTTTTGGCTGGAGTCGGCGCTCCTGCCTGGGCGCCGGGCCAATGCTAGCGCTGCGCCGTTGTTCTGCCGGGGCCCGCCGCCGAGCGAGGAGGGGAAGGCGCCTGGCAGGACGGATTAAAGTGTAAACACACGCACAAGGTGCAGGCCTGGAATAGAGAGCACCGGCGTTTCAAATCGGCCTCTGCCGCTCTCTCGCTTTATCGGCACGCTGAAACCTGGAGCGTACGACGAGAACGCTGCGGATTTTCAAGAAGAAAAGGCGCCGTCAGCCGAGGAAGACTCGCATGTAAAGTTTGCTCTTTGAACTGGGGACGAGGTTGAGACGCCTGGGAGCTGCACCCAGTGGCTCCTGTCGTGCTTCCAAAAAAAAAACCAGAATCATTTCAATAAGTTTTAGAATTTAAAATGTAGGTGCTTGAAAAAACACTACACTTCCTTCTTATTCTAAGATTGAACCCCACATTTAAAGGTCAGTGATGTGTGTGTGTGTGTGTGACGGAGGTGTGGCAGTGCGGCGGCAGCGTGGAGGTCCTGCCCTGCTCGAGGATCGCGCACATCGAGCGCGCCCACAAGCCCTACACGGAGAACCTGACGGTGCACGTGCGTCGCAACGCGCTGAGGGTGGCGGAGGTGTGGATGGACCAGCACAAGAGCCACGTCTACATGGCCTGGAACGTTCCGCTGCAGGTGAACACACACACACACACACACACACACAGGCCGGGCTTACTCCGTGTGTGTGTGGGAGGACGTGCGGGGGCATAATTGCACTTGTGGTTATTTGCGCTCGGGATCTCTAAGCAACCGTGACGGCTGCTGTCGCAGAGAGTGAGCGGAGCAGGAGCGAGGCTTGAAGCGGGGAGTTTTGATGTGAATGACCCCGAGGCTGACGGAGGCCGGGGTTGTTTTGGCGTGTGACGCTGGAGAAGCAGGAGTCTTCGCCTGAATCTTCTACGTTCACGGCTCCTCTTTTTCATCCTGCTACGGTTCTGAATCCTCCAGGAAGCGTCCAGCTGTGTTCTCATGAACCCACTGGACGGTATCTGGAGACTCTGGAAAGACCAGTCCGGCAGACGGGGAAAACCAGGGTTAAAAACCTCGACTCCTCGTTTTGACTCCTCCTTCAGATGAGGTTGACTTTTCCAAAGATGTCCAGCCCACGAGGCCCAGGGAACAAACACGTCTGTTTAAATCTTTCATGTGTCAAACGATCGATCGGCAGGTCCCTGACGTGTCCACAGACACACACACACACACACACACCGCCGCTTTTCATCCGTCCGCCGGGAGTCAAAGTCTCCACACTGTTTGGTTTTTTTTTTCAGATTTGGTGACTGAGGAGGTTTAAAAAAGGAACAAAAGCCATACAGACAGCCTTTGTTCAGAGGAGGATATTTGTTTTTTGCTTTCTCTGTCGGACAGTTTGTTGGTTTATATTTTCAGGAAATTGCTCAAAAGCTGCCAAACGACTTCCAGGAAACCTGGGGATTGTTGCTAGTGTGTGTGTGAGACGGGCGGCGAATACTGCGATCAGCCTTAAAACTGCATACCATGAAGTACCATGGACTGTGCTTAGAGTCTTTATTACGTTGAATACTTCACTGTTTACACCAGGGATCAGAGAGAAACAGCATGTCAGTCCTGTGTCCTGAAGCGGGTCGGGACTCCCGAAGGCCTCTTGCGCTAAGTGTTTGTGTTTCCTTCCCGTCTCCAGAACTCTGGGATCGACATCGGGGACGTCTCCGAGAGGAAGGCGCTGAGATCCAGACTCCGCTGTCGGCCGTTCAGCTGGTTCCTGTCCAACATCTACCCCGAGCTGCGCTCCTACAGCAACACGGTGGCCTACGGAGTGGTGAGTTCCACTGGGTCAGAACCAGGAGGTCCGGGTCCCACCGCAGGGTTCTGGGACCACGGCTCGTCTCCGCTCTGTCCCCTCTGGTTGTTACACGCTGAGAGAATCTCCTGCGAGCGGAGCATGAAGTATTCAGCAGTATTTTAATTCATTATGAAATAGGAACAACACTCTCTTTTAGCTTTATCTAAAATTAATAAGCCGGGCCTTTGTTGTGGCAGCTTAAAAGCAGCAAGTTAAAAAAAAAAAATAAATGTGTGAACATGTTTTTTTTTTTTTTCTTCTTGTCACATTCGGAACCTTAATTACAGCCTCACAGTTCAGGTGTTTTTATTCAGACACACAAATATTCTGAAGTTCTGAGCAGATATTTTATACCTTCAATATCGTCTTCCACCAGATATTTGTGTCCTCCCAGTTTCCCGTCCGTCGTCTCACTTCGCTCCTCTTCCTCTCATTCCATTTAAAGCCACGTCCCCCATTTAAAATCACGTTCCCGAGCTGAAACTTTTCCATTACTATTAAACTTTTCAAGTATTTCTACCTTCATAACGTTGCCTTTTCCATTAAGCCTAATCGAGCAGGAGCGCACGTGATTCCGCGCTGAAGTCGTTGGGGCTCTTTTCCCATCACAGGGAGGAAGAGGCTTTTTACACCACTTAACTTCAGCGTGGTTCCTCCTCTTCATCAGCGGACGGCAGTGGGAGGATTTATAATTGAAACGAAAACAACAGGAGTCCGAGCAGAAATGAAACCGCTCCGTGTCTGTGAGAGAGCAGGCCGACGCAGAGACTCGGCGTGACTCCAGCTGTTTCGTTAAGGACGACGAGGCGAAGGGAAAACACGAGCGATGAAGTGATGGATGAAGAGGAGAGCGGCGTTGTTAGATAAACACTTCAGTCACACTGAGCTGGATGGCGGTGTTTGCCGACAGGCGCGTGTGTGTGTGTGTGTGTGTGTGTGAGACATGAAAGAGCTATCACAGCATCTCAGAGATGTAGATGTGAAGTTTACATACTCGACAAAAACGCTCTCTCGCCAGAGACGGGAGTTGGAGCGAGTACAAGTGTTCTGGTGCGATACCATCTGTGGATGCTGCGTCTCCACGCGCCTCCGCCTTAAAGCCGGGAGCGCGCCGCACGCACGAGGTAAATATTGAACAAATAGACATATTCTGATGAGACACCTCAAGCTGCTTCCAAATGAAACACAAACTGTTTTTCACACCTGGAGCCAGAGTTAAAAATACCGCCGCTCCCTCCGGACTCCCGACAGCAGCCGCGCAGTCGGCGTTAGCGCTCGTCACCGTGGTTAATGAATTCACTGATTAGTCAAGTTCCTGCAACAAATAAAACTCCGCGGAAATAGAGAGGACACGAGGTCGAGCCCGTCTCGGAGAAATAGTTTTAGTCATGCTATAAATAAAACTATTTGGGAGAAGTTTCAAGATTCAAAGTGTTTGTTGCCTGCTAGTCAAAAAAAAATTATAATATAATGCAAATAAAAATATAGACTCTGACTTTCTAAATGCACAAGGAAGAAATGAAAAAATAATATTTCTCTGAAATGAAATGTTACTGATGTAGATATGAAAGTATACTTACCGAATCGGGTCGTGTGGTTTTAACCTCACGCTGCCGCCGCTGCTGCGCCCTTGAGCAAGACGCTGAGGCCCGCCCGGCGCCCTCGCCGCCTGCTGCGTCTGTGAAAGAGAAAAAAAGGATCAGACGATTGAAGCGGTGTAATACGTGTGACAGCAACTTGAGATATTGTGGAACAGGAAGCTCGGCTCGATGGCGGATCAGCGAGGAGACGTCCCACAGGAGCGAGTGTGATGCGACTGCAGAGCAGGAAGCAGACGGAAAAAATGCTATCTATAGACCATGTGAAAGAGATTAGATCTCCCCTCCCGTCGCTCGTCATAAACTCCAAATATGGCTCCTCCAGGACTCGGTTTAATGCGAGTTTGTTCCCGGCAGAGTTGCAGCCAATTAGTATTTGCAGTCACCTGATTCCAGGATGTAGCTCACGTCCACGAGGAGCGGTGGCGCAGAGCCGGGCTCGGGCCGCAGCTCTTCAAGAACAAACAGGCATTTCTATTCATAGCAGCTCTTCGGAAAGGTCACCGGAATGGCAGACTTAAGATGGCCGCCGCAGGATGTTTGCCATGCTGCACGAGTAGCAAAGGTCCCGAGCGCGAAGCACAGCAGACCGAAACTTTGCAAAGGCAGCTAAAATATTTACCCCTGTCTGCACAGCCGCTGCAGCCAAGTCCCTGAAGTCAACCCGGTGTCCAGGGCACTGCAGCCGCCACCGGCCATTTTAATTATCGCTTGTAAACACGCACACAACCGCGCAGAAATCTGCGGCGAGTTGTCGAGGGGCGGGGCAGCAGATGACGAGTAGAAGGATTTTTCTATTATTTTTCTAAGTGTTGTTTTATTAATTTTTTTGGAAGTTTTGAGAGACTCCCACGGGGTCTCGGCAGAGTCGGTTTTTGTTTAAAAGAGTGTGAATCCTGTATTCTCAGGGTCCATTGACTTGAGGCCCTGAACACCAAAGGTCTGGGCGGTGAAGGAAATTGCAGCGATTTACTAAAGTGGAATAATTTCATTCTCAATGAATCCTGGAGAACGAGTGCGTCATGGGTTTTTTTTTCCACAAAGGACGTCTTCCCATTCAGCTGGAGCTGTAAGCTTGACCTCTGACCTTCTCTTGAATCTGCCTGACAACCTGCAAACTGAGACATTGACAGCGTTCTCCGTCTCCACGGGCAGCCATCGCTGCCGTTATTGGACCGCTCGTCTTTGTCCCCCTGAGGGAAAAGCAGCGAACTAAACATTGAGTTGTTTTTTTGGTTTTTTGGTTTTTTTTTTCAACTTCTCGGGCTGCTGCTCTGACGCTGCCAGGAAAGGTGAAGTTGACTCTCATGTTTGTCTGGCCTCCCCCGGGCCAGCAGCGATTAGCCGCCAGCGTTCCCATTTGTCTTCACTTTAGCCTCACGAGCGAAGCCGTGTAGTGCACCACTCCGTCATAATGGCTTAATTAATAATGGAGGGACGGGTAGAGTGGAGCGAGGAGGAGGGATGCAGAAACATGTCTCTATAGCGAACAACACCATGCTGATGTGTGTCTGTGTATCGAGTGGGCGGAGTGGAATAACGACCCCGCCGCAGTTCATGGAGCGTCGGATTGGAAGCATTTTTATTTTGTTTTAAAACACTTTGGAAAATCACCAGTTTGATTGGTTTGTTTCGCGGCTTGGTGCAGATCCAGAAGCTAGAAACAAACGGGGCTGCACGTCAGCAGCAGCCGCAGCGTTGCTGAGACAAATGAACTGTTTATGCGTGTCTCCGGTGGCGTGTGGGTCCGGGACGCTCCTGCAGGACGTCACTGCGTCGGTTCAGCGTCAGGTGGAGCTCCTGTTTCTGTCGAGCTTTCATAACACCTCCAGTGGCCCGCGGCGTCCTGCTTCTGTTAAAATCCATCTTGTATCATCGCGGCTACATCAAATCAATTTTCCACGTCTCTCTCTCTCTCTCTCTCTCCCTCTCTCTGGTCTTTCACAGCTGAAGAACAGCCTGCGAGACGACCTGTGTTTGGACCAGGGACCTGACTCCGACAACGTCCCCATCATGTACCTCTGTCACGGGATGACACCGCAGGTCAGTGGCGTCCGCTCTGATCTCAGCTCCTCAAAGACGAGGACAGAACGAAGCAGCAGAGATCAGCCGTCGAGGGTGAAAGCCGCTCTTCATCCTCTGCTCGACGAAAAGCTTTTCACGGAGACATTTATCGGTCTGTTCCCGCCGCGGTCATTAGCATGCGACCGCGTCCACCTGAGGAATAAACGTCCAGCCGTCTTCCTGCCCTCAGCTCGTCCCTCAGCAGCTGAATGACTGGGCCTTTGACAGGTGGTCTTGGTGTAGCCCAGTGGTACCAGTAGTATTAGAAGTAATAGTAATAGTAGTAATAATAATGATACACCTTTCTGACGCTCAAGGTCACCTCACACAAAACAGCATAAAATATTAAAAACTCAACAATAAAATAATATAAAATAGAACAGAGCCGAGGTGTTCAATGACATTGTGAACAGTTTTTAGTTTGGATTTGAAATATTATAATAATAGAAGGACTAGTAGTCGATTGTTGGACTTTGGGACTTCCTGTCCTCCGTCTCTCTGCACCTCTGAGCCTCCAAAGTAAAGAGGAGAAGGTCCCCTGTTTAATGTGGGTGTGAGTATTCTGAGTAAACGTGGCGCCTGAGTAATGCTGAGCCTCGTGCGTCTGTAATTTACACAAATAAAAGTCACGCTTCCAGTTAATTCGAGCTGGGCTGCGATCGTAATAACAACGCCGTTCGTCATGTGAGGATTCGGCCGTCGGGTGAAACTTTTTACGGCCGTGCTGCTGAAGGATGGAAAGCTGAGCGCGGGGCCGACGGACGGCTCTATCAGCCCGCCGCACATTTAAGGTCACGTGATTTAAAGGGGCAGTAAAAGTCTCCACTTATTACCTCTTTAATGGAGGAGCTGAAAAACACGTTTAACGGCGAGGGCGTGCGCCTGTGCATTTCCAATATTTACCACTTTGAAACGCTCCGCCGCTCCACGCCAGAAATCGCATTTAAGTGCCTGCATGGAGCCGAGGGGAGGGAGGTCGCTCCAAACCCCGCCTCCACCGCCGGGCGGTTAATAACTTTGACCGTGATGTCAGAGGTGGTTTCGTCACCACAGCTGCTGGAGCAGCACGATAAAGAAAACGAGTTTTAATGAAATTTGATTTATTTCTTTAAAAAAAGATGCTTCGCAATTAAATGTGGAAATATAGAGTTACGGACTGAGCAGGATGGACAGGGGGCGGGGCCAGGGGCCAACTGGACCAGTCATGCTCCTCAGACAGCTGGACGTGTTCCTCCTCTCACCCACAGATTCAGATTTTAGAAATTATGAGCGAACAAAGTGAAGCCTCTGGGCCAGTTCTCCTCCTCTGGGACGCATAATTATTCTTTATTATTCATCACTTATGATCCTAATGTGTTTAAGATCTGATGGTTTGGGTCTTCAAATTCATATTTTTAAAACGAAGGGGGGTTGAAGACTGAACACGCGCTTCTCCCGTTGGTGTGAATGAAAATTGCAATAGAGATATTTTCGGTTATTAAACGCTGAGCCAATGACAAATGAACATTTGTTCGCTTCATATTTATGTATGAATCCCAGCTCGCTGTAAAAAAAAAAAAAGGAAGAAATTGACTTCTAGCGAGCAGTAATTTACCCACAGTGCACTGGAACACGTCTCCAGATAACAGAGGAATTTGGGGGTTTTACCAGGATAAGTCAAGATAGGAGCAGAATTTCATTACACAGAGCGAAACTAATCACTTTACAGACTCCAGATATTTGGGCTCGTAGAATAAGAGCGGCACATGCATATATTACACGGCACATAGACGTTATTATCTGCCCTGTACCTGCTGCAGAGATCACGCAGGGATTAGAGAGCGTTGGAATATAATGGATGATTTGCCGTCTTTGACTCCGCCGCACATTAACGGCAGATTCCTGGCATTAGCGCTAATGAAATTTCAGGCCCTGGGTGAGTAAACCTACACAAACTGGCGCAGGGACGCAAAAACCAACCCACTGAACCCGCACGCGCGTCAGATCCGTCAGCGGCACGCCGCCTTCGGAGGCCGAGCGGAGCGCAGCGGGAACCGCTTCATAGCCGACATCAAAGTGTGAGATATTCCTCTGGTCCTCAAACGCGCCTTTATCGCTGTTCATTCTTTATCCTTTATTCATGCCGAGTGTCTTTTGTGATGTTATTCCCCCCAGTCTTCTCTTATTCCCCGTTCAGATCCTTTTTATTCTGGATGGTCCCGTCCCTCAGATTTCCTCCCCCGTTCCCGTGTGTACCCAACGCCGCGGACGGACGTGGCGCCGAATACCCGATGAACTGTTGAATGTCACCGACGCGCCGCGCTCCTCGTCTCGCTCTCTCCAACGGCGGGAGGGAGGGAGGCAAATGAAAAGAATAATGCACTTTTATTTCCAAAGCGCCGTTCAAGGCCAGACTTACAAGGTGCTTCACACTATACGGCTCAATATAAATGCAAAGATAGCGAGAGAGCGTGGGCGGAAAGAGAACATCGCACATAAAAACAGGGATTTGGAGAAGAGACGACGATGGAAAAGAACAACATTAGAATGATGCAGTGTAATAAAGGACCCAGTCTGCACAGGGTGGGGGTTTAAAAGCCTTTTAAACTCCGGCTCCTCTTCTAGAAGATGGTTTCAGAGCTCAGACAGAAGAAGCCTCAGTCCGGAAGAGATGGACAGAAAGAGAGAGCGACATCAATGTTCAGTTAACCTGTTCTTACCATTTCCAGTGATTGACCACAGCTTTCGACCTCAACGCTAAACATGCCAGGATATTGAGGAAAATATGGCGCAGCAGGAAATCCTGCAGCCCTGTTTAATGTTTTTAAAGGAGCGGAGGAGGAAAACGATCAAGTTTAACAAGAAGCAGAACAAATTTAATCAAACTTTAAACTTTGAGACGCGGACTCGGCTCTTGGGACGAGAGAAGAAGAGGAAGAAAAAAAAACAAAGTTCTCTCCAACCGTGACTTTTCTTACTTTGGAGACTTTAGACATTAATTTAGAATTTTCTGGAACGCTGGTGGAGAATTAATGATTTAAAATGGAGTTATTGCACCAGGGAGACAGTTTGATACAAAAGGAACTCAAACCAATTACCAGACTTTAAAACTTGTGTGTGTGTGTGTGTGAGAGAGAGAACATGTTTGCTCCTCAGTCACAGAATAACAAGCATCAATCAAACACCATCTTATCATAATGACTTTTTTTTCTCTGACAAACAAAACAAGATGAAACTAAGATACGAGTGAGAAGACAAAGACAATCACTCACTTAAAGCAGTTTCCCTTTTAAGAATGTGATCATCCATCCATTTTATTCTGCTCATAATTAGTAGCTCCAGCTCCTCCTCCTCCTGGGGGACCCCGTTCCCTGAGGTTGGCCCTCCATGTCGGACCTCCTCACCCTGAGAGGCTCAGACGCCACTAACTGGGCCTCGTTCTTCCTGTGGCGAGCCAGAGCTCGTGACAGGAAGTGAGTCTGCGGCTTCCTCCTGTCCGCGCGTGTCGGTGTTTGTGATCTGACATCGCTTGTATTAGCGCACGTGCTTGTGCACGTACACCGACTCGCTGGTCCCTCGCTCCGACGCGCGCACGCTCGTCAGTGGCGTTGTGTTTTCACACGCTGGCGGAGTCAGAGCACGCCGCCGTGTCCGTTTGTTCTGAGCGCTGCTGTTGCTCCTTGATCTCAACTTTTTATGCTTGTTTTGATTTCACGTCGACCTTGATCCTTCTCATTCGCTTCGCTCGTGTCAGTGTTCTCCCTCTCATCTTTTTTCGTTCTACTTTTTTTTTTTTTTCCCCGATGTCAAAACTAGGCCGACATTTGCATTCATTACCACGTCCTTGTTTGTTTTTAGGGTGTTTGCTCAGGTATGCAAAATGTACTCGCTTCAGATTTAGCCAGGATCTGCCTGACCCCCCTCTGCCCGTTTAATCCCCCCCCAATCCCTCTCTTTATAATTAGATCAGTTACAGGTGGCTTGTTTGTGTTTCATATTATACGTGAGAGTGCTGTTTAGGGACGTGGCGGGTTTCAGTTGTGAGGTGATGGGAAGTACAAGCTGTGATAAAAAAAAATGCATCGTGCCAAAGGTAGATCATTTGAAAACACATACGTCTCACTTTCTGTTCTGTGTTTATTTTTATGAAGTTCCTTTCATGAAGAAAATATTCAAAACCCAGAAGAGTTGGGGAGAAATCGAGCAACCCTGCCGTCAGTATTGGTGTGCCTCAGGGCTCTGTTGTTGGTCTTGTTGGATGTACTAGAAAACTAGAAAATACCAGCGTGTGAGCAAGCGCCGCTCTTTCTGTGCGCTCATGCGCAGCAGTTGTACGCAAAGATTCGTCTGAAGCCGCTGAGCTAAATTTGCCAATGTGTCGCAGATAAAAAGAAATGAAGGCAGACGACAGCGTCATTAACCCCGTCCGTTGTTCCCTAGCAGAACGTGTACTACACCAGCTCCCAGCAGCTCCACCTGGGCGTCCTGAGCCCGACCATCGACGACGACGACAACAAGTGCGTGGTGGACGTGAACAGCCGACCCCGGCTGCTGGAGTGCAGCTACGCGGCGACCAAGCACATGAAGCTCACCTGGACGCTCACTCAGGTAAAGAGCCGGAACCCTCCTGCTGCGATGCGACGGCGCGCTATTTTTAAACAACTGAGCGGGATTTGTGTCTCGTCCTCCTCTGGTTTGGATCAGTCGTTTGTTATTTCATGCGACAGGCGTTTTAAAAGCACATCCTCCGCTGGTGGGTAATGAGCTTCCACACATCCTCCGCTTCTGACTTTTAACAAGCCTCTGTCTCGTTTTTAATCTTCGCACTTTTAATGTTGTCTTAAAAATGTGACGGATAATTAGTATAAAGAAGACGTTACTGTATTCGTGCCCCCGGCAGAGTGTGTGTGTGTGCGAGCGGTTTTGTCCCAGACAGATTGTATAAGAGGCTTATTTAAATATCTCTCACGCCCGTCCTCTTCCTCAGAGAGCGACACCTCACCACACTGCAACCGTCCGGTTTCCTCCCCGTTTGCAGCTACTGGGCACACTGGCAGGGGAGTCGGCTTCTTAATTAGCATCGGCCCGAGTCAGAAGTCTCACATCTAACTGGTGTCAGGAGTCACAGAGATGAGGCCCATTAGGCCCATTGTGTAGGAAAGAAGTGAAAGTCTAGTTTCTTTGTCCAAAGTTGGTTGGAGGAGTCAAATGAGGCCTGAGACTAAATGACAGAAAGAAGCTGTGTGAAGGGTTCAGAGTGATTCTGATTTCTTATTTGGCAGAAAACGTGATTGATCAATTTGTTTTTAGCTCTTCTACATTTGTGAAAAGATTGAGGATAATTGAATGTCTCCTCTTAGGGCTGGAGCGTCCTGAGCATCAAGTCAAGTCTTCATTTTTAAAACGAGAACATGGATGAGAGCGATGAACCTGCCCAGAATACGCAGAGCAGATCTAGATCTGTGCGTGTTTCTGATGGTGGTGACGGCCGCGGCTCCCTGGTCAGGAAGCAGGAGGTGTAAACAAACTGGTAGATGAGCGGCAGACAAACGGAGTGAAGACGCAGTCAGCAGGAAGGATCAGAAGGACGAGGAGGACGGGCAGAGCGAGAGACTGAGAGAATAAGAGAGTTTCCAGGCCGGAGGCAGAGGGGGGAGGGAGGGAGCGTTTCTTGTGAAGTGGTCGGTCAGTACGTGTGAAATATTGATGAGAGGATCTTTTATTGAACTGATATCGACCCTGAGAGAGAGAGAGAGACGAGGAGAACTGGTCCTATTTATGGTATAGCTTCTTCACTTCATCCTAATCAAATATTTCCTTTGTGAAACGCTGCGTTCATCGCCACCAGTGATGAGGGTCGTCCAGCTGGTTCCGAGTCTTTGAACCTGTCAGAGCTTCTGTTTTTAAATCATTGCTGAAGAAACACATGTTTATTGTAAAGCCTTTAAACAGGTTTAACAGATGTTTTTCTTTTAACAAGCAAAGGGAGGAACAGGCAATTTCTTGCATCTTAAATTCGCCAAATGTGAAGGAGAAAATTGAACTAAAGCGAATTAAAGGATTGTCACGTTCTCTCCTGCTCGGCGCCCAGATGTTCTCCTCCCTCGCACACGGAGCTTTTGCTCGCCACATCCTGCGAGGTGAGCGGCTCGATGATTGAGCGTCTGGCTGACAGATTGGCGTGCTCGCTGGCCGCCCGGCTGACTGGCTGTCTGAGCGACTGATTAGTGTTCCCGCCCTAATAGCGAGGAATCGATAGCGCGGCCCGGCTCTGCACTCCGCAGGATGACGGGCCGGCTCGCCGCTGGACCGATGCCACATGTTTGTCTGCGTTTGCGGGTTCGTTCACAGCGATGTTCGGAACGTCTGAGCCCGGCTCCTCGACGGAGCGGCTGTGTGAGAATGTGTGTATGGAGGATTGATGGAGATGAAATGTGTGTACGTGTGCTTTTACTCGCTCTTAACTCAACTGGGTCCGATGGCGGCTGCAGAAACTTGAAAGTGCGCTTCCAGGAAGTCGCCGTGGAGGTCACACGCTCGCAGGAAACCAGTTGACTCCTCGCTGCAGGAGGCAGGAAACGCCGGGCTGATTACTTTAATGGATCTACCTCGTACGGGCAGAGCCACCGGGTTCACTTCCTCCAGCAGATATCATCAAGCTTTTTATTCACTGAAGTAAAAGTAAGATTTAAAAAAAAAAGGTTCCGATGATCTTTATGAACCTGTTTTAATCGAGTGGGTGCTGGGTGGACGCACGAGACAAGAAGTAATAAGAAGTGAGAGCAGATAAGATGTTCATCTCCAGAGAAGCTGCCCCCCTGCGTTCTCCACCCGCTGCTGCTCATCTTAATTACGTTGTTGTTCCTGCACAGAGGAAGGTCAGGATCATTGTTGACAGCCCGCTCGTACAAAAATACAATCATTAAAGTCATTTTCCAATCATGAAGAAATAATTAGCGGAGCACAAACACGGTCGATCTTCAGGGACAATGAACAGCTCATTTTAATCACCGAAGCGTTCATTTTGAAATGATTCATTCTGTTTCTGAAGGACCTACATATAAATATATATATTTATATGAAGGCCTGGTCTGTGTGGAGCAGGTGGAGCTGAGTTGTGGTTGATCGTTATAAATGAGATATAACTCAGTTCATTTCACTGATTGGTCCGGGATCAATGTCAGTCGAGGTTAACTGACGCTAATCCAATATGTGACAGAATCTCTGAGCACACACACACACTCTCTCTGTTAGTGTGTGTGTGAAGCAAAACATATTGATTTTAAAACAAAGAAGCCTCACCAACACAAACTGCTTCAGTCAGCTGGTCTTCGGGGCTCAGGCTCATTAAAACACGTTAGTGGCCCTTCAATATTACTAAGGACCCGGTTTATGTGTCAGCCTGTTGTTAGACACACACACACACACACACACACACACAGGAAGAGCACGTTTAGATTCTTACTAGCGTTGTAGGTAAACAACAATCATGGCGCTGGTTGAGGAAGCTCAGCGTATCATTTGGCTTTGAGAGGAACAGACGCTCGCGTCAGTTTTCCAGATGAAGATCTGAAGCTGCTCACTGCTCTCTCTTCCCTTCAGGGCGGCTCGGTCCAGAACACAGAGTCTCAGCGCTGCCTGGAGCTGGTGGAGAGCAAACAGTCGGAGTTCGGTTTCCAGCTCGTCATCCAGGACTGCAGCGGCCAGAAATGGACCATCACCAACATACTGACCGTCCTGCCGCAGTGAGGCCGGGCGCCGCCCGATCGACTGCTTCAAACCAAAAAAAAAACCAAACCAAACCGATCCAGATCTGAGGTCGAGACGGACGACCACGAGCAGAGAACTGAACGTGATCTGATTCCATCAGGCGCAGAACATTAATCGTTTTATACCAATGAGGCGGAGCACGGTCTGTGGTTCCAGGGGACCGGCTGGGGGGTGCGGGACTAGTTAAGGCCCCTGTCTGTGAGAGATGGGAGCCAACCGTCACAGTCACCACGATACAGTCCCAACTCTAAAACAGGTTTCCAGTTTTAGGAGCTCGTAGTTTTTCCTCAGGAGGAGGATTTCCTGTGAGGAGGAGCAGGACTTCCTGTTCGCTCGGACAACACCAGCACAGAACACGGCTCTGTCTGACCCAGCAATAATTATAATTAATATAAGAAGAAGATAATAATTGTATCTTAATTGAAGTTGAATGTGGAAACAGGAAGAATTCTTCATGAAAACGTCCCAAACAAACAGATTGATGTTAAATGTTCTGTTAACGAGAATCAAACTCTGGAGTTATGAGGTGAAGCCCACTTCATTAATTAATGGTTCAGGGTCGCCGCAGATTCATGTCAGTGATGACAGAACACACACACACACACACACTCGTTTATTCAAGTCACCTCAGTGTCTCATTCTTTAAATGACGACTCGTTTTCTGGGTGAAAATGTGAAGGAAAAATCCTCCTCAGCGATTCTGGTTTAAAGCTTTTCAAGAGCAACAAGCACCTTTGCAAATATTTTCTGATGAAGGAAAAGAATCTGAATCTCAGAGAGAAACGCTGTCAACATCCATTCCGTTTATTTCAGCTCATTTTTAATCTGCACCAACTTGCAGCCGAGCACCACGCGACGTTAAATCAAATTATCCTTGAAGCTTTAACGTCGTGAAACCCTCAGACTCCTGGTGTCAGACCCAGATTCCCCAGAAGCCCTCTCACGTCAGGAGGATGCGACGCTGCTGCATGAGTCCACACGGCGAGGACGAGGAGCACAACACGGCTGGATGGAGCAGATTGGACGTTATGTCATCGTGACAGATGGACGTGTGTGTGTGTGTGTGTGCGTTTGTTTCCTTTTCACTAAACTCCTTCACGCTCTGAATCATGGGTATTCACCAGGTAATAATTTGAACAAAGCATAGTCATCAAACCTGTGGAGCTTTGGTAAAGTTTATTTATTCTTTATTTTTATTCAGCGTGTTCTCCTCCAGGGGGCGGGGCCTCAATCTGCATTTTATTTATTCTGTTGTCAGAACGAAGGGAGGTGAAGAGAAGCAAACAGAAGAGTTTTTCCGGTCGGAGCTGGAAATGAAACTGGCCGACTGACGCGTCATTAAAACGAATCATTTGCTCTGATTCAGTTTGTTCTCCTCTGCCAAACACGGAGCAACTTTTTACATGTAATTGAGCTGAGTCATATATATCACATTTAAATCTTCGCTTCTGTTCGTTTTGTCAAATAAAAAGTTTTAAAATTGGCAAAAAAACGACAGACTTCCATCGCTCGATCCCAGGAGGAGGAACACACACAGTGACTGAAGTTTGGATCTGAAAGTGTGTGTGTGTGTGTGTGTGTGAATTTAACTTCTGCTGACTCGACAGATCGACAGTTCCTCGCTCCTCATGCGCAGATCTTCAGCTTGACTCAATAGATCTGCTGTGAAATTGATCTCCTGCTCATTCAGACCACGATGAATTATTCATTATGAATCCGACTGTGATGTTTTTTTCCCCTCGTCCTCGGACGGCAGCGGCGGCTCCACGGTGACGATGAAGCCTTGGACTGTGGCTACTGTGTAGCATGGAACCTCCTCTGTTCTGTTTGTGGCTCGGGTCAGAAGAGGAAGCTGTTAACACGTCGAGTCATGAAAATGTCTGGAATATTTTATTAGTGTATTTAAACTGGATTATTTATAAGTGAGGAGAATAAAAAACAAAATGGAAGGAACTTCCCTCTGTTTCTGTTTCTTTCTTCCTCCCAGACGCTGATGCTTGTTTACCTGGAGGTTTCTCAGTGTTGGAACAGATCATGTGACCAGAGTGGCCCCTCACCTCTCTGGGACACTGAGGAGCCACAGAGACACAGAGACAGATGTGTGGAGTCATTAGATGGAGAAAGAAAGAAAACCCCGGGCAGATGTGTGGGTCTGCAGCTTCACGACCTCAGAGGATAATTATCACCTCCGGCCAGGGGCTTCCTCTCTCATTAAGCTGCACCCTCTCTCTCTCTAACTCCCTCCTTGGCTGTCCCTCCCTCCTCCTCCCTGCTCCTCTCACGTCCTCCTCTCCTTCTTTTTAAAAGAGACGAGGCATCGCCACTGATCCTCAGATCCTCCGAGGGCGGCTCGCCGCCTCCAGCTGAGTTATCAGGAACAGCTCGTAACGTCAGAGTCATCGTGAAGCACACACACACGCACACACACACACACACACACACAGAGCAGCAGCAGCAGGGCTGTTAGAGGCGGCGAGGCCTTGACGGCAGTAACGACAAAGTGTCGACCTCCGCTCACACCTCATTGGCTCACGCCGCTGCTGAGAAGCCAGCGAGGCTTAATTGAGGGGTGCAAGTCGTTGACACGGTTGCCAGGTGACAGCGGGGCCTTAATTGAAGGGTCACTGGACCCGTGCCTGTCCGTCAATCAGGAGCTTTGACAAAAGCTCCACTGTCTTATCTTTTTGAGAAAAGGCAGGAGAAGCAGAAAACGTGAGGCAGGAAAGAGGAGGAGAGGAGGATTGTGGGTACGTGGAGGCTGAGAGAGGCAGGAGGAGGAGGAGGAGGAGGAGGAGGAGGTCCTGGGGGGATGTGATTCATATGACATGACGTACAGTGTGTGTGGGTCTGAGGTAATGAGGCACCTGAGCGGAAAAGTTCTCGTCTGCGGTGGAAGTCGGCGCAGACTTGACAGATCCACTCCGGCGTCATAAAACACACAGGCCTCTGCTCCCGCCGAGCGTGACAGTTGCCTGGGGGAGGGAGAAATAACAGGAGCATCGGCGCCCCGGCCACGGAAGCTCCGTCGAGTCTGTCACTTCCCGGCTCCTGCATGAAGACGTCACCTCGACACGAGCCCGCAGAGCAAAGCTGAAACCCACAGCCCGAGGCGCCGGAGGAGGCGTCGCCCGGGGGAGAGACTCTGAGTTTGAGTTTGATGATGAACCTTATCAACGATTCAAGTGGAACATTCCGAGCAGCTGGACTGGAGCACGTCCAGATGTTCCTCTGATATCAGAGCCAATCAAACAGTTTAACGTCTGCAGTCGTAAGAAAAGCAGATTGTGTCTGAATTAACTTTGTTCCCTTTGATTTTAAAGCTGTCGACAGATTCTCTCTGCAGGTTCGGAGCAGACGTGCTGGAGCGAGCCGTGCCAAGACACAAGTCTCAGAGCAATCTCCTCAGCCATATGGATCCTGGAACGCTCCGCTGGTGTTTAATATTATATCGATAGAACCTGCAGGGAAATCATGTCAGCAAGTTCCTCTTGGAGTTTCCTCCACTTTCTACAAATCATGTTCTGATTTATTTATTTATTCTGGTAGAACTGACCACAAATTCTGTTCGATGTTTCATGAGATGATGAAAAACACTTCAGGTTAAAGAAGATTAAATAGAAGCTGAGACGACGATAGTTTGCAGAATTCCTGATCTGAGCTGATTGGGGACGTTCCAGAGGTCGAGGACAAGGAAGACGCGTTAGTGAGTTTAGCAACGTGCCTTTCATCGTGGTCGACTTTGAGCGCCGGGGTCAGCGTCGGGTCGGGTGTGAGTCGGTGCCTGCAGGAGGAAACGTGACGCTCGTTCAGCCAGATTTAAATTAATAATAGCAAACTGAAGAAACTGGAGAAGCAGTTGTTAGGTGGAATAAAAAATATCCCTCTGAGGTGAGACCAGCTGGACAATAAGAGCGAGAACAACTGCCCAAGTTTGTGAAACATCCAAAAAGTTTTGAGATGAAAAAATCTGAGCTCTGAGATAAAAAAAAAAATCGATTTGAGGACAAACTTGTGCTCAGAGGACAGAGAGTCCAGTCTGTGGCTGAAGGTGAGCGAGGCTCAGAAAACAAGCTGGCAGCTTTACTGCTGGACGACTGAGCTGTCGAGGATTCTCATCTTCTCACGGAGAGGTGAGGATTTTAACAGAAGGCGAAATTTCTCCAACTTCTCTGAACTCAAATCAAAGATGTGAAGAAGTGAAAACATAAATTGATGTTAGCTGCATTCCTCTGCACATGTTCCTGTTAATGGACTCGAGGTTTCACTGAGGATGAAACACGCTGAACAAAGGGAGACGTATTCAGGACACACACCGGATTAGTCTCACATACACTGGAGCATAATTCATGTTTTATTTCATCATTTCTTAACAACCCTCTGTCTGAAGCCTTGTTTTTTAGCTTTGAACACATTTTTTTTAATAATGTCTAAATGATGTAAAGTGTTTTTCACCTCCAAGGCTTTTTAATGAGGACCCCAGCAAAACAGAGAAATATAGACGTGCTCTTAATATTTACGAGTTAGCAGAATTAAAAACAAGAATATACATGCATACATTTAACTTCCACATAGATACACGCATACCCATATATGCTCATATGTACATACAGATATGTGCATAGAAAACAGAAATAATAGTAATGATGTCATAATAATGGTACTAATAATACTACTACGAATAATAATAAGTACAGCATTGCCCTCTTGTGGACAAAAGTGGGAACTGACATGAAAATGTCTTGTGCAATTACTCGAACATTTAGTTTTGATAAAGGAGTCAATAAGATATTAACAAAGTCGACGATTCCTATTGGTTGTTGTTACTAATTTTAACAATAGGAATAATCATCATTATTATTATTATTACCATTACTATTATTATCATTATTATTATTATTATTACTGTTTTGGCAACAGTAAAACACTGCTATCATGTGTACAAATTGAAATCTTTAAAAATATTACTAAATTATCAAAAATATATAGCTTGTTAAATATAACATCTTTAAATAATCTACTGAATACTAAAGGAATTAAATACATGATAATAAATCAATTATATTTTTACGGCGCGATGCTCAAGAATGAAGCGGAACCTTTCACCAGTTTCCGGTTCACCGGAAGTAGAGGAGCCTCTCTGCAGTTACACCCGCTCAGCCACTTCCTGTTGTCCTGCAGCTGAGTGGTTCCGGTCATGTTTCCTCAGGTTCTGCGTAAACTTGTGTTACAGCCGGTTGTTGTCGGTCGCTGTGTGACACGCGCAGCTGCTGCACACACACGGACACGCGCTCCGACTCTGCTCGTCCGCTGCTTCACAGACCGGAAGGAAGAAGTCCACCCGAAGATCGACGAAGCTCTGCTGAAAGTCCTCGTTTGTCCTCTGTCCAAGAAAGAGCTGAGGTGACACCCACACACACACTCAACATCTGTCCAAGAAATAGCTGAGGTGAGACACAAAGGATGTCACTATGGAGCTCATTTTATTTTGAAAGTTTTTCTGTGAGTAAAGATAATTTTATATTTAATTAAAGATATTATAATTATACATATTAATGAATATTTTATTTGATGTCCAAAATGTCTCTGGAACTATCAAACTGCAAAAATACAAAACAAAATCTGTGTTGCATCACTTTGACTAAAAACACGACATGTGGTCATATGGGAACCATCTAATTCCTGGAGGGTCAGAGTCAGTTCCGACACGTTCATGAAGTTTCTGAAACTGTCGTCAGGCTCAGATCCTCCGGAGACTCCTGAGAACACTTCTGTAACCCCAGTGTTCCTCTCGTGTTGTCAGATACGATGCTGAGACCAACGAGCTGATCAACGAGGAGCTTGGCATCGCCTACCCCATCACCGACGGCATCCCCAACATGATCCCTCAGGAGGCCCGACTCCTCCACAAAGACGCCTCCGAGCCCTCGACCGCAGAGTGACAGCGTCCTCGCAGCCAGGCGGATCCTCACCGAGACGTTGAACTCTCTGTACCTGGAGGTGTAGCTGCCTCTGTATCACCTCCCTGAGAATCCATTAATCCCGTCTGTGAGCATGTTCTCTCTGTCTGTGATGGTGGGACTGGTCCCCATCGTGTCCCTCTTCGGTTTGTTCTACTCGGCCGCCGTGGACGAGAACTTCCCTCAGGGCTGCACCAGCAGCAGCAGCCTGTGTTTCTACAGCCTGCTGCTGCCCGTCACCATCCCCGTCTATGTCTTCTTCCACCTCTGGAGCTGGATGGGGATCAAGCTCTTCAGACACAACTAGGACACGTGGTGTTTAAAAGCAGAAATGGATCCTCACTCCTCACGTCTGAGCCCTACTTATTACTCAGCTTTGTAAATTTAACGATGGTGATGCGCTTGTTTATAATCCAGGTCCACACGTTACTGCCACTGTCTTACTTTCAGCAGTAATAAAATGTACGTGTGTATGTGAGTAGATGACGGAGACACTCAATAAAGACAACAGTGGAACATGAAAGAAACTCCTCCTGTTCAATAAATACGCTTTAATTAATGAAACGTTTCTCAGACAGAACAAAGGACGAAGCTCTGAGCTGAAACTGATCTTTAGAGAAGGAACTGACACGAACCTGTGGCTGAAACAACGAACCTGAAGCTTCAATGTTTAAACGCTGAACATTCATTAATTATTAATCCCTGCTGTTCAGTTAGTTAAGAACAAATGGCTGAAACTAGCGTTTGACGTTAGAGGACGGAGTTTATATCAAATTATTGCCTCCAAAACAAAAACAAATGAAGGGGGAGATAATTTCTGGAAGTTGGATTTCATTACCCTCCTTAAACGTCTCCGTCCGTCCTCGTGACCTCCGTGACCTCAGTGTCCCTTCCTGCTCCTCGTCTCTCGGCCCTGAGCGAGTTTCATCAGCGGGGACTGGGGCCTGTGGGAGCTCTCCTCTCCCTTGGTTTTGAAGAAGAAGGACTCGTTGAGTCTCATCTGGACGGCTCTCACCTGCGGTCACACAAACATTAACTTTGTTTTTAAAAAATAAATCTCATTAACGCGTTCTTCTGATCCAGGAAACACGAGACACGTCCTCTCACCTGGGTCATGTCCAGCTTCCCGGCGCAGCAGGTGGTTTCGTTGTCCTCGCTGGACGGCGTCGTGTCCGTGGTCTTCCGGTCGGACTCAGACTGGGGGCTGGGCGTGGCCTTGACCTTCCTCCCCCGCTGACCTGCTGACTCCTTCTCCCTGTCTGAGGAGTGAGGAGGAGCCAGACCATTGCAGCTCATCTTCCCTGGTGGAGGGGACATTTTGTCCTCGTCTTGATCTTTAACGCGGCCCCCTGACAAACGGCTCCTCGCCCTCTGTGGCAGACTCAGGTCCAGAGGCTCCTCAGAACAAACGTCTCCTCCATGTTTTTGGCGGAAGTTGAGGAAGGAGCAAAATTCTGGGGTGAAGAAGTTCTCCGTCTGTGTGGAGGTGTTGGATTTTTGGGGAGGCAGCGACGGCTTGAGGGTCTTTCGAGGACGTGAGGCAGGTTGTTGTCGTGAGGCGCAGGACAGAGTCTTTGTCTTCAGCTCGTCCAGAAAAGGGTTCTGTCCCCAGCTCCTCCCGTGTCTGGGTCTGACTGCTCCTGTCAGGTTTGCTCTGGGAGGCTCTGGACCAGGTCGAGACGCCCGCGTGTCTGACTGTGGCTGTGGCGTCCTCTCTGGCTGCGTCAGAGCTTCGTCGCAGACGTCCCCGCCGGACGACTCCACGGGCGACGGCCTGAACGTCTTCTGCGTGATGAACAGGTCCTGGCTGTTCACGTCGTCGCTGGTGCCCTGGGAGTCGTTGTCCGGCGGACGGCTCTCGGCGTCCTCCGTCTGCAGGACGCCGCTCTCTCTGGGCGACAGGGAGGCAAACTTGGGACGTTTGACGGCGATGGCGCCCGGAGACAAACAGAACGCCACTTTCTTTTTCCTCTTGCTTGTCTTTTTAGAGTCTTCAGCCACGTCCTCGGGGCTGAGACGCTGAGCAGCTTCAGGTTGAAAAGAGGCGTGGCCCTGAGTGAACAGGAAGCTGTCATCACATCCGACTGACGACTTCTTCTTCTTCTTTACCTTCTTGTCTTTCATCTGTTTCTTCCTCTCCCCTACCTCTTCTTTGAACCCAAGCTTCTTCTTCTTCTTCTTCTTCATCATCTTGTCCTTCTTCTTCTTCTTCTTCTGCGAGATCTCATCAATTTTCCAGTTGGAGTTTTTCTGTTGGACACATTTTTTGTCCGTCTCTGAGTTCTTCTTTCTCTTCCTCTTGCCCGGTGAGATCCAGGACTCCCAGGGGAAGTGTCCGTCCTCAGAGTCGCTCATGAGTCTGTCCTGAAGACAAGAGACACGAGTCTTAACGATAACGAACACGAGATCCTACAAAATACTGCAGGGGCCGTCTTCATGCTAATAGCTGGCTTATTACTACTATTTACTACTACTGCACTGATATGTAATGGACTTGAACTGTCTCATGTCTCTAAATCCATCTGGTCTCAGTTGATTCCAGAAATCTGGTGATTTTGTTTTGAAAAGAAAAGGAACTAGATCCACTCAAACACAGGACAAATACACGTTAAAGTACAAGTAAAAAAGTACACGCCGTTGATTCCGAAGGTGAAGACCGCGTGTGGAAATGATTTTAGCTTCAGTGCGTTTATCTTCTCACGGTCTTTCTAACTTTAGTTGGAGCATCAGCTTCGCTCACCTGTCTCTGCGACACCGAGTAATACTGTGTCTCTGCGCAGTGTCGCAGTACAGGCGGTGATATTCAAAGTATTCATACACATTGTACACAGAGAACGTGAAAATGATTTTTTACCTCAAAGCAGAATCGGCGACGCGAAAACTTCAAAGAGGCCGACTGCCGCCCAGAGCTCACGAGGCGTTCAGGAGCTTCCGGAAAAGACACGTTCACGTCACCAGAGAAAACAGCTCCAGAGTCAGACATGAGCTGGTCTGTTCTGAGATCAGCCAGGCTGAGAGATGTTACTTCACATGTACTGACAATAAAGAATAAAACTGCTCAGCGCCTTTAAAACACCGATACAAGTTAGAAATTAAACGATGAGGAAATCTGAAATTTTACCTAAACTCAGATAAATGAAAAATATTAGTTCAAAAGAGTCACTTTGCAATTGCATGTATTAGTAATGAGTATTTGAGAGTATGGAAGCAGTATTGATTATTATAATGATTATTACATTGTATTATTAATCTTAAAGGGTAATTGTCCGCGATCAAATCCTTTGGAAAACTTTGTTCCCATTTGACAAACGCTTCCACAAAATAACTGCATGTTTCAGAAAAGATTTCTCCCACTAGATGTCGCCAACTTGTCATGTGCTTTTCATTCTGGTGATCAATATTCTGCAGAGCAAGAAAGAATATTAACTGTGATCATCACCCTTTAAATTCTTCCCTCACAGACGATAGCACTGTGGTTGAGGGGTCACATTCAAACAGGCAAATAAACAAATAAATGAGCATTGGCTTCGCTTTCCAGACCAGAGGTCCACATCCATCTTTATAAACATGGATTGATTGATTAGGAGGATTCTTATTGTTTCTCTGCTGAAAGAGCAAAATGTGGCGAAACGTGTGAAAAGGCGCAGTCAGCTGGGTGAGTTCACGCCGCAGTAATGCGGTGGTGTCTGGTGGCACGGAGGTGATGGCGCGTTGCCTTAAAGGAGGCAGGACGGGACGTGACACTTCTGGGAAACGGACGCCGTCGGACACGAGTAACGATCATGAGCTCATGCAGAGGCTGAACCTGCTCAGTTAACCCTGTCAATCAGGCTGAGCTCAGCTCAGCACGTTCAGAGGAGTTTGTTGGAGTCGTCGTGGTACTTTAAACTAAACATGAAACGAACAGTGTCTAAAATGTTCTTCTCATCAAAAACAGAAATCCTGTTTCAGTGTTGAGGGCGAGTCTTTTTAATTAAGAATAACCAACAAGAACCAAAAAGAGCAGGACTAACGGTCTGTTTATATGTATTCATATTTCACAGGAGTTTGAAGGAGAACATTGATCTGAACAACAAAAACAGTTGAACTCCTGGAAAATGTTAATAATTGTGGTTCATCGTGCATTAATGTGTGTTTTTTTTTCAGACACGGCGACTCTGTTTGAAATATTTGAAATACCCAACCTCTTCCTAAATCCCCTTTTCGATCACATCTGTATTGATGGGAACTCTTGTTTTCTCCACGCGGTCCTGTGAGCGACCTGAGCCCCGAACCATCTGTGTGACTTTATTTATCTTCTCTGTCAGAAGTCCTGGGACATGAAGTCACCTTCTGCAAAAAGTCAGAGCCTGGTCTGAAATAGACGCTCCCTTCGCCTTATTTGCGGCCCCTGTGACTATTCCTGAGTCTTTGGGACCAGCTTGTCTTACTGATGCACCTGACTCGCTGTGGTGATGTCCAGCACGTTAACGGCTTCAGATCCGTGGCTCTGGAGGAAACTGCAGAGGAACGCGATTGTGTCTGAATCTGTGGCCGTCACGTTGTGTCGCTGTGATCGAGGACTCGCCGCCTCGACTTCAACTCTTCTCTGCCTTGTTTTATTCCCACGCACCTTGTTGCCTCCGCCAGGCCGTAGGTGGCATGCCACACATTGAGGCAGCGTGAGGTAATGAGGATGACAAACTTTAGGGCCCTGGGCTGAGGTCAGAGGTCGACGTGTTCAGCGGGTGTCATCTAAACAGGCCGTGGCCACCTCAGTCTGTTTTAGTATCACGGGAAAGCGAGCGGAGGTCAGCGTCTCTGAAGGGCCGCACCGATCGTCGTAAATCCTGCGCGGCTGGCATGTAAACAATTTGACTCAGTGAGCACTCGAGACATTTGTTTGTGCATTAACAGGTGCAGAGGGTGACGTCAGGAGATGAGCAACACTGGGGCGACTTTGACGGCTTATTCACGTCCGCTTTAAACTTTTGTTGCACTTTGGTCTGACACATCTGTGTCCTCATCGTGAGAAATGTCACTCTTCAGGTCCAGTTTTAAAAAAGGGCTCTTGGGTCCTTTTCACCACCGGTTGAGCAGCTTGGTACAAACTCAGCCTTGCGTGATGATTTTAACTGAAACACACTCAAACAAATCTTGTGTGTGTTTGATGTTTTCACCTCTGCCCTTTGTCTCTTTGGACTAGAATGGACATGTCCACTGCAACAGCTGTTTTCGTCTACTGCCGCCTTCAGTTACATCGTCTGCTTGACGTTTGACGTGTTAGAAAACTTAATCAAGACGTCAACTTGCTCTCTGGGATTTTTCCAGAAACGTACTGCTGCGTTCAGACATGGAGTCACTCGGACATTCATTTAGGAAAATTCCAAGAAACTGGTTTAATGTTTGTGTTTTCAGACGGAGCTCCTCTGGAATAAATGTAATAAATTTTAGATATTAATATTCAAGATAAATTTGAATTTTTTTCAAGATTTCGAGACATTGTCGAAAGATTTTTTTATATTTTGTCGTTTCCCAGCTGGGAGAAGAAGTCACATTATCTCACATCTGTTATCTCTGGGACAGTTTCCTCACTGACAATTGCTTTAAAAGTAGAATCAAACAAAAGCTGTGAAAAGGTTGTGAGTCTGACAGATGTTCAGTCATGACTGAGACAGTGACGACATCAGCATCATCTGCTGACGCCTCCTGAACCCGCACCCGCTCCTGGATTCAGGAAGTTTTCTCTGACGTCAACTCGCTGTGAAAGCTTCTTTTTTTCAGGGACGACAAACTCATTAAAACAATGTTAATTCCTGGGTCGAGGGCCTCTGTAACCAGGGAGACTTCATCAGGGCCAGCGGGCGCCATAAATCCATCTGAACCTCAGTGCCATTGTGGTGATGCCGGCTCGGAGTCAAACAAGAAAAGGTCACGTCAGATGTGAAATGTAAGATCCGGCATGTAAAATTGTGCATGCTGAGGAGCTAAAAAAAAATTTTATGATCAATTTTATTGCTAAAGAATAATCTATATCTGTACAGGGATATAAATAATAAACTGTAGGTTTGGAATTTTAGTGCTTGTTTGAATGTTTCAGTGTCATGTATGAACTTGTGGGGTCGTTAATTTGGTCTGAAGACTTGACAGTGAAAGCCTGAAGCTTGGAGGAGGTGTTGCCATTCCTGCCAACCCTCCTCCTCCTCCAGGAGCTGGGTGTGTGACATCAGCAGCAACAATGAAGGCAGCTCATCAATGGCTGAGCCCAGTGGCTATAAAAGGAGGCCAGAGAGTCCAGGGCTCATCACAACTGATTGGAGTGAACACCAGAGGGAGACTGACTCCTTAAAAAGCCTTTACTGAGGAGAACCCCCCCACCACAGGTATGTCCAGCCTGGTTTAAATTATCGCTGCCAGGATGTCGAGCAGGACGAAAACGTCTCAAATCAAGTTTATTCCTGGTTTCATTTAATGTTTTAGACTGGGTTGAGATGAACTTGTTCCATTAGATTCAGGAAAATGATGATTTCAAGATCAAGAACAACTTAAATGTTCATAAAACCAAATTAGTTTTCAGTCCATGGAGGAATTTTAGAATATTAAATCCATGAAAAGCTTTGAATGTAAGAAGGAAACATGATTTTAATATTGTGTTTGTTTCACAGGTCAACAAGTTCAACATGCGAAATATGGAACTGCACACTATAGTGTTTATTTCACTCTGCTTTTTCCACCTTTCCACTCCCAGTGAAGGACGCCCGCTCAGGTAAATTCACCACATCCTGGCAGATCAATTAATTTCATGAGAAGCAATAACAATCCTTCATTGCTCTTTGGGGAGGTAAACACACTAAATAAAGGGGAAGTCTGAATAGAAAATAAATGAGATCTATTTAATTAGAGCCAAAAAAAATGGCAAAATATATATATAAAATGTGAGCCTTTACATTACAGCAGCTGGTGTTTTCCTGCTCAGGTGAATTAATGTACAGCCTGTGTCATGGTCCACGTGTTTAGGAAGAGGACGGTGAGCGAGGTGCAGCTCATGCACAACCTCGGGGAGCACCAGCAGCTGCAGGAGCGGCGCGACTGGCTCCAGTTGCGGCTGCGGGGCCTCCACACGGCCGCAGCCCGCAGCAGCAGCCTGGAGACGGCGCGACCGAGGTGGAGGAGGCCGCGTCCCGAGGAGCCGCCGGTGCCGGAGCTCACACCGCAGGAGATCCAGAAGGCGCTGACCTTCCTGGAGAAACTGCTCAAGTCCCCGCAGACGTGACTTCAATGTATTTTACATTTTTATATTTACAACATTCTAATGACAGAGTTTCTGTCTATTTTTGTAATTTAATTTAAAAGGTTATTTTATTTATGGCAATTCACTTGTTTTTAATTTATTACATGGCTTACATGACTTTTATTTTTATTTGACTTTATGAAGCTTCCTCGTCGTGTTTGCACTTTAATTCACAAACTGAAGGCGACCAACACTGTGTCATATGTATTTATCAGTGTACTTTAATTTATTTAATTTATAGAATATAGATGATTATAAAACATGTTAGTTTAAGCTGTATTTGGTCTGTAAACGCATGTTTTGCTATAGACGAAACAGAAATAAATTGTATATTTTTACACACATACGTGTAACGTTATGATCAACTTTTGCACCGGCGATAATATGAATGAATAATTAATAAATAAATGATCTTAAACAGACTCTCGCGCGAGATTTCGTTTGTATCGCGATACCTCCCACGTGATCTCCGCAAACCAAAACAAAGATGGAGTGAGCGTGAGCTAACCGTCACCTAGATCACCCCTGCTGTGTTTCCGTGTCCTCTTCCTCACTCTTTTCGTCACGCACCGAAGTGTTCCGCCGTCCAGGACAGGAGCCGCCCCCTCGGCGATGCAACACAACAAGGTAAAAGTTGTCAAACGCGCTGGTTCACGGAGCTAACCAAGCTAACGCTAGCCGACCCACTGCTCTCAGCCCGTTAATTCGGCGGCTAAAGCTAAACTCGGCTAAACACCCAGCGAGAAAGTGTCGGGTCCTCTGACCCGTGTCGTCCTCTGTGAGGGAGGACACGTCGAGTCCAAAAGAGGGAGGACAACAACCCGGGAGGAAGGTGAAGTTAATGAGACAGAATGATGTTTCAGTTGTTCTGCTGCAGCTTAGCTAATGCTAACCAATGCAACTGGTACAGTAAAGAACTGAGCGTGTTTCTAAAGCCTGGTTCATCACAGGACCATTATTTTAATTTATTTTTTTCCTCTTAAATAAGTTAAAAGTGACAGAGCGTTCACCCATCCCATTTCCAAGTAAAGTTTTTAAAAAGTGTATAAGAGCATAAAGGCATACATTTATGAAAACAATTAAATTAAAATTAAATTGAATTAATTGTCTGAGTTGCGCTCTGTTTGACTTGGACATGAAACTTGTTGCGGCCCCCATGGACTACAGGTTGAATACTTGTTTGTGTACATTTACCATCTTTAATGTCAGGTTAATATTCAGCTTTTTGTCTGTGCACATTTGATCTTTTTCCGAACTAAACGTCACCTGGTCGGCTCATACAGGGAGTTCACGTGAATTAATAATTACAGAGTTCAGTTGTTCATTGACTTTTAATATAACACTCCCTGTGGGGATACTGAGCGGTGAGGATGTTGGTTTTGTGGAGGTTGCTCCTGCTCTGTTAGAGTTCTCTGAATGTCATCTTAAAGACAAACTGTGGATCAGCCACAGGTGGTGCACGGATGGTTGTGTGTGACATTGGTGAAGTGATGGTTTTTAACTGATAAATTAGATATGCAATGACATGTGCAGTATATTATTTTGATGCATGGGGTAGCAACATTTATTCAGCGATGTGTTTTTCGTGGTGAACTGGATGCACTGTGCTGTTGTCTCACTGGGTCAAGGAGTCCCCTGGTGTCTCTAAGGTGAAATTACTTCTACAGTTCCAAGTAAACCAGGGCCCTTATGAACAGTTTCTGTGGGAGCATGCTGATACTTTGGAGTATTTTACACTTCTAATCATGATGTTGAAATCACAGAGGAACATTTTTGAGAAAACGCTTTTTTTGTCAGGCTTGTGGTAATTTGTTTGTAGCTGTCTGTAGTCTTGCTTTTTTAAATTCGGGTTTCATAGTTGAAAGCAAATAAACACTTTACACTTTACACCAACTGGTGTTATAAATATATGATGATATGGGTATTTAAATGTAAACGGCCCATTCTGAAGTCAAGAAAGCAGCATCAGCTTAGTGTCTCTTTAAGCTGACGATAGAAGTGGATGTTGACATTAACGACCAGCATCCCCGAGCCAGACGGAAACTCGGATGTTGGCGAATACGAGGAGCACGTGAACGCAGCATCGCTCGGATGCAGTCGAGCACGCGGCCATTCACAGTTTGTCTGAATGAGCCGGCGCGCGTCTCCGCAGCTCACGGTCACGGCCCCGGTGCGTCCGCGTCCTCTGTGCTTTTAATCCGGATTCAACGCCAGGCTGCGGAGGGGAAGTCCGGCTCGAGTGTGCGAAACGATGCGGATGAAGTTGGAAAGTAATGAGCGAGGATGCTGAAGCTGCCGAAGCTGTCGGAGAGCCCGCTTTGTTCGGAGGAGCTCCGGGCTTCTGCGCCGCTGTCATCCCGCAGCTCATCCCCTGCTGCTTTGTCTTCACCCGGCCCCGTGAAGCCGAGCGGTAGGTGCACCGTCCTCCCCCAGAGCTCCGCGCAGCGCCGTCATTGTTGTGGTGATTTCCTGTGATTAAAGGGTTTATGATATTGGCCCAGAGAGAGAGAGAGAGAGAGAATGGCACCGCAGCATCCGGGATGAGGCTCAGTTTCACTCTGTGCTGCTGACCAGGGAATCAAACAGATCACCTTCATTCTGAATAATTCTTAATTGTTTTCCTCTGAGTGAGGATGCTGCTAAAGGGACATTTCTCATCTTTTTTCCCAAGTCTTGTGTTTTGTGCGGACTGCAGCTTCCCTGCCTGTGCCCGTCAGCACGTCTGTGTCAGCAGCCCCTAAATAATAGATGGGACCCTCACCTCACGCTTTTAATAGACCTCCTGCTCGGGCGCTTTGCATCTTTTGTCCTGAGTTATCGCATCTTTTCCGTGGGCTGTGGGACCTCGCCGGGACGTTGAGCCTCGATGCAACAGAGCATCACTGGCTTTTTCAACAAAGGAAGAAAGGTGTCTGTGCAGGGTGCTGCCAGCTAACAGGAAATTGGACAAGTGAAACGGTTGCTGTGTGAAATCTTGGTGGCTGCAGATTTTCATGTTTCCGTGTGAGAGGGCAGAGGAGCTGCTGTAGTGTTGTGAGTGAAGTATTGCCTCCTCAGTTCCTTTGTTCGCTCTGCTGATCCGGACCCTGGCTGCCTGCCTCTTTGGCTGCAAGAGCCGCTTCTGCTTTTTCTTTTAATCGTCCCAGTTCTGCACAAACACTGATGCTGTGTCAGGCACTCGTGTAATCACACACAACACCAGGCATCAGCCGCTCAGGCACTTAACTGCCTCTGTTTCAAAAGGGAACCCTAATTGAGCTTGACTTGGTGAAGAGGAATAACAAACCTGACTGGTGTTGTTGGTCTTTTCATAACGAGCCTGTGCTGTAGTTAGAGACACCTGAGCGCTCGGAGGGAGACGTCTGCCGTGGTGACCCTCGTCCTGTGTTCAAGGACATCTCCAGACACACGGGGGATACCAGACCTGTTCAACAGAAGGAGAGAACGTGAGAGCTCCTTGGCTTAGCCTTAGATTTCTGAATGTGAATTTGCACTTTGCTTTGATGATTCAGACATCCTGGAGGTTGGTATTCTTATATGTATATTTAAATCTTTACACACAGGGCAGGGTTCGTGTTAACGTCACGTGCAGACCACCGGGTCGTCCTCCACCTGAATAGCAGTGAATCTGTGACCTTGTCTGGGCCGTAGCAGCTGTAGGTGTTGATGTCGTCTTCAGCTCACTTGTCTGCTCCGTCTGGCTCCGTTTAGCTAAATGTTCTCACTGATATTTTACTGGAAATGGGCTGGCAGGAAAAGTTGGCCGGAGCAGCAGACTCAGACAGCTGCGTTCTCACATTCAGCCCCTCCAGGAATTTACAGGAAGGTGGACTCAGGTGGTGTCAGAGGCCACAGGGCAACTTAAAGGTGTGATGATACTATGAGCGATGACAAAGCAGCACCAGTTAAAGATGATAACAACATTTATTTATTCATTAATGCAGCGCTCTCTTCCCCTGATTAGTTTCAGGATGACACCTAACGTATAAAATGTGCTTCAGTGAAGTAGGTCAGAGCTTTATGTGTCGGTGGTTTATTCATGCGCATCCACTACAGTGCAGAGCAGGAAGTGGTGCGCCGGCCCTTTATACGTCATTAATTCAATTTTCATAAAAGGATAAAAATATGTCTGGTCTGCCCGCGTGCCCCTCAGTGTCCATCTCTGGTGCAGTAGACCATCATCATCATCATCATCATCATCATATTTCACTGCAGCTCCTCTCGAGAGAACAGGACTCTCTTCATCACAGAGGTGCCTCAGCGCTATCGATCAGAGGAACAGCTGCAGCGTCGCAGTGAAACATGAATTTTAACATTTTTTTACTGAATAATAATTTGCTTTAAACATGAGCTAAACCTTTCCTCAAGGGGTTAGCTGGTTTAACACCTTTAACACCAGGAGATCGATCATTTAAAAAAAAAAATAGAAATAAAATATAAAAATTAGTGAGAACATTTGCCCTCAGATGAATGAAAGAGCAGTTTTATGCCTGTCAGTTCCAACAGGATTATGCAAAATCTACTAAAGGGATTTCCATGCAGTCTGGTGGCCACGATGGAACATGAGTCGAGAACCAAACTTTTCTTTCACAGAATGTCCAGGCTGAAGTTGTCTGGACATTTCCTGAGCTTCGTGTCTGAAACCAACTCAGAGAGCTCGTATCCGCTGTGGAGGGCAGATCTTCTCACGGCTGCTTGTCTCGTCTCTGGGAAAAAAAACTGAATTCCAGAGCTGAGTGAAAATTGAAGGGTTGTTTTCCTTCGGTCTGAAAAATGTCTTGATGTGGAGCAAGTTAACAGTTGAGGCCCAGTTTCTGTTGTCGTTTGTGCAAGAGAGTTCTGCTCTCTCTGATTGTTTCACTTGGATGCACTCACTAATGGATACTTGGAGAGGTGTGTGTGTGTGTGTGTGTGCGTATCTGCGAGCTGACGTCGCTGGTTTGTTGTCAGCCCCGTTTCTGCAGCACTCAGCTCTCACCAGGGTTCACGCGAGTTGGCTGCAGACTTTTTTAAGGGCTCTCTCGTCTCTCTGCAGCTCGGCACGCAAAAAACAAACCCAGTTCCCTCTGAGCAGTTTCTGCACCAGTGCCCGTGTGAGCGTGTCTGCAGAGAGCGGCGGCCGCGCACCATCCAATCATCTGTCCTAACTCTTCCAAGTTCCCACATGGACCCGGCGTTCTGTCCGAATGACAGCTCTGAAACGATGGTCTCCTCCACGTGCAGCAGTGGTTTCCTCATGTCAGCCGAGCTCGTCTCACTCTCGGTTTGTCTGGGACATGCACGGAGCCCAGAGCGTTGTCTCAGTTGTCTGAGAATATTCAGCTTTTAACAGACACTTACAGACACTGCAACGTGTCAGTTGTACCTTTATTTTCTGAATTCTAATGAAGTGTAATTAGTTATACTATAATTTATTTTAATTTATATTTATTTGTGATTAAACCAGAACATTTTATTCATCTTAATTGTCGGTTAATGACGTTCAGGAAATAATAATTTCTTATAATTAAATCCAACAAATATATTTATCAGAAACAGAAACGTCATAATCAGATGTCCCAACACAAGTTCTTTTCTTTCGCCCACAAGAACAAAAAAACCTCGCGACAGAATTCGCCAAAACTATTTATGATGAAAGTTGTAAATGTGCGTTCTTCTCTCCGCCAGTGACCAGCAGCGTGGTTCGTCAGTGTTGGGCTGGAACAGGCAGCAGCGACTGCAGGTGAGCACCATGAGTCTGTACGGGTCCAGCGCCAGCGGCGGTGCAGCAGGCGGAGCCAGGGACAGGGCAGGGGCGGAGCATCATCGGGAGCAGCGGCGGCGCTCCAGCGACCGGTCACGTGACTCGTCCCACGAGAGAGGGGAGAGCCAGCTGACGCCCTGCATCCGGAACATCACGTCCCCCACACGGCAGCACGGTGAGGGAAGAGGGAGGGTTTCATGTTGTAGGCAGATGGGATGCCAATCAAGCCAAAAAGTTTGTTAAAAATGGTGTCAGTCTTATCTCACTGTTCCTGATCAGTTTGGTTTAATGAGTTTTCTGATGATATCAAAATGGGTCTGATCACGACAGTCTGGGTACACATACTTCGACCTTCACATCCTCCTCCCTCCCCTCAGACCGAGAACGTGGCGATGGCGGCTCCTCTTCCAGGTCCTCCAGCCCACGCCCCCCCAGGGTTTCTCTTCCCTATTCCCACGTCGGCGGGACTCTGATCGGAGGACACGTCCCTCGGCAGCTGGGCCTCCCCGGAGTCGACCACCACGCCAAGTCCCTGGGCGACATGATCTACGTGTACGACCTCGGCAGTAAGGAGGGGCACCGCGGCGGACTGAGGCTGGGAGAGCGAGTGACGCTGATCGTGGACAACACACGATTTGTGGTGGATCCGGCCATTTTCACGGCCCAGCCCAACACCATGCTGGGCAGGTAAGAACAATGCCGTCTGAAGCTGGAACACAGAAAGATGGACGGCCGCTGCCTCCTCTTCTCTCACTCTAACACCTGCTTCTGTTCTCAGGATGTTCGGGTCTGGGCGGGACAACAACTTTACGCGGCCCAATGAAAAGGGAGAGTTCGAGGTGGCCGACGGCATCAGCTCCACCGTGTTCGGAGCCATTCTGGTGAGCGAGCTCCTCTGGTTTCACTTCCTGTGTCCACTTCTCTCTGTATCACTTTATTTCTCTCTGTTCTGTCAGGCCCCCCCCCAGCCCAGAGAGAAACACAAGCCCAAATAGATTCTTAGACACTTTCTAATTCTCCTGCTGCTCCTCTCTCCTCACGTCACATGAATATCTCTATCACTTCTCTTGCCTCCATTACTCTGCTGACAAAGTCAAATCAGAAAGTATTTAGACCTTAGACCTTTCCATTTAATTTTTGAAAACCCATTCTGGAATGCTTGAACACATTCATTAAAAAACAAATTTAAAATCATGAATTATCTAGTTGTGTGTTATAGTAGAGATCATGATTTTATCAGAGACTGGGAGGATGCAATGATGTGATGTGTTTACGCTTGGATGGATGTTTGTGTGTTTGTTCTCTGGCACTAAACAAAAACCCCAGAGACCAGGAAGTGACCCGCTCCTCCTCCCCCTCCCACATCTCCATCACAGTGTGTGGTGTTTGAGTCATGTGACACAGGCTGCACAGAGCGAGCGAGCATGAAAAGTGGAGCAGGGAGGGCTCTCTCTTCCTCTCTTTCTCTGTCTCACTCTCTCTCTCTTTTTTCCCTCTTTTCCTCTCTTTCCTGTGACGTTGCTGTCAACTCTTCATCATCCCTCCCTGTCCTCCTCCTGCTCCTCATCGCTCTCTCTATTTGTCTTTCTCTGCCGCCTGTGTGGGCATCAATAATGGCGTCTTGTTTTCTCTCCCATGCTTGTGTGTGCATGTGAACACCCCGTCTCTCTGCCCACTTGTTCGTTGGCTCTGTGTGTGTGTGTGTGTGTGTGTGTGTGTGCGTGTCTCCGCTCTCGCTGCTGCTGAAAATGGCAGGATTACTACAAGTCAGGGATAATCCGCTGTCCTGATGGAGTTTCCATTCCTGAGCTGCGGGAGGCATGTGACTACCTCTGCATTTCCTTCAACTACAGCACCATCAAGTGCAGAGACCTCAGTGAGTATGAAGCCGCTCGTTTAGCCCGGCGTCCGCCGCCGCTGCGTTTAGTTGGGGGAGTGACGCGCATTGTTTTCACGGACGTCAACAGAAGAGATCGTTCTGCTCCTGATGATATCCGACCGCTCGGTTTAGGAAACGCTGTTGTTGACATCTCATTGTTTCCCGTCTCGCGTGAGCCGATGAGATGAAACTGGGCTGTGAGGCTGCGCCTGGTTGAGGTGTCAGAGGTGGGCTGTGGGTTTTGTTGTGGTTAGGCCTGGTGAAGGTTGAGCTGTGCAGAGCGGTCTGTGTTGTGATTGTGATTGTGTGTGTGTGTGTGGGAAGTAGAGCTGCTGCTGCTGCTGCTGGAGGTGTGTGTGTGTGTAAGTAGGTCATGATTAGCAGGGAAATGTTCGAGTTGTTTCTCAGACCCTTGTGATGGCGGCGGGGCTCCGATCGTAGATGCAGATCTCACTCTGCAGTTCCTTTGTTTCCAATTCGAACTGAAATAAATGGACATTTAAATGCTCCTGTTTGTTCAAGCAGACGTCGTATCGAGGTCACGGGTGGTGCAGTGCTGCTCGTTAATCGTCTGCAGTAGAGGCAACAAACCACATATTCTATCTGTCACACTGGAGGTAAACTGGTGGAATGAGTGTTTATAGGAAAGATCCCTGAAGCCCGTGTGTCAACAAACACAGAGAGAAGCTGCTGCTCCTGGAACATCTTGTTCTCAAGCTGCAGTAATAAAACCGTTACATTTGAAGACAGAAGCAGTCAGTGTTTTATTCTGGAACACAGCAGTTTTTTAAAAAGTCTCTAATGATCAGAATTTTGGATATTAAAAGATTATTTATTTTCTTTATTCTAAAAAATAAACAGGAAGCAGTGAATTTTCATATTTATTGTTTTATTTGTAAAAATATCAAGGCTTAATTACATTTCTTTGTAAGAAATAATTTAAATTTCCTTATCAAAGCGTTTTTTACTCTGCTTTTATAAATCGTCTCCTCTCCCCGCCTCTCCTCAGGCGCCCTGATGCACGAGCTGTCCAACGACGGGGCGCGGCATCAGTTCGAGTGCTACCTGGAGGAGATGGTGCTGCCGCTGATGGTGGCGAGCGCCCAGAGCGGCGAGCGGGAGTGTCACGTGGTGGTGCTGACAGACGACGACGTGGTGGACTGGGACGAGGAGTACCCTCCGCAGATGGGAGAGGAGTACTCGCAGAGTAAGACGTCACCGCTCGTTTGACAGTTTAACTTGACCCGGTTGGGTGGCAGCGGGTCGGCCTCAGAATTATCTGACGCAGGTCACGCTCCAGTCACAGGAACCAGGTTAAGATGTTGTATTTCAAATCTACGGGTCGATGAAAAGCTGCCGAGCTAACGTTGTGAACGTCTCTCTCTCTCTCCCCAGTCATCTACAGCACCAAACTCTACCGCTTCTTCAAATACATCGAGAACAGAGACGTGGCCAAATCTGTGCTGAAGGACCGAGGACTGAAGAAGATCCGTCTGGGGATCGAAGGTACAGACGCAAACCGCTAGCACTCACAAATGTCTTCATTTCTTCTTACTGCTCAGATTCCAGAGTCATTAAGAATGAACTGGTAGTTCCTCACTTCCTGACGTGTCTCATCCAGGATACCCCACCTACAAGGAGAAGGTGAAGCGGCGTCCCGGAGGCCGTCCAGAGGTCATCTACAACTACGTCCAGCGTCCCTTCATCCGCATGTCCTGGGAGAAGGAGGAGGGGAAGAGCCGCCACGTGGACTTCCAGTGCGTCAAGTCCAAGTCCACCACCAACCTGGCCGCGGCCGCCGCAGACATCCCCCAGGACCAGCTGGTGGTGCTGCACCCCCCGGGGCCGCAGGTGGACGAGCTGGACACACTGCCGGCCGCCAACGACCCCCACCAGCCTGCGCCCGGGCAGTGGGCGGAGAACGCCACTCCTCAGCTGATGCAGGCGCACGAGGGCCTGAACCAGCAGGCTCAGGACAGTCCGAGCCGGGCGGCGCTCAGCCTGGCCCACGGCAACCAGCAGCACGGCAACAGCCACACTCAGGCCACATACCACTACGAGCCGGACCCCGACTCACCGTCGCCCTCTGCATGAGACTGGTGCACACCCCCCTCGCCCCCTCCCCGCCCCTCCGCTCCCGCGTTCACGCCGTTTCCAACGCGTGTTTAAGTTTGAGCGGGTGCACAAAGTCGTGGCGAGAGAAGTCATTTGTGGCGTTCAGCGTGAACACAGTTCCCCCACCTCCTCACGTTTACGCTCATCTCTCCTCCCGGGTGGCGAAACACCACTTTGCCTTCTGTCGCAGCCTTTTCTCACACACAGCGTCCGAATGAGCGAGGACGGATCGAAGCACATCAGCAGCCTCCTCTCGTCGCTCAGTTCGGTTTCTCCGAGCGGAGGAGAGTCTCATTCTGTTCACGTGTTCAGAGAGTACTGTATTTAAGTTGTGTGCACGCTCGTGTGCGACAGCTGTGAAGTGAGGCTTTTTTTTGTTTGTTTTTTTTATGGATGGGGATTGTTTCGATGCGTTTTGTCTCTTTTTATTTGGCGTTTAGATTTTGTTGTTCTTTTTTTTCTCCTCTTATTTAATACGACTGTTATTCACGTGTTGCGGTGGGAGTGGCTGTAAACTCTGCACAGGTTCATCAGCACTGCTGTGAGCGCACAGGATGTCAGAAACACATTTTTCTAATAAAAAGAATTCACAACGACTCTGATCTGGATGGCAACGTCTCATGATTGGCTGGAGGAGCGGAGACTCCTGAAGAACAAACGCTGAAGTCCACAATGACAGAAACGGTTTTATTTTAAAAATATTTCACTGCTGATACATACAATACACTCATCATACTCATATATATTTGCATAAAGTATACTCTTAGCATGATAATATTTAAAGATTTGATACATTATTGTCAGGTGGGGGGGTATATCAACAGGGGAAACACTGTATTGTAGTGTAGCGTAAAAACACTGAAACAGAAAACCACTAGAACAGACACAGAGGGGACGTCACCAGCTGGGGGGGAGGGGGGCGGGGTTACTGTTGACCGACTGTGAGCGTGAACTGAGCTGTCGTACACGTGTGGGGACAGGAGCCACCAACGCTCCACTGCAAGGTTTAAAACCTGCCTGTGTGGAAAGAAAATAATAATAATACACGTTTAAAAATACTTAACATTGAGTCACAATAAACTTTCAGATCAAATTAAAAAGTTAACCTCAATTTTTTTTCATTTTGAAATATTTTAACTTAATTGACTACAAAATCAGATGTGATTATCTTTAATGTTCCTGATAAGAAGCTGACAAAACTTTTAACAGTTTTACTTTTCCTTTGAAAATTCAATACAATTTTTTTTTTTCCATTTTTTCCATTATTAAAATATGTTTGCTTAAATATTAAGTTGGACTTTCAAATATTTAAATTTTCCTGATGTTAAGATTCAAGGAAAAATCTTTAGAATGGTAAAGTAAATTTTTGTTATCACGTGATTATCAGAAAGTTTGATTTTTAAACCAAATGAAAAAAGAAAAGGATAAAACGTCCTTGAGAACAGTAAACACTTCAATAGAAATACATATAAATACACACATGGGGAAGTGTGTTACAGTAAGATTTAGTTCCCAGCATAATTTGGGAGAATCATCAATTATGTTTTTGTATTAAATATTACAGTTATTTTAAGTTGGGTTTTTTCATAGTTTTTGATGGTGAATGAAATAATCTTTAAAAAACGAACTATTGCACATGCACTGGTTTCCACACAGGCAGGGGGCGCCATCACGCCCCCTTTGAACAGACTATCGACATGGCGAGAGCGGCGAGGATTTTTTTTTCCCATTCCGCCCACCACCAGCCAATGGGATCAGGGGATGTCAGCTAGCTCCGCCCCCACACGCTCTGCGGCATCTTCCACTGCCCCCGCCCACGTCACGCAGGTAGAGCCACAGAACATCTGCGGATTGGTGAAGTGCTAAACTGACCCAATTCAAGATTTACTGTTGGATTGAAATATTTTTATTTCTACGTCTCATTTTGATTTTCCTGTCTGAGGCCAAATTCCAGGATTTAAAGAAGAAGAAGAAAACAACATCTTCGTGTCGAATCTGAGTTTAGGGACGGACAGTTTCACTGCGTCGTAAGTGCTTCGTTCGTCATCGGAGATGTGCGGAGAGCGTGAACCGCAGGAGAAAGCCGAGTGTGAGGAGCAGTGGAAAAGATTTCTCTGGGAAACTAAGTGTGTGACGCCATGAAAACACACCTACACACACACACACGGCTGCTCCCGTCACCTGACCTCTCCAGTAAACTCTGATAGTTTGTCCTCATCTCAGTCTATTCAAGTTCAGTTTGAAACCTGAACTGAGCGTCCCCTGGTTCAAGGGGGTCTAGAATTTTAGAGTCTTATTTTTGAAAGCTTTCAAATTTATCGACAGCTTCTTACAGAACCGTCACAGGTACCTGAATCGTTGACTCAACGTCAGCGTTTAATTTGTTAGGAGACCAACTCGTTTTGGAACCAGGAGCTCGGCGTCTTCTTTGATTCTCTAACCGGACCGACGGACACCTGCCTGGGTCGGATTGGGAAATAAAAGCGTTCCGAGTGTCCAGAGGAGGAAAGCAGGTTGGTTTCCCATGTTGAGTGATGACCACTTCCTGTGAAGTGCACCGCGTCTGTGCATGACAGATGTTGATGGAGATGACGCGAGGGCCGTGGTGGGAGGCAGAAATCAAGCGCTCCTCTCCAGCACTGACCCCACCCCTCCCTTCCCCTCCCCCTCCCCTCCCCTCCCAAAACCCACATTGAACTTCAGCTTATGTCCATGAACGTCTCAGGAGTCCCGGTGTTGGCGAGACCCGGCCGTGACGTCAGGTCCATCCATAAGCAGAAACGTTAGCACCGCAGACCGACCACTTCTCATTCCTTTGTTTTTTTTGTTTTGTTTTTTTAAGAGCAATGTCTGTAACCGTGGCACTGTCAGGTAACTCCCACCTCCTCCTCCTCCTGCACACGACCACCACTGCAAACACGATCATCTAAACACACCGCCTGGATCACGAGCTACATGTCCACCTCCTTGCTCCGGAGAGGACACAGCTCCGCCGACAGGAAGTGAGGGAGCTGTCAAAACCGTCTGCACTAAAAACCGCCTCCTCTCCTCTCGTGCGGAAAAAACCTAAAACTTGAAACTGAAAATGTGCGCAGATGAACTTTTTTGCAATGCAGTTGCGTGCAGAGCGCAGCAAACGTGGCAGCCGGAGTCCAGCCTGACCTGACCGTCTCCACCAGCGGCTCTCGCTGCTTCTTCCCTTCCGGCTTCTTTTTCCCCCCTCACAAAGGCCAGGGCAGGTCGCTGAAGTCGACGGGGCCGCCCAGGCCAGCGTCCGCCTCCAGCAGGGACATGATGACCGCCATGGCCGCCTCGTCGTTGCTGGGGCTACTGGAGCCGGGCTCGTCCATGATGTCTATGCTCAGGTGGGAGTTGTCGCCTGGTTGGAGGAGGATTCACAGAGTGGTAGGATTATAATACCACAAGAAATTCAACTTGAGGCCAAACTGGTCGCGTGTGTGGGACTCACTCATGATGGACTGGTTCGAGTACGGGTAGCCGACAGAATCAGGTCCAGGAATAATCCCCGTGCTTGGCAGCTCGGGTGTCCCTCCATTCTGAATCTATAGAGGACACACACACACACACACACACACACACACACACGGATCAGTTTTCACAGTAAACTGATCCGTTTCCCCCTGAAGTCTAAATGCTCCTTCTTCATCTTTGTTTAACCACAAAGAACAGACACAGGGGGCTCATGGGAAAAAACAAGTCTCATCTGAATCATCCACACGATCCTCAGCAAACTCACATTCATATACAGACTGTATGATACACACAGCATGGCCGTGTGCCCCGAGGAACACGTTCACATGCGACAGAAGATGAAGAAGCGAGATTCTGTCTGATCAGGAGTTTTGTTTTCCAGCTCAGGTTTCACACTCTGTGTAACTCGGAGGAAAACCGTTTACAGTTTGTGTTCATGTCGAGCTCTGAGAACAACATCGATGACCTGCACTGGCACTCGGAAAGTGTTCAGAGATCAGAGAGGTAGACTTGGTTGAAAATGGACAAATGTTAAATTTTAAGGATCAGGATCAATAAGAATAGTTTGATTTTTCATTTTCACTGAAGAAATTTGATTGTTTTCTGATTATTACCTTTGGACCCGGAATGAGATGCAATGTGTGTGTGTGTGTGTGTTACCTTCTTTCCTCCCGGGGAGCAGGTGTCAGGTGGGGGGGTGCTGGTGATGTTTAGAGGGCTGGAGCCACAGCTGGAGGGGGAGGAGCCTCGGATCCTGTGAGAGAGAGAGAGAGGGACAGATGTTTGTGATGATCGTCGCCCTGCACCGGCTCACAGCTCCTGACTCCTGCGTCTGGCTCTTGTCAGCGTTGCCATGGCAATAAGTAGAAACTACATCCATCAGCAGATTCAACTGGTGCAATGAGTCACCGCTGGTCTGGATTCAGAACTCAGTGTCCTGCGTCTCCTTGGTTTTACTGGCATTAGACAAACTGAACACAAGCATGTGCACGTGGCTCCTGCTCGACCCTCACAGCATCACAACGATCTACAGGAGGAACTAGGCCACACAGATTTTCAGATGGAGACTGCGATTTAAAAACCACTCGTTTCTTCTCACTTCTGAATTTCCATCACTTCCTCCGCAATCATGCGTCCAATCTTGCCGGCCCCCGCTCTCGTGCCGCCAGGGATGCCAGGTACCGTCTGCAGCGCCCGCCTCCCGCCACCTGTCAATCACACGGCAATCAGGACCAGGAGATCTCAGCCCCTGTGAAGACGGAAACCTTCTCTGTGCAAAGCTGGACAAAGTAATTTACCCTCCGAGGTGAGACAGCTGTCCATGCTCTGAGGAGAGGCAGCAGACTGAGGGTAGTCTGATCCCTCCATCATCGGACACCTGGAGAGAAAACACACGAGAACAATCTCAAACTAACGTGAACGTGTAATCGTGGAATACAAACTGGATAAAGCGAGTCTATGAAAGACGAATCCATACTGGAAATGTTTATCGTTCTGACTTGTTAAACGCACGTGGTTTTGTCTTTATGAGGGCGGGACAGACTATAAACTGGAGGACTAAACATAACAAAATAAGCCACTGAACTTAAGGTTGTGACTTCAACGTGTGTATTTGTGTCGCGTGGTACTTACGACACGACGGTGTTGGTGGAGACGATGTACTCCACCTCCTTGGTCCAGGGGTTCATGAAGCTGAACCACCGGCTCCTCAGCGTGATGAAGGAGCCGTCTTTGATCTTGAATTTGTAACAGTTGGTGTTGATCTTCTCTCTCATCTGCAGCACTGTTCACACACAGGTGCACGTGGTGAGCACACACACACACATTAACAACGCGCTCACAGTTTGTGTGTTTGCCTCTCGGCGGGCACCTTGTCGGTGGCACTCCGCCAGGTGGCCGATGTCGTCCTGGTGGAAATACTCGTAGAAGGAGGTTCCCAGCAGCTCCTGGGGCAGGTAGGCGAGGATGGCGGTGGCTCTGGAGGAACACACACACACACAAAGAGGTTGTGTTTCATTTGAGCTGTTCTGTACGACCACGAGTGTTAAAGAAAGCGTCTTCTCACCTCTGGTCAACGAAGACGAACTTGCCGTCGATGGCGTGCCGGGAGACGTACTCTGTGGGCTTCACCCTGATGTCTGCCAGACTGGGCTGGGGGACGATGTGGGGGTGCAGACGGCCGATGGCCACCAGGCAGCTCAGGTTGCAGCCCTCGTTGTCGGGCTCGTTGTCCTCGTCGAGGCCCATCTTGGTGGGAGGCCAGCTCTTCAGGTAGCCCGTGCTGTGGATGGTGCAGAAGCTCTTGCGGTCGGCTGTAAAGAGAAAGAGAGAGAGAGAGGGACGAGGGAGATGACGGTTATGACAGGAAATAAAAAGGGGAGGACTCAGTGGGGTCCCATTAAAACGCTATGGGGGGGGTTGAATCAAACAGAGGTTGATTTATGTAACAATGATGAATAAATTATTGATCTCTGTCCCATACACACAGTCTGGGGCCGACTCCACAACAACAGGAGCATTCATGTGTGTGTGTGTGTCGCCCAGTATTTTTGTTTGAAGTAGGACCAGCGTCAGCCCTCATCATCAAAATGTCATCAACACTCAGACTGGCTGGTGAATTCCCTGGACAATAGCTCGTCTCTTTCATGTGGTCTCGCTGAGAAATGACTCGGACGTTTGTCCTCTTTCATTTAGCTTCACGCCTGACAGCAGCTGAAGAGGCTGATGTCAGTTCAGTCAACACACACACACACCATCTAATGATTCTTCAGATGGGTTCAGAGAAATCCCCACTGCACGAGCTGACACACATCCAAGTTACCATGGTTACCGAGGTACCTTTATCATAAATATTTATGCCGCTTCCCTGACGACGCACGACCAGCCGACCTCAGCTTTAAATTCATGACAAAAATCACATGATCCTGTGGTTGTTGTTTACTGTGACACACACACACATCACAACTGGCCTCAGTTCAGTGTCCACGTGTGTCATCAACTATTTATTTTACATTTGCTTAAACATTCTTCAGACTCCTACACACACACACACACACAAATATGAGTTAATATTTATACCTGAGAGAAAAGGCTTCAGTCTGGTTTGTGGAGATCTCGTTAAAAATGCAGAGTGTTGATTATCATTTAGCCTGGAAAACATCCACCATCCATATTTTATTAGAGGGAGATTAAGCTGCCACCCAGGAACAGCTCCTTCTGTGGTGTAAATGAACCTGAATAATTTAATATCTTGCTCTTAAACCCTGGATTGTGGAGAACGTTCTGTTCTCGTTGATAGAAAAGAAAAATCACTGACATGGTGCCAAGGTCTCTTCACATGTATTTAAAAATAACAGGTCACTGAAGGAAATGTTCCTGTGCAAAGTCCTGAAAATGTTAAAAGGAAATAAATGCCTTACATAAACATTTAGATTCAGAGCCCTTAAGGAGGCTCACTTCCTCTGTTGTGTAAGCGAGACGCTCTGGTGGTGACTGAGGTGTGATTCCTTCCTCTAATAAGGATGTGGTGACGCCGAGGATCCAGGGCCGCACAACCACGGCTGCACAACCAAGTGAGTCTAAACTGAACTGACCCAGACGCCACCGCTCATCTGAACGTTGTCACATGTGTGACCTTCACCATCTCCTGCCCAGTTCTTCACGTGATGACCAGCAGGAGGAGGAGGAGGAGGAGGAGGGGCTGTGTGACGCACCTTTTTTCTTGGAGCAGGTGGAGGGGAAGTCTTTATCTTCTACTTTGACAGAGGGCCTGTTGCACTTCATCCGGCAGAAAAATGACCGTCTGGCTCCAGAGCAGAGTCGAGACGGACCGGGAGTGATGTCCGTCTTCACTGGGAGACCAGCTGCAAATACACAGCAGGTCTCAAAACCACAAGGCATTTTTCTGTGTGTCCACAGGAGTTGAATGAAGCTAAATTGACTGATTTTATTCAGTGTAAATTTTAGATAATCTTTTCTCTGTGAATTGGAAGTCACATAATTTGGAAGAACATAAATCAAGCGGTTTTAAAACAACCTAAGACAAGAACCAGCATAAGGTTTGCTCACTTTTAGCGTCAATGAGCCTCTCTCGTGGGGCTGTGTCGGAGGAGGACAGCTGCTCTTTGACCTTGGCGATGTCCTTGGGGTGAAGGTAGTCGAACAGACTCTGACCGATCAGGTCGTTCTGGAGATAGGGGAGAGATAGACGAGAGTGAGCGAGGAGAACGGAGGGAAGAACCAAGGGCAAGTGATTCAGTGACAAAACAAACCGCCATCATAGGTTCAGGGATGTCAAACAGTAACTGAAGATGGCTCAAGCAAGCGGAAACGTTAACTGCGATCTACCTGGCTGTAGTTTAGGATTTTGTAGACCGATTCAGAAACAAAGAGGATTTTGCCACGATCGCACCCGACCACAAACAAGAAGCCGTCAGCAGCCTGCGAGAAAACCGAAAACACTGGCGTTAGTACAAGTAACATATAGAACTAAAAGTTCTGTTCCGTTTAATATACAACGGCTGTAAAATACAAACTAGGGCTGTTCTGGTGCAACATTACATGATTCAACCACACACCAATATTTAATGACACATTTATTTCCATCATTATTTCTCTCTGGCCTGTTGATGATGTTTAAAACCAACAGAGCACATGTGAACTGGGGGTAAACCAGTACCATTAGATGTACTGTCTGCACTCACCCTGAGTATCAAGTGCTTGAGTTCATCATCTGACAAGAAGGAAGGCTTGTAGTTGGCCTCTGTGTACGGGTTGGCTGCACCTACACAACATCGACACAGCGATTAGCGTGCACGCTAACACATGGGCCGTCACCTGCAGCTCGCCGTTTGCTCCTATCACCCTAACCTCTGAGTGTCTTCATGTGCTGGACGGCCATGCGCAGGACCGTCAGCTTGTCCAGCTTGCGGGACATGGCGTTACAGGTGGGCACCAGCGATGCCAGCTCGTCAATGAAACTGTTCATCTTGTCCCGGCGCCGCTTCTCGATCTGGCTGTGAGCCTCTCTGTGGAGGAAGAAGCACCGCACATGAACACGCTGAGCTCATGAAACCTGCCTCCAACTAAAAGGAACATCTCTGTTGGGTTTTACCTCAAGAAACAGAATCCAGATCAGACAAGCTGTCCATATTTTGATTATCCATCACCACCAAACTCTTATCTAAGAAAACCTTCCTCTTCACAGGTGAAAGAGACCACTTTCTGTGTTCAGTCTATCCTTCAGGATGTAAAGAAAATATCCGTCTGTTCTGCCTGAACTCAAATGTGGCAACACTGACGCTACAGACAGATGCGTACTTTCCATGCGAGAGAGAGAGAGAGAGAGAGAGAGAGAGAGAGAGAGAGAGAGAGAGAGAGAGAGAGAGAGAGAGAGAGAGAGAGAGAGAGAGAGAGAGAGAGAGACCTTCAGGTGCAGTGTGCTCTTACAGTCCCTCAGGTGCTCACATCTATGGACTCCAATGTATAACGTTTCTTATTCTGGACATACACAAAGATCTCTCTGTCTAACCCAAACTCAGAGTGACATTTAACTCAAGAAGGAGAGATTAGCAGAGAGAGAGAGAGAGAGAAAGGAGGAGAGTTTGTATACCTGGCATTCTTAATCCGGCCCTGTTGGTCACTGGAAAGACAAACAAAGACATTTTAGAGAAATGGCCAAAAGAGGGAATGTTTAGAAAACCAACCACGAGGTTTGAGGTTTAAATCAGTGCGGCAGACGGGCAGGGGTGAGGAAGGGGAGGGGAGGGAGGAGTGAGGGGGAGAATGGGGCCACGGCAAAAACCTCCCAGGTTCTGTAACTAACCTCATTTATCGGTCTCATAAGAATCAGAGCTTATGCAACGTGAGTAAAGCTCCGAGGTCATATCTGACTGTGCCATCTCATGACTGACGTAATACAAATGTGACGCGGGTTCGTTAAAGTTCCTCACAGTAGCTCGCATTCATGCGGGTTATGCAAGAAAAAAAAAAACACTAATGAGCATTCAAACCACAGGCACACGGATAATGTCTCACATCAGAGAATGAAAAGTGTTGATGTTCGGAGATTTAAAAAAGAACACGGCTCAGATCATTTCAGATCACAGAAGTTATTCCTAGCCTGAACTTCCTCCGTTATTATTTTTGCTCCCACTTGTTCCTGAATTGGCATCAATTGTGAGACAAGTCTGCTCGTGTCTGTAAAATGGCTTAAATGTGACTCTACACCTTCCATCCCTGTTTTTAGTGACAGGGATTTTCCAGCTTCTGAGCCACAAACACACGTTGACAGGATTAGTTCAGCCGCTGTTTGACATCACAATCCCTGGAGGTTTTTCAGACTAGTGTTGTTTCCTGCAGAGTTAAGGCGGAATTCATGTTTAAAAAGCCACAAGGTGGATGCTTAAAAACTTTATTGTCATAACTGAAGTCAAGCCTTCGGGTTTATTTGATTTCAGACGAAATCTGGATTATTTCAGCCGCAGGGGAAAAAGACAACAACAAGAAATAAAAACATGCAGAGGATTAAAGCTCTGTCGCCACGGTAACCTCTTACCTTCCCAGCTTATCTTTGTCTGGGTCCATGTCACTACGGAGGGACAGACAAGAGATATTCATTTTTACCACAGCGCCTCATAAAAGAGTTCACTGGGTTCAGCAGCTCTACGCTTAATGAACTTTTCTTAAATGGATGAAACATCAAGTTGGTTGAACTTACTCAAATGAGAAGCCATCGATTCTGCAAAGAAACACAAATGTGATCGATTAGATTCTTTCACTGAGGCACTGATTCTCCTGATTCTTCATAACATACAACAGAAGCACTGGTTTATGGTCTTTATACGCTGGGTTTAAATGAAACACCAGTGATGAATTAAATTAACGCTGCATTAGTTTGACTGAAACCATCTCGACTTCCATCCTTGTCGTCTTTTCACCTCCTCCTCCTCTTCTTCCTCTTTTCTACCTTCTCTCTCTCCACCCTGCCTTTTCTCCCCTCCCTCACTCCTGTGCCCCTCCTCTGCTCCTCTTACTGGTAGTCGGTGGTGCTGCCCTTCCTCTTGCGTGTGTAGTCCATGCCAGGCGTGCTGATGGAGCTGGAGATGAGGTCGGTGGACCCGGGGGACATGAAGTCAGTCATTGTAGACGAGATGTCCATCCTTTGGTCTGCCATCAGGTCATCTGCAGAGCAAAGACAACGGCGCAGCAGAACTGGGTGAGAAGCTGTGGGCAGATCAGCACATTGCACATCGAGCGTTTGAAATACGAGCTCCGAAGCTCTGGGACATTCTGCTCCAATAAAGAAAAAAACAGGCCGGCTGAAAGTCCTGAAGGCTTCTGAACAACTGATAAATAGAATTATAAATCATCTGAATATAAAGCACTGTACAGCACTACACACAGTGAACCAGGTGAACTACAATGTGCAGTCAACACAGTAATAAAAAGTAAGAGGTCAGTAAGTTCAGATTCACCAAGACAATTAAAACCTGTAGAGCCAAAGTGATCAGTTTACCACAAGTTAGTTTAAATACATAGGAAAATAGAAACTACAAACAGTGACTCAGGAGTAGCAGAGGGAGGGGGACAGAGTATCAAAGTAAAGAGGACAAATGATAGAAGACAAGAAGTACAGAGGGCAGATAGAGGACAGAGGACAGGGTAAAAGGAGGAACAAGACTTTATTACGGAATATGAGTGTTGCTGCATCAGAGACAGTTTGTCTTAAAAGTGAAATATGATGTAATGGAACACACCATACATATTCTTCTTTGTTTAACATTGCGTCCAGTGTCTCCTCTATAATAAGTTACAGAGAGAACAACTGTGGTCAGAATTAGTTGGAAACGTCCTGAGCGCCACTCACCACAGATGTTCATCACTGCCTCTGTGTTAAAGTCATCTCCTTCCATCCACTCGTGAGCCCTCAACTGTCAAACAAACAGGAAAAAAAACATTTTAAATATCAAAACAGAGGAAGAAGAAGAACAGACACACGCAGTTAAGAGTCTCCTGGACACACACTGCAGACGCCATGACATCTGGCTCAGATGTGGAGGCAGAACAGACAGGAAGCTGCACATATAGAAACACTGGACGTCACATTAATCATCATTTCTCAGCCAGATCTGGGTCAGACCTCAGCAGCTGCATGAGAGCGACACATCTGACGCACTTGTGTCGACGCAAACGCACCTCCACTAAACGTGTGCGAGAACAGGCTGCGAGTGTGCAGGGCGGTTACCTGGATAGGAAACTGGGACAGGCCTCCTGGACGGGCCCGGGGTCGCGTGGGTCGGTCCGGTCGGCTCAGTTCAGGTCTGTCGGTTCTGATTCAGTCTGACCAGGTTTCCTCCAGTGGGATTTGATTTGTAAGCAGCGGGTGGAAACCATCAACCTCTGCAGAGAGACGAAGAGAAAACCGTCAGTCGATCAAAACTTAATTAAAAGAACAGCATGAGAAACCAAAGTGCTCCGACGTTAGTGCTGAGCTGAACGCGTTCAGAAATGAGTCCAACGAGATGAATTATTTCCTGAGGGTTCAGGAGCATGAAAGGTAAAAGCTGATTTTCCACATACTGTTTGAACTGGAACCCAAAGCTGAATTTTATGGTGTAAATGCTCTAATGCTGCCATTAGACATGATGATAGTGTTGAAGTTGAAATTACTGCCAGTCCAAACTAACTCACACCACAAACCCAGAGTGGGGCGGACCGGCTGGCCCTGGCTGCTAAGCTATAACTATATCATTACAGTTTGGAAGGGGTTCAGAGAACAGGGGGACAGATGGACTCTTCTGTCATGCTTGCTGTTTGAGTCTGGTCCGATCAATTCAATGGATTAGTCCACTACAAGCGGAGAATGAAACCGTACTAACTGTACTTTACTGATTGGCGGATTTTTAAATTTCTCCCCGGACGAAGCGTTGCACAAACATGTTGTCCTTTTGCTTTCAAGACATTTTGCCAAACAGGATATAATGGAGATTCTGCACTGGTCCCAGGTCAGTTCATCTGTGTCTGTCTGATATAATGGAAACAATGAAATCATCCAAATGATCTGGCAGCGGGTTTGACCCGCGGTTGGACCCAGTTACAGACCACGGCCAAAGTTTATTCAAGGACGTAAGAAGAAGACACGTTCAGCCCTGTCCACAACAATGAGTAAAAGATTCCATTTCTAATAATATCAAACACGACTAAAGCATCTACAATGATTTTTTATGCAATAATGCAAAGGGGAACCTCAACGATAGAATAGAAACCAGTTTGAAACTCTGGTCATTTCCTGTGAGGATTAAGAGGAAACACTGTCGTGGGGGTTTTGAATGTTTAATGTGCAGTAACATCAAAATGCAAAGCTCAGGAAGCAGCGCTGAAGCAGCAGGCAGCAGACTACTAGGTCAGGACGGACTCAGGGAGCTCTTATACTGGGACAAAGCTCTGGGCTGGAGGGGGAAAACCACTATGTCATGATTGAACACTGAAAGGAACTGGTGCTGGAGTGGAAAGTGGGTCAGCCGGTCTCTATGGTCTCAAACCAGCCAGCCTCAATTTCCATCCACCACCTACTTCTACTTTGTCAGTGAGTCAGCATGCCATTCAGCTTAGTTCCCCCGTTCTACGCTCGACACCCACTCAGACCGGCAGGAAGCAGCCGGCAAAACCGGGCACGAAGCGAGGGAACGTCCCGGTGTCCAATCAGCGCCACAATCAAACACTTTCATCTCGACGTGGATACTCTGACACGATTCCAGCGATTATTCCAAAAAAGGATTTGTAAAAGGTACAGAGTTTTAAGAGCCGTGTCTCGTTCTGTTATCAACAATAATTATGACGCTATATTAGAAAAGGAAATCACACAGTGAGCTCTCAGCTGCTATTACAGAGAGAAACGATTTCTATTGTTATCCGAATGAGCTCTGGCAGGAAATTTCATTTTAATCAAGAATACAAATATGTTCATTTTCCACCTGTGGGGAGACTCACTAATTAAACCATTATTATATGAGCATTCACAGGTCAAAGGTCAGACCAAACCTCTCCATCATTTTCATCGACCCCCCCACACCCGTGGAGTTCTGCGATGGTCTCTCACATGCTAACCTGTTACAACCGTCTCGCAGGCCTGTCTCTGTCTCCAGGACAACGATTGCTATGATGACATGTAAACACAAACACACGCACAGGGAAACAATACGAGCCCTGCTGTCTGCGCTCATGATGAGTCATCACCTCGGTGTTTCAACTTGAAATGAGCCAGATGCAGACACATTAGCCGAGCAGCCTCTTAGAGCCGGCACTTATCGACGCTCTCAGATGGACCAACTGTGTCACCACCGGAAATGAACACCAACAAAATGATCACCAGAGAACTCCCAGAGGTAATTTCACTGTTGCCATCATCATCCTCGCTTCCACCAGCACGACTGGAATAAAGTTTGTCAAACAGTCGGAGACACAAGACGAATGCTAATGTTGCACTTTGAGTGAGTTCAGCAGTGAGATCTGCAACTTCACGGGTAACCGCCAAGGCGCCAGGGCTCCTCTAACGTAAGCCATTTATAGTTATCAAGGCACGCTGTACTTTTTGTTTAGAAACTTTATCACACACGTGTGAGGAATCTGAACTCGGACTTGACTTCAGGGCCATCCAGCGAGGGCGAGATCGCCATTTGGGAGTCAAGTGTGAACAAACTCAGACACGGCCGCAGGAAAAGGTCCTGAGAACGAACTGTTCTGTTGATATTCCTGCCCCCTCGATGACTGCAGTGCAGCTTAAAATACCTGTACCCGTTTCACTTACCATGTGTAAATATACCGCGTGTTGGAACGTCGCCATGAGTCATTAAATGATGCACAGATCTGAGCGACGCAATCCATCCTTGATGCTTTTTCAGCATCTATATCTGACACGCACCGAGGCTGCAATAATATAGAAAGTCTATTCGATAAGCAGATGCTTAAAGAGTTGATGCGTCAGCTGTTGCCATGGTAACCCACCTCCAAATCAGGGATCGTTGTGGCTTTAGCATCATTATTATGATATATGCATTACCAGAAAAAGATTAGAAACTTAAATCCCAAATCATGCATTAACGTGTATTATTATTTTCATGGCCAATGTGCAGTGTAAAGAACTAAAGCCAGGAGTGAGGATCCTCACTTATCCTCACATATCGTCTGTACAGTAAATATGCAGCTGGGGTGTTTATAAGATAAACACATCACCAGGCTCTGATATCTCGTGCTGCCTGATTACACGCCTCCTCATCTTTGTGGACAGAGTGCGATTGATTGACAGCTCTCTTTGACAACACACTTATTAATCTAAACAAGCAGTCACACAAACATGTGTTCACATTTCATTTCGCTGAGGCGGGGACGGGCAGGATCGACACGCTGCCGTCAGCTGGCCCTGCCTCGAGTGGATGGTAAACACATTAGGAATGCTGCTGTTAGTCCGGCTTGTGTTTTTGACCCTGCTCACGCAATTTCCTGCACATTGTTCCTTACAAGACTGTGCGAGTGAATGGTTCCTCACAGAATCTGGTCTGGCAGCAGGGAGACTTCAGGTGCCTCAAATTTACCCGCAGCAGACTTAACTGAGCAAAGCACACAGAATACCTGCGTCTCTAATTTGGCAGCAGCCGGTGGATACAACACGAAATTCAATTCAATGTCTGAGGTAAAACAGGCCCCACTCCACAGGAGAAAACCTTTGACACTCCTGAATCACCTTGTCAGCAGTCTAGTCAATACGTACTATGGGACGTCACAATGTCCACATTTACAACACACGCTAAGCTGCTAGTCTGTCTCAACACCACAAAGGTGAGCGAGCGGCGTCTCCCTTAAATCAAGACAACATTTAAATATAATAACTCAAGACAGCAAACAACTGATGTTGGTGACTGACCGTGCACCACTCGGAAATCTACATCTCATCAAGCTTCAAATCAAAACCATGACAAGCCGAGCACCACAGAGTGCTCACGAGTCAACACGTTAGCACTGATAAGCACTGATGTAGGCTGCTACCTGTGCACAAGAAAAACAACAACCCCTGGGAGCGCAGGTCTGAAGTTCATGGCGGATGTCTTGCTGCCAGCTCGACACGTTAACTGCTGATAACACGCAGGTTGCAAGATATGACATTGACATTTAACACTGAAGAAACCATTTGTTTTGTCTCACGCTCTATTGTATGTGTTGCTCTGTGCAATCACACCCTTTGAGGAACGACCACAATATGCAGAACCCAGACCACACGGGACACAACCGGTGAGGGGACTACTTCTGTTGCCATGGTGTGGTTTGGGTTTGACACTCTGCCGTGAAGCAGAAATCTATAATCTATACTCCGTCACCACAGTCTGGTCCCCACAGTCTGGTCCCCACAACAAACTCCAACACCACACTTTGAAGACCTGCATACGAATGAAGTCCAACAGAGCAGAGAGTGTGTGCAGACACCGAGAGCCACAAAACAAAAGTCAAACTCAGATTTTAAGAGGCTTCTGCCCACACCAACACTATGAGCCCCATGTTTCTATGTTTAATTAAATATTTGTACTAAATTAAAGGGAAAGTAAGGAGAACATATGTGAAATGTGCCTTTTATTTGAATGCAATTCAGGACTTTACGTGCATCATCGACTATTCCTTCAGAGTGTTTGTTATTTTAGTCCATTTATTTTGACTTAATCACCCAAACTGCTCAAAAACAGTCGTCTTCAAAACCATCAGGCAGCACAGAATCACTTCAAAGATTTCAGGTCCATCCCTGATCCACCACAAACCCTTTCACCAAAGTGTATTAGAAATGTGTTACAAACAAATGGATTAAAGCAAAAGCAGTTTAATCAACACTACCACATTTAAAGAATATCCAGTCAAATACTGTAAATATTTTAATATGCGTTTACTTCTACCAATAATTATCCTGGAAATAAATGAGTCACGCTGTAATTTCTTCACCCAGGAGCAACAAAGCCCTTCAACTCAAAACTATGGGACATTTATTACAAGAATGATCAATGACGATCATTTCCTGTATGTTGATCACATTTTTAGGAAACACCGAAATATTACAAAACACTATTCAACTCCAGCAGACCATAAACATCCACTGGGAAACACCGCATCCTTAAAATCAACTATCCCACTAACCCTGAGTGTGACTCACAGGAAGAAGTGGAATTAAACCATCCCACCTCCTCCTGCTGGAGACCTCCTGAAGAACCCCCCCCACCCCTGTCCTCCTCCTCCATGTCAGGGTCCCCCTGCTGCAGACCGACCCGGACAGAGTGACACCAAAGCCCGGTAACAGCATGGCGCATGTTCCTCTGTAGGGGAACCGCTGCTGAAGCCTCCACACCAGTCGCCACATTCCCACTGTCAAAGCCAACGACTGGTGTCACGATATTTCATAACCAATCATGAGGCTGCTGGGTCCACAGTGGCTCACATCTCAAGTACGAGTCCCACCCACCCACCCACCCACATGTCCACCGTGCCGTTTAAAGACAGAAGGCCCACGACGGGTGCGTGGATCCGGGCTTTAAGTTGGCATGGGAAGGGGATGCTGTCGAAGAACCCCCCCCCCCCCTCTTTTCTGGAGATGCCCACTGAGGCCTGTTTACATAGCTAGCCTGCTAGCATCGATAGCACTGATAGTTGACATTTAACCCGCATTCACACCTGCCCCCCCCCCCCCCCCCCCCCCTCCAACACACATTAACACAACAACATGCTAACAGCGGCTAACCCTCCACCGTGCCCCGCACACCCCGCTCCCCAACGCTAGCACACAGCTGCTAGCTTAGCGGAGTGTCAGGAGCTGGGCAGCGAGCTAACGTCCACAGTGACGTGACCACGGAAAACATCGACGATACCCGCGCGGATCATCCGCCACCGAACACCCGGAGCGGCGCGTCCGAGCCCCCACAAGCCGCCGCTCAACCGTGTACTCACCGCGGGTCCGCCGGGGTCCGTCTCTCCATTGGAAGCCACCGGGTGAGATGCGATAACTACCCGCACAAGTGTGACATAAACGAATCGCAGCCGCTGACCCAGTTTCTCTCCAGCGTCATGCCCGTCGGACCACTAACCTAGTTTTTCAGCCAATGGCGTCCGAGCAGCCGCCGGAGGTGTCCCCCCGGCCAATCAGCTGCGAGCTCGGGCTGGGAAAAGATGACGGACGGCCTGCTCAGCCAATCGGAGCAGGAAGGGAACGGAATGCAGAGGCCACTCGGTGAGTGTGTGTGCGTGCGCGCGCGCGCGCGCGTGTGTTTATGATTAAAAAAATAAAAAGTATTATTTCTTATTGTGTCATCACTGATGTAAATCTGCCAGCTGTTATTTATTTCATTATCTAACATTTGGCACTGCTCTGTACATACTTGTACTTTCTATTCAGCAAAACATTTGTTATGTTTTTATTATTACAGTTACATGTAATATATGATATATTAATGTATAAACTCACTCTAAAAGGTCGAAATGAGAAATTGAATAAGATGATGAAAACTGAAACTGACCCCCGTGCTCTTTTGCAAATAATCAAATTACCACAAACCACATGCATGGAACGTGTGTGGGATCCGAAGGCCCTTTAAGGTGTGGGATCCATAAAAGTTTCCGGCTGTATCCTGTTGTTTATTTTAGCCCAGACTGATGAACAAATGATACTATAGGGAAGCATCCAGGTGGTCTTTAAAAAGTGCAGTATGAAATTATGAAGAATCGGGACTAATTCTACTTCCTGGTAGATGTAACTGGGTCAGTAATTCACCTGCCTTGCCCGGCTGCATTAGATCAAAATGATAGTGCGCGCTGATGGTGGTAGAAATATTCACCACCATAAACGTCTGTTCCTGTAATTAAAATAAAGGTCACTGGCATGAACACATTGTCACCTCCCATCATGAATCAGAGCTGTGGGTGCTGCCTCCACAACACGAAGTACTAATGATGTTATTACATCGCTGTCATTCCAACAAGTTTAAACAGGGCTGTGGTTCGTCCACTCCTAATCACATTAGTTTCACTATTGTTATGTCAGCTGTAATAATTAAACCAGTTAGCCACTGGCGTGTGCTGTATCCATGTCCTCACAACTGGATTCAAACATGGCTGTGTCTTCTTACTTTGAAATTCAGTGAATCCATGATAACAATGATAGCAAACAATAAACAGAAGGGGAAGAGATGACTTTGACAGTTATGCAGCAGTTCCTCGGTGATGTGTGGCTGTGGCCTGACCTCGGGTCTTTAGTGGATGATATAAACAGATCACTGCAGGGCCTGACCCAGTTGGAGTGATTTCAACCTTTGGGCAGTAGGTGTCGCTGTCCCGCGCGGAGGAAACAACCTTTTCAGTCTGTAAATCTATTTGAAGAACATAGTTCTTTTCTCATTTTATTAGTGATCTGTTGTTTTCCATTGGAGCCAGAAAACGGATAGCAAGGTCAACAAAGTTTAAACTCTAACATTAAAATCATAAGTAAGAACACACTCAAATCCTCATTATCTCACATGAGTTGCTGTTTTTGTTTAAAAGCGGTCCACACATTGAGGCTGTACCTGATCTGCTTTTCCTTCAGTTTCACCTGATCAGCCAACAGGTAAATAGTCTTCCTACGTGAAAAGTGAAATAGCGACATAGGCGTGTTACATGTTCACATGACAATCACAATTAGCAATTAGTGCCAATGAACACGCCACATTTCTTTTGTTGAAAGTATTTTCCGTTCGGTCATTTCCACAAAAGAAGTCTCCTAGCAATTAAGTCGAAGATGAGGAGTGAGATATCACAAAGAGAAACCAGCTCATCTGGTAGAGTCTGGTCTGACTTCATACTTGTCTTTCCTCTGCCCTGCAGCTCATTTTATAAAACGTTCAGTCAGAAGGAGCAGCTGACCACGGTTCAGCCGATGATGCTCCTCTTTTTTCCAAATGACTTGAATGGATTCACAGTTTGCAGAAAACAAAGGCACCTTCAAGGAAATATTCTGTAAAGTAAAACGTTTGCAATGATGATCATAAACATAGGAATCCACTGGTTGATTGTTTAGAAAACATCAAATATAAAGTTTAAATTAGTAAAATAATTAGACCAGAAATGAACACAAGGCCTGACTCATAACAGCAGCGTTGATTGCAATGTTTACTTTTTGCCACTAGATGTCAGTGTTAATTAAAACAATACAGAACTATCGTTTAAATTATTATATTTTTATATTTAGACTGTTGAATGTTTTTTGACTCTATATATAATTGAATATTCCCATATATTTGTACATTATATCCGGTACGTTTAAAGCATTATTGTTTGTGCAGCTTTGTAAAAATGTGTTAATCCAAACCCAAACCCTTTTAACTTTTAAAAAGACAGAGGCACATACAGACAGATTATAATGTACACTCTCGACGTGACCACGTGATCGGACATCACATAGGGTCCTCACGACCACGACAGTCTTCGTCACTGGGCGGTGAGGGAGCTGAGCGGTGAGGTTTACGGGCCGCCCCTGAACGCACCGCCGCTGTCACATGCTGATGTTTGAGTTGAGGCAGCTCGAGTCTCAGTTGAGGCGGAAACACACGGAGGGACCACTGCGCTGTGTGTGTGGGCGTGTGTGAGTGAGTGTGCATCAATGTGTGCGAGTGTGTGAGTGTGAGGAGCGTGTGCGCGCGCCAACAGAATTAAAGGATTTGGTCTCGATCGATGCTCGCGAGGAGTTGAAGGTGAAAACAACCTGAGGTGAGTAAAAAAGAAGAAGCTGGACACTGTGGTGACCTGTGGTGACCTTTGGTGATCTCAGGTGATCTGTCACATACTTCTACCACTGCTGCAACATGTCTTTTTATTGGTATGACAGTACATGATATAGTATAGTAGTGGTAAGTATCAGAGATGCAGAGAAATCTAATGTAAACAATAGACCAGGCACCGAAGCTGAGTCTCCATGTGCACGAGTCATTTCTTCTTTAATATATTACGTAACGTGTAAATCAGTGAAATAGCATAAGGTTCAAATTAGATTCAACTTTAGCTTGGCACAGCAGCAGACTGTTTCACAGACTGAGTGTGAAAGTTAAAATTGTAAATGTTTGTATAAAATCACCTCTGTATCGTGTAGTGGAAGGGGATGAATGTAAGTATATAACATAGAAAGGCTCTATAAGTGGGTATATATGAGTTTTAGCCTTACATGACGAATAACATGATATAATATAGTTGTTACTCCTTTATTCTGGGAACAATGGTCAAAAAACTCAATCCACTTTATTTGTATAATGTTATATATATGAATATTTAAATGTTTGACAATAACAAAGTTTTAGAAAAGTGAAGGCAAATTATAGAAAACAATGTAATAACAATAATATCAATTATAAATCCTTCGCAAAGTAGTTCTTTAGCTAATAGCTTATCATTACAGCCGTGTGGTATTTACGGGACTGTTGGAGTAATTATTATGCAATTAAAACGTGGAGGACGGATTGTCTTCCACATGACGGCACATGTGGCCCGAGCACAGGCTTCACGCTCCGGGACACAAAACATGGTACTGTCACTGTGACACTGGTGCTTCCCCTGCACGCTCCGTCATGTGCTGTCGGCTCGGGGCCACTGACGGATGTTTACGTGCACTGACACATGCTGTGTAATTGCAAATCATCAGCTTCTGACGGAGCGAGTAAAAGAGAGAGGGGAGGAAGGTGGGGGGGGGGCGAGTAAAAGAGAGAGGGGAGGGGGGGGGGGGGGGGGGTTGCTGTGCTGCTAATGGAGGAATATCAGGGCTGATGTGCAGCTCCCCTCTGCTGAAGCATCTGCTGCATCCAGCTGTGAAGTTATAGCCCACACGTGCACACGCCTCATGCACAGCAGCACCACACACACTCACACACCCAGGCGGCTTGAGAGGAACTGAAGGAGTGAACGCTGTCGGCCGCTGCCTCTGTTCTGTTGCATTTAAAAGGGACAGAGTTGAAAGGCGCCATCGCCGCTGATGAAGGTGAATTGATTAAAGCTGCTGTGGGAGGCGGAGACAACACAGGGGACGAGGACAAGAGCTGAAGGGACACGTTCGCAACAAACTTGTGATTTTAAACGTCCCTGAATCTGCTCTGACAGTGTTGTTAGTCTGCTGCACACACACACACACACACACACACACTCTGGCTCAGCAGAGGATGGCACTCATCCCTGTGATCAAAGCCTCTCGTGTAATACCGAGAGCGGTGCTTCTTTTCTGCAGTCACATACAGTACTGCTGCTAATCACGCCGCTACTGTAGCTCCCTCCCTGGAGGTAATCCACTGATCCCTGATGGCGAGGAGGAGCAACGCAGAAATGGAGGCGAATGAGAGAAGGAGAGATGCAGGGGGGAGATAAAGTCAGGAGGAATGGCTGCAAAAGAGGGATGAGAAAAAGAGAAAGAGAAGGGCAGAAACCAGGAGGACAAAGTCAAGCTGCTAATCTGCGAGGAGGAGAATCCTCTCCTCCACGAGGGAAGGGAAGAAAAGAAAGTGGGAGAGAAAGAGAGAGAAAATAGCATTAAAACGACCAGAGTTTATTCGAGGTTATCGCCGGTTTGCTGTGAGGCGAAGGGAAAGGAAATGAGAAAGTGGTAAAGCAGAAAAGGACAAAGTCATATTCCTGTTGGAGAGAAAGCGGCAAAGAAAGAAAGAAAGAGATTAAAAGCTGCTGCTCCTCTGGATTCTGGAGGAGAGCGAGAGAACAGGAGAGAGGAGTGAAGGAAGGATTAGGCTTTTCTCCACACATTTGACACTTCAGTGTGGAGCTAAAGGTTTGATTTGTGCTCGACCGTCTGAGGCTGCAGCTCCTCTTGTCAGCCTCTGTCTGAAAAGCCATCTTTGACTCTCTGGACCTTCCCCAGAAGAAGAAAGTCGGACATTGCTCGCTGTGTTGTGATTGGTCAACGAGCACGTGGAGGAATTGTCAGCTGTTAGGGGGCGTGTCAGGCTATCGTTAAGATTAGGCAATTAAACAATAATCAATAAAACAAAAAAATTGATCGTAATTGACAGAGTTGCGCTTCAAGGTCTCCTCTACTTATGAAACATCATCACATGACTTGTCAGGAACAATCTCAACCGAAACAGCGGAGGAACAGAGGAGAGGGGAGGTGGGGGGGGGGGCAGCGGGGGATGAAAGCAGGAACGGACAGTTTGAGAAAAGAGGGATGGTGAGAAGGGAAGGAGAAGAGAACAGGTCTGGATGGAAACTGAGTTAGAAGGAGGAGCAGAAACAAGGTCAGAGGAGAGAGGAGGTACAGAACAGAGCTGGTGTGGCTTCTACTCCTCTACATTCATCACGTGACGCTGCTCAATAGAAAGAAGCCGAGCTCACATTTTATACGTCAACACTCTCATTGAGACGGTGATGTGCTCCACCAGCGGCTGAGACATGTCCCGTAATCATTCTGCCGTTTAAAAAAAACATAAAGTCAATGTTATTGAGTTTCAGAATCATCAGCAGCGAGTGAACCGCACGGTTTAGTTTTTCCAATAAAAATCCAGTTTGAGTGCTTTTAAAAGCAGAAGGTTTCCTGAACTTTTTATTTCAAGTTATTGATAACCATCTTCATGGTCAAACCTCAAATTACCAGCGTCTTTAAACGCACAGAATGCAGCAGGAACAGTTTCTATCTTATTTCATTTCTGTTTTATCCACATGTCAACGTTCCTACGTTGAATTTCTGAGGGGCAACACTTGAGTCTTAGACGTCAGCGTCTCGTCAGGACAGTAGCTCCAGTGTAGTTTTATATCCAGGCAGATTAAACTGAATAAAGTCATCTGAGCTCCTTTAAAAGACGAGCGCGCGTCCGGCCTTCGCTGCTGTGACGGTAACATCATCCTGTAACGTGACCTGTCGCTCTTGTTCTGGAGGTGCTGCCTCGTAACCCAAGTCTCCTGCAGCAGCTCCTCGCCGCTCCGCTCTTCGTGCGTGACGTTCCCGCCTGCTCGTCTGCGTGGGCGAGTCCTTCCTCTCCCAGTTCGTAAATCTCTGAATCGGCTGCTGGAGCCCGAACGAGCCACGCGGTCGGGCTGCAGCAGGAGGCCGTGCGGGCGCTCGGTGTTTCAGAGGCTTCGCCGTGAGGTCGACGACAAACGTTGCCTTTATTTGAGAAAAGCTTTTCGGTCACAAAGCCGCCTCTGTTTCGCATTCCACCGGTTTTACACACAGAGGTCAGTTGAGGAGATTCACTGCCACGACAGCAAGATGGATGACTCACGTGTCTGACGCCACCTGATGCATCATGGGGAAATGTTTATGGACAGTCGCTCTGCCTCTGCTGCTTCGACACTTTCTGGTGAACACAGAAACATTTTTAAGGTCAAAGGTCACCTGAAGGGAAGTCTGTAGATATTGAACGCTGACTCTGGTCTTTGAGGTTTCAACACTTTGTGTTGTTCTGTGACGAAGCTGCTACTGTTGTTTCCCCCCAGACCCTAAATAACGTAGGTTTAATGATTCATTCACGATGTCACACGATCAGCGACGCCATGAAACGAGCCAGAACATTATTCCGTGCGCGTTGAAAGGAATGGCGTCGTACGGTGGAGTCAGTATTATTTCAGATGAGCCTCTGGACTGTGAGTGAAGCCAGGTGTTCGACTCTTCACGGGTCCTCAACGTCAAACACGCGGTTTAAAATCTCACGAGGAGGAGGAACAGGTCAAAACTTGAAAACCTGAGACGTTAGAAACCTGTTTACATCTGAGGCTGTGTGTGTGTGTGTGTGTGTGTCGAGGCCACGCAACAGCAGCTTGTCAAAGTAAATCCACTATGATCATTGCATGCCTGTGCACACACACACACACACACACACACACACTGCCTTGTAACTAAGGATCATTCCTGAGGTGCAAAGCTCCAGTGTTTTTTTCTGCAGCTGCTTCTGGTTGGAACAGTTAATTATTTACTTCTTCTTTGATCGGATCATTTTACCCTGACCAGAGAATCTCCCCCTGCTCAGGGAGCATGACCCCATGACACCCTCTCAACCAATCAGGAGTCAGTGTCTCAGCTGTCAATCAGAACGTTTCACCTCAAAGAACGAATTCAAACCAAAGGTTCCAGAAACACAAACAAACATCAGCTTGTTCAGAGCAATCGCAGTGACTAAATGAAAATAATTTGTCTTTTTTATCTCGTCCATGTCCCACCTGCTAACACGGAGGAGGCGGAGTTTATCTGTTGCTGATAGAGAGAGAGAGAGAGAGAGTGTGTGTTTGTGGCCGAGCTAAAGGACGCAACATTAAACGTTCCTCATCTTAAATGTCAGCGGTCTCATCGCATTGATGTCAGCTGAAGAATCTGGTGTTTCTTGTTGGCTTGGCTTCACACACACACACACACACACACACACACACACACACACACACACACACACACACACACACTGTTCCAGCTATCCTTGTTAGGACATTGCGCTGACTTTCACTAAATGAGCTGCATCTTTAACTTTAAACAGCTCACACTGTGAACACCATCATAACTAAAACTTGAATCCACATTCTGACACTGCAAGGTAGCACAAATGTGCATGCACACACACACACACACACACACACACCGTTGTATTTACCCTGTGTGACAGGAGGGCTCGGGGGCTCAGGTCTGGCCTCTAGCCGTTGACACTAATCCAAACAGGCTAAGTGAAATGAGGAAGAACAGCAAACGCACACACACACCTGTCCGTGAGTGTGTGTATGTGTGTGTGTGTGTGTCCCTCTTGTGCTTTAGTTAATGTTTGAGCCTCTCTCCTCAGCCGTGCAGCCTCACATCAGTGTCTGCACGTCCAGCTCTCACAGGACAATCGACCCGGGTTAAAGATTCAGTGACGCTGGAATTTTAACAGCAGCCGAGTTTTTTTCTCCCTTCGTGAAACGACGACAGTTTGAGTTTAATGTTTAACACGTCGAGCCCCCGACTCTCTGCTCCTGTGGAAGTTTCTGTGTCGTGACCTCTGTGGGTGAGAGACTTGTTTCTCTTACGTAACCCTTCTCAGAGTAATACATGCACATCTGAATGTGTTTACATGGAATAATGTCCTCGACCTTCTGCTCATGTCGTGCAGATTAGAAAACAAAAACAAGCGGCTCATGTATAAAATTCTTATCTGGCAGATTCCTGCTGTCGTTTCCCAACAAAATGCCGTCAGCGATTTCAACGACATCGGGCGTTTGGATTGAAAATTGAAAGGAGAATAAAAAAGAGAGAGTTATTGAATAATACAGGATAAACCAGCGATGAGCGATTCAAAGGTTCACGTCACATTTGGTGGCAATGCATCAGCGCAGAGCTTTGAAGCCTGAAGAGACAAAAACAAGAGAAAGAGCAAAGGTCATGGGTTTGAAATAATTTCATGACCTGAACTGAGTTAAAACTAAATTTAGTTTCCCCCATCAAAAGTTCCCAGAGCTCACTGGTCCAGTTCAGGGGAGTTAAACTGCATCAGGCTGGTCCTGGACCAGCTGTTATCAGGATGAAGCTGTGGAACTGACGCTGGAGGAATGTTGTCGTACCTGAACCCGGGCCAGGAGTCAGTGTGAGAACACACTCCCCTCAGGCCTCCAGGTGACGTGTGTGTCGTCGAATGATGTGCTGATTCATCAACGGAGGAATCTGTGTCTCATTATTAAAGTTTGATGACTGGTTCTCTCTGTTTGAGAGTCAAGAATCATTATTCTCTCTTTATTAGCTCCTCAAACAGGATTCCTTTTCAATATTTTAAATTAGAATGCTTCTAACTGTCGCACTCTTGTTGTTGTATCTTGTGTTAAATCAGCTCTAATGTTACGACGGACGCTGGGATTCCTTTAACGCCGACAGGAGATGTGAAGTGATGCCGTCGGTTTCCCTCATGATGAGCGTCGACGGGAAGTCATGTGTCGTTTTGCGTTACGGTTCATTAACCTCACTCTGAGGGCAAAACAGATTACAGCCGAAACAGAAAGGAGAGCGACTGGGCCGACACACACACACACACACACCGAGTCAGATGCACTTGAGAAGGTTTAAATAGGACAATAAAGAGCAGAGCATTAAACCATATATTCCTGCACTAGCAGCTACGCATCAGCCACGGTTCACAGATCGCACAGGACCCGCAGTCAGAGGAAAGATAACTGCTGGAGCCGCAGACGTGGCTGCAAGGAAACACTTTTTATAGCTGTTCCCCCTCCACTGTGTGTGTGTGAGCCGGAGGAGAGAGAAGCTCTAATCGTATTCTAAATACAAAAACAGCGTCATGCCTCTTAATGTCGGGACAAAGCACAGACGGCAGCGTGTCCCCGAGCGGTGACACTGGAGAGGAAATGTTTGATAAACGCTGCAGAGACTGTGGAGAGGCTCAGAGTCGGTGGACGCTTCGGTCCGGAGTGTTTTTCTGAATGGAGGCGCTGACGAGCGCGGTGTGGCTCAGCGTTTCCTCCGCTAGCCGCAAACAAACAAACAGCTGCGTCCAAGCTTTGGTTTCTGTGTCGCAGGACGTCTTGTCGGAGAACAATGTGAAAGAAACCACCGGTTTCCTTTCGCTCTGATGAGTCTTCTCGTGTCGTCCAGGAACACTCAAACAAAACCCAAACCACTGAATTAAGATTTGAAAACTCTGGATTCTCTTTGTGGGCGACATAGAGTTCAATCAAATGTACATTTGTTTTGGTCTGAGACGCTGGCGTCTTTGAGTGCTGTTTAACCTTTAACCTCTAGGCTCCATGTCAGAAACTCCCGTGTTTATTTTCTGAGTCTGTGGCTCTGGTTTCTGAGGCTGAATGTGCTTCGGCGGCAGAGCGCCGGATGTCAGCCTCCTTTCTCTGGCAGATTATCCCGCTCAAATAGGCGTTTGTGTTGGCCGTGCGCGCTCGGCGTGTGTGTGTGTGGAACCACGTGCAGAAAGGTGCTGATCTGCTGTGCATTGTTGTCAGCGAAGGGCTTTGTCAAACAGGAAATGTGTCATGAGCAATCATGGGATGACAGGACCCAAAAAACTGGTTTCAGACGGAGCCAACATTTTCTTTTACTCGCAGATATTTGTTCTGTTTGACTTTCCCACCCTTCAGCTGCGTGTAAAGGTCAATGACCTTCACACAGGAAGTCATTTATCCGTATTGTTTATCACACAGACGTATTAAGTGTTTGCGTTTTTGAATATTTGGGTTTTAATTAATCAGCTAATGTCATTGAAGAAGTCTCAGCAGCACATTTAATCACAAAACTCTAAACGATATCTCAGCAAATGATGAATAAAGAATAATGTTCCATTCAGTTTGAATCAACATGTCAAGGTCACGCTGGAAAACTTCAGTTTAATGGAAGAAGTGCGACACATGAGACGCTGAACCAGGTCACACACACAACTCGTTTTTCAGGACCGGGGGGAAAAAGGCGTGTCGCCAGTGTCGACCAGCGGCGTCGCAGACGAATGGAATCCTACACGCGAGTGTTCAGTTCATTTCCACTTGGTGTATAATTGTGTAACTGAGCTAAAATATCATGTGGCTGAAGAAAAAAAAACCCTTATCAGTTTCATCATGAGACATATTTTGTGCTCCAACGACTAATCCAAGATCACAAGCACACACACACACACACACACACACACACACGGATATGAGGACAGCGGACAGGATTGTTGTGTAGTTGCGGCTAACTCTGTCTCTCAATCAGCACCTACAGTGCAGAGCAAACATTCAAATAGAAACCACCGTTTCTTTACTTTTACACACACACACACACACACACAGACAAAGGCATTGTTCTGTGGAGGTCAGTCGCTCCGTCACGGTGCTTCTGTCTAACACAGTCTCTCTCTGTCCTGCAGATGAACGGCGTCCTCTCACGGCGGAGCCGTTTATACACGTTTTATAAAGTGGTAGAGTCCTGTTGTTATACCTCTGACCGTGTGTGGCGCAGGTTGTCATCATGTCTGTGAAAGTTGTTGTTGTTAATGTGGAAGAGCATTGGGGGGGGGGGCATTCTCATCCCTTCGCTGCGATTTCCACACGTTGACGTCCAGTCGTCTGTAAGTCGGCCTGACAGAGGGATGACAGCCTTGAAGGAGAGATGACAGAAGAAGGGATGAGGGCCGGGGGCAGAGAGGGGATGACAGCGAGGGGGGGCGGGGCAGGAGGCGGCGACGATGCATTGAGAGTCCGGATGCAGAAAGTGTGTGGGCGTTCTACGAGACATTAGGGGAATGTGGAGTCGCCCCAGGCTGCGTGTTCACTTCATGCTTGTTTGCAACACTCTCGGACGTTCTGTCCCAGTAACGCGTGTAGCGTCTGAACAGGCAACAACCACTCGTTCAGAGCACTCGATCGTCCAAGCCCAAAGGAAGTTGCAAAGCAAATGAGAAACATTATCCTCATTTGATTAGAGTGAGAACATCCGCAGCTGCTTTATCGTGACACTGTGCACGGGGGGGGTGGACATAGAGTGCACGGCGAAATAAAGATGCAACGTGAATGTCCCGACACTGTCTTTATTTTCCTCCTGTTCTCTTCCCCGCAGGACAACACACAACTAAACCCGAGACCTGATGCTTCCCGCCGTCACCATGGAAACCGAGGCCAGTCACATGCTGGAGGCAGCGCTGGAGCAGATGGATGACATCATCGCAGGTAACCGATTGATTGTTCGACACGTCCACCACCAGCGCTCTCACTTCCTGTCCATCGGCAGCGGCCCCGCCCCCCTCTGTTCGGTCCTAACAGTGTGAGGTCGGCGCTGAAACGCGTCGCCCCCGCCCGCAGCCCCGTCCCTCGGCTGTTCCGGCTCTCAGCGACCACAAATAGAAATGCATTAAAAATCCCATTTGCGATGATGGCGTCAGCCAATCGCTAACGAGCAAATGAGAGCGACTTATCACCACAGTTCAGAGACTTGATCAACGGTCTGGTTGTGTGGCGGGGAAGCGCTCTGCTGGTGGATGACGTCACTGCGTTCAGTCACGTGACGCCGCCTCCTCTCGTCTCTGCTGCAGGTTCGAAGGCGGCGGCCGTGGAGTTCTCTAACAGCCTGTACGACCTGGGCTCTCCCATGAGCGCCGGCCCGCTGCAGGTGGTCCAGCTGGCCGAGGACCTGAGGCTCGCCTTGGACCTCCAACCCGACCAGGACAAGAGAGACAGTCTGAGGGCCCAGCTGCAGGCGGAGACGGCTCAGGCGCTCATGGACTGGCTGCAGAGCGGCGCTGTGAGTATCACCAGTGTTTATAACAGCGTCTGTCCCCGTTCCTCCAGTTTAACGTCTGTTAAAACGTCTGAGGAGAATATGAGAAGCAGCTTTTACTTTGCTCAGATTAAAAAGACAACTCGTCTGTGACCCTCGGTGACCTCAGAGAACAAGCGTAGCCGAGTGAGAGACTGAGAGCTGCTGATGCACACGGACGATGAGACGATGACCAGACAGGGCAGCGGATTAATGGAGGAGAGACGAGAGAGGTCGTCCTCCTCGCAGAGCAGGGACAGCTGAGGTGAGACGGGGACAGAGGGAGAGGAGAGGAATTCCTCGCGTCTCTGTGAGGATGGACTCATCCGGCCGTCATCCCTCACAAGATCAAAGTTGCAGGATCACCAACCCAAACTTTATCACACCTGCAGAGGATCCTTGGTCTCGCAGATTTCTCTCTCTCTGGACAGGGTCAAAGGTCAAACAACGTCCTTTGACAGCTGACGGACTCAGGGTCGACCCGTTTCAGGTGGAACTGTGTTTTCATAGCGACAGAAGGAAAGCGAAGAGAAGCCAGGGAGACAGGGTTTGGACACGTTCCATAACCCCCCCCCCGTCATTTCATCCCTTCTTCCTCACTCTCTCTTTTCATCCTGCTGCTTCTGTCCCGTCTCAGTGGCTCCTCCACACGTTTGGAACCCCCCCTCTTACGCTTTCTGACTCCTGTGTGTTTGGGACGTTGCTGCTGCGGGGGTCTGTCCTGCAGAGGCTGCTGTTCTGCTGTTTTCCTCTCTGGATGAATCGGTTCCAGGCTGAAAAACAGAGTCTTGGATCCAGTTCAGCAGCTTTGTTTCAACAGCAGATGTCTCGCGGGTTTCACTCAGTCGCTGCCCCTCCCTCCCTGCTGGAACAAATAGCTCCAGAACTTTTCATGTTTTGAATCCGTTGTCAACCTGTCGTTGTGTGTTTTCTCTCCCTCGGAGCAACGTTTGTTGCTGTAATGAATCCTCAGCGATTCCATCACTGTATCATTAGGACTCCCATCAATATCCAGATGTTTCTAAAGGAGCAGCTGTGGTTATGAAAAAGATTCAGGTTGATTTTATGCCCCCCCCCAGAGTTTACAGTAAACAAGATAACGTGAGATGAAAACAGCGATGGCGAGCGCAGGACGGCGGCGTTGAGATCCTCTGTCTCCTGTCTCTCGTCCTCACACTCGTCCTGTGTGTCGTCCAGGGCTCTGCAGCTCGACCACGGGCTCCCAGTTCAGCTGAACGTCTCTCTGGGCGGCTCGTTGTCAGCTGGAGACTCGTACGGTTGCGCCTCAGGCCGATAAACAAACCAACTTCACCCTCACCGGGTCGCGAAGGGCCCAGAATGGTTCCAGTGGTTCCAGTGGTTCCAGTGGCAGGTTATCAGCTCCCTCTCCTCCTCATCCTGTCCCCCTTCTTCCTGCTCCTCCCTGCTGCCCCACAGGAACTGGATTAAAGACACTTGTGCTCTACAATTAGTCTGCGCCCTGCAGGCTTCTGTCCAGGGGATAATCCACCACACACACACACACACACACACACACACACAGTGTCAGGATGCTCCCATGTAAACACAGGAAGCCCCATGAGGACACTGATACTGCTGCTGACCCAGACTGTGTCTCCGACGTGTCTTCAGATCATCCCGTGTTTCTGACTCAGCAGAAGATTAGAGGCTTTTTTTTTTTTTTTTGAAGGAGGATTTCTCAGATTTAAAAAGCGGCAGCTCGACCCGAGTGTCATCACAGGGAGGCTTACGCTTCTTATGTCTCGTGTTCAGGCCCCTCGTCAGGTCAGATGTTCACTAGAGTCACAGAATGGCCCGGGCCACGGCGGGTTTGGGCTTTTAGATGCCTTTCATTTGAAATGTTGAACTGCGGCAAGTTTAGTTTTGCCTCTAGGGGGCAGTGCAGCAATTATCACATCTGTTCATTTGCTAATCCCGACCCCAACAACCTGCAGCACAACATGTTTGTGTGTACACCCATAAAAACAATGGAGAACATGAATATGGTCACAGAGAGAGAGAGAGGGGAGGGGAGGGGAGGTGAAGAGCGGCAGAGAAAGTCGCTCTCCCTCCTGCAGACAGTGTTTTGAAGTCTCCAGGCACTTTGACTGTAACTTCATTAAAAGGCAGCACGAGTGAGGGGGAGAGGCTCTGGCTCGGTTTGTGTTTGTGCCGACGACATTACAGCCTGTTGCTTTGTTTGTGTGTGTGATGCTGCTGATTTAGAACTGTGTGTGTGTGTGTGTGTGTGTGTGTGAGGGAGAGAACATGGTCTGAGGCTCAGACACAAACAGAAGACAGGGAAGAGGAAAAAAAAACAAAAAAAATCCTCCAGCAAATCCTTCCACCACCCCCTTCCTCTCTGGGCTCGGCCATTTGGCCGTCAGACCGACCTCAGAGAGGGGAGAGAGAGAGAGAGAGAGAGAGAAGAAAAGAAGAGGGGAGCGATTCAGAAATGAAGACGGGAAGAAAACAGAGAGAGACGTGAGGAAAAGAGGAGAGGAGCAGGAGCGCGAGAGAGAGGAGTGAAGAGGAGCAGGAGTGAGTGTGTGATGAAAGGAGAGATAAGTGGGAAAGTGAGGGGACATTAATACAAAGGAGAGAGAGAGAGAGAGAGAGAGAGGGTGAGGGGGGAAATGGAGAAAGGAAAATGTGGAAACAAAGAAGGAAGGGAAAGAGAGACGTACAGAACAGGGGGGAGTTGTCAGAGATCGTAAAACTCCACAGCTGTGAACACTGCACACACACACACACACACACACACACGCCTGACAGCACTCACACATGCAGCACACTGAAGAATCCACACACACACACATTGCGATAGAGTGGGACAGGAACTAAGCGTCAGGGCAGCGATGGGCTGGGAGCATGGAGACTCCCATTGACTTCTACAGACACTTCTCCTGGCTCAAAAAGGTGAGTCAGAGAGGGTTTCCTCTTCTTCCTCTTCTTCCTCTTCTTCTTCTGGGGAGAACGTCAGTTTTTACAGGGAAAGGGGAAACTCGTTCTAACTGTCTGACCTCCTGAGCTGAGCTGCTTCTTGTTGTGTGTGTGTGTTTGTTTGGTCCAGGTCTTACTTGTATTAAAGTGTTTACATAATCTCATCATGGGGACAGGGACACGTCCCTGCTGTGAGGTAAATCACTGGATGGGACGGAGACTGGAGATATTTGTTCAGGTTCAGTTTGATTAAAGTTTCCTCTGTGTGTGTGTGTGTGTCACAAGAGCTGTGTTATCAGATTAAAAGCATTATCCTTCAGCTGATTGCTGTTGACAAAGCAGCGTGTGATAACACAGGATTGAATCAGGGAAGATCATGAACCGTGGGCTGTTGTTCCAGAAACACAGTGTGTGTGTGTGTGTGTGTGTGTGTTGTGAAGTCTCTAAGCAGATTATCGTCTGATATCCATCAGTGTCGTGACAAGTCTGAAATAATAATTAGGTGGAATGTTGATTCCTGTTTCATTCAAAGACTTGATGGTGACCTTTGAACTGACCTCAGATCATCTCATTAGATGCGTCTAAGAACTGAACGAATGTTACACGTTACCAAAGCAGAGCATTGTGGGTAAACATACCCTTGATTACAGGAGTAGTAGTTTAACTGCACGAAACAGGTTTCTTATTTTTCTGCGTCATCTTTTTAAATCACATTTGTTGTTAACAACATTACAACTTTGGTCAGAAAACATCACACAAGAGATCAAACATGAGCCGCTGTGGTTTTTACTGAGGGTTGGTGTGAACAGCTGAGCTGCATCAATCCTACATCAATCACACACACACACAGATTCGCGGCTCCGCCGTGCACACTCCCTGCTGCTCACCCTCAGTCTGTGCACACAGGCCTGAACTGGAGCAGCCTTTAAATTGGATTTGGAGTCATGGCGACTCGGGAGGCCACTTAGCTGCGCGGCCAAATCCAATCAGCCAGAGTCCAGCAGCAACAAGCAAAAATAAAAGTGTGTTTTTTGACGTGGCTCCGCTTGCAGCTGCACGGAGCACCTCCTCCGTGGATCATTAAAACAAGGTGGCGCCCCCTCCGACCCTGGGATTGCACGGCTCTGTGTGTTCCGTGCGTCGTTCCACGCGGCTGCGTCCAAATATGGCGTCAGCGCAGGCGTCTTCTCACTCTGTTCGCCTCTGTTTCCCGTTCTGTCTGTTCCGTTTACACTGAGCTCCCAGGTTTTCACGGGTCCATATGGCGGGGGTCCGATCCCACGAACCCGCCGACCTCGGCTGCAGACGGATCTTCACGGATTACGTGATGACTTCAGGGTCTAGTGTCTGGGTTCTTCAGACGGTCAGAGATCAGCGCTCCCCCGGGTTGATTCTCGTCGTTAGGAGGAAGGATTTAAAACCAAAACAATGAGCTGAGGAGAGTTAGAAACGCTGTGTTCATCGTTTCATGGAGGACGGTTCTAGAGTTCCAACAAACCCCAGTGAAAACAAAACCTCCTCTTCAGAAGTAACTCAAGAAAGTGTCCAAAACTCTTTTATTAAGATGTGGAAAACCCCTGTGACGACACCACTGCAATGAGTTCTGCTCGATTTGGGTTTTTCCTTCCTGAGTTGTTTAAGACTCGTAACTTTAACGACTCTGGACTCCGAAACTGGCACAAGACATTGGGACCAAAAGGAAAAAGCTCTGAGTGTTTCTGTATTACTCCTATGTAAGGATTTATAAGACAAGCTTTTTAAGAAGAGCTGATGAAACTCCGGCGCATGGGGACGGCTCGCAGCCAGCGCCGGGTTATTTCTGGATAAATGGAAGTCAGATGAGTCAGATGGTCTCAATAATGTGCATCTGCATCATGTGCTCGTGAAAAATCTGAATGTGAACAGCAGCCGCTCTGTCGGCCTCTGGTGCAGGAAGCAGCTCCGACCCCGTCCATCGACGCAGCCTCGGTGTTTAATCACGTTCGTGCTGCTTCAGCGTTGGCTTCGCGTTTGATTCATCGCCCGACAAACCTGCCGCCGCTAACTCTGAGGGAGACTCCGGCCTGAAGAGATTTAACGTCCTGCGTTCACTCAGGCTGGCGAGGTTTAATGTTTTCAGCGTGAAATCAATATTACATTTTAAGACTTAATGTGATTTATGTGGATTTTATTTGCTTAGCAGCTTTTTTTTTCTTTTTCACAATGGAAAGAACATCTTTAAAATATCTGTAAATACAAAGTGTCTCGTTTCTCGATGAATCCGGCTTCACACGATGAAGAACATAACCCTTTTTTTTGATTTTTAACTCACATTTTCAAAATCCATTTAGCTCATTTGTGCGTTAGCGACAGAAATATGCAACATGATTAAATTATTTATTTTCTTCTTTTGATGGCATTAGGAAATGAGACCACGTCCAGATCCAAATTCTTCTTTTGATCTGCGTCAAATGGCAAACATGTGACATGATTTCCTGCCCCCGCTGCCTGATCCACGTCCCCTCTCAGACTGGGACTGGGATCCAGTGGACTGACCAGTGGTTGCTTTCTGCTTCCGTGTTGTTGTGTCCAGGTGAACTTGTGTTCTCCCGCCAACAATGAGACCTACCAGGACCGACTGCTCCGCCTAGAGGGGGACAAGGAGTCGCTGGTGCTGCAGGTAACACAGTGTGTGTGTGTGTGTGTGTGTGTGTGTGTGTGTGTCAGCCTAGTGTGACGCCACCCACTGGTTCAACAGCGGCTTCTTTTTAAAACCAGAAGTCACTGTATTTGGAGGAGCAGGGGGTGGAGCCACATAGTTTTGCTTTATGTCCTGAATTCCGTTTCATATCAGACTCCTCCCCCTCGTCTGGGATGGATGGAAGTGTCTTGTGTTAAGGACGGACAGAGACGGCAGAGCAGATGTCCTGAAGCTCACGTCACAGTTAACGGGAGATAGTTCCGCTGCATTTATAAAGTCATCAATTTCTATTTAATGATTCAAAAATAATGCGTTTATCCTCGCTGGTTAAAATCCTCTTTGTTTCTCCCACGTCATCGTTGGTCTCTATCATCATCAGCAAGAAAAATCTCCCAAACAAAAATTCCTCTGCCTCTGCACGAGGCTATTTCTCCTTGGAAGAGGAAGAGGAAGGCAGCGATAACCCCGCTTTGTTTTATTTTTTGACGCGATGAGCTGAGTCCCTGCTGTGAGTCAATGAGGCTCGGCTTTGCCGCGCTGCAAAAACAGCTCAGCGTCTTATCTCTAATCACAGGACTTTATTATGCTACTTCACGACAGAACAGGCCCAGACACCTCCAGAGCACGCGTGTGTTTACCGACGACTTTCACGGTATCTCCCGGCATCAGCGCTGAGACGCAACATGTCAACAGGCTCAGCTCTGCCCTTAGATCACTTTAATAACCGGTTCATGGCGGCGGCGTTCTCCGTCTGTGCATTCCTCCGACTTAAATCACCGTCCTGTAACTCCTCCTCCAGTGTGTGTGTGTGAGGATCTGTTTTTAATGTTGACCTAAAGTGCAACACCTCCCTGGAGGCATAAAGGTGTTGTAAAGTCCATTTCTGTCTCTCTCTCTCACACACACACACACACACACACACACACGCCTACTAGTTACACATTCTTCATGTGACGTCAGCGTTGATTGGTCCATATCCGGGGTCGACCGGGGCTTATTGTTCCTGGCAGGAGATTTAATTGGCTGTGGGAGATTTGCCCCCATCGTGCTTCTTTTTCTCTTCACCTGCTCCTTATTTATGGGCCGTGCTGTCTTGCCTCAGTGTGTGTGTGTGTGTGTGTGTGAGTGAGTGAGTGAGAGAGAGTGTGTGTGGGTGTGTGTGTGTGTATATAAACTCTCTCAGTGTTTAGTAATAACTTCCCTGTGGCCTCGTCCAGAACTTACTCCTCCATTTTATTTGTGTGGCTCAGCAGCAGCAGAAGGTAAGGGAGTGTTGGAACTGTTGGTCCAGTATCAGCACTTTCAACTTGATTATCCTTTGAATGGTTTCGTGCTGCTTCAGCCTTTAACACTTTATACGTGTATCACTACATATCACAGCGACAGAGATCCTGAATCTGTCCTTAAACTTTGCTCCAACTTTTCCTCCTCAAACCGTCGCTGCCTGTGCACGTGCGTTATCACCGGGGCGCGCACGTGGGTGATGAAGGAAATCACAACTGTTTATGTTGAGTTAATTGTGCGGCAAGTTCAAAGACCTGTATCGATCCGCTGGCGGCTGGATTCTATTTGGACTCAGAGACGTTTTCAATCTTCTCACGCCTCAGCTGCGGAGGTGTAGAAGATTATTTTAATCCCGTTCAAGTCTTGGTTGATCAGTCAGCCAACCCTGCTGAGAATCACGCTGAATTGTTGTCTGTCATTAGGAGCTTATGTGTTCGCCTGCGTATTTATTCAGAATTCACTGAGGTGGCAGATGATCCGATTCTTTCAGAGACATTTGGCAGAGTTACAGAGAATGGGGGGAGTTACAGTGTGTGTGTGTGTGTGTGTGTGTGTGTTTATACCAGTAATGTGTGTGTTCACTAGCATGGCGTGTCCGTGTCGCCCGCCAGGTGAGCGTTCTGACCGACCAGGTGGAGGCGCAGGGCGAGAAGATCCGAGACCTAGAAAGTTCTCTGGAGGAGCACCGGCAGAAACTGGCCTCCACTGAGGAGATGCTGCAGCAGGTAGCACACACACACACACACACACGAAGGAGTGGCTCAGTGTTTCATGCATCTCGACTTCACGGTGACTCACTGCTTTGGAGGGTTCAGCTCAAACAACAAGAACAAACAGCAGCTCGCTCGTATCAAGAGTTCCTCCTCGTGTTATGAGATTAGACAAAGTTCCCTCCTGCGAGGAGGAGGTGACCTTTGCCGACACAGAACAGGCCCTTGTTCTTTGTTTTCCTTTCAAGCCTGTCCTCAGGTGGGGGTCTCTGGCAGCCATTGTAGTCCCGCTGTGAACGCGGCTCGAGACCGAACGTGTTGCAGTCGCTCCAGCTGTTTGTCTTGACATCAGCGGTGAGACAAACCCCTGAGCTCTGCCAGGCAGCAACAACAACAACAACACAACTGTGTGTGTGTGTGTGTGTCAGAGAATCCGCCTCCTGTTTGGACGCCTCAACGGCATCTTTGTCCTCCTCACTGTCAACAACAAGGAGGAGGAGGAGGAGGAGGCGGCCGCGGCCTCAAAGTTAACTCCTCGATTTTATCCGAATCATTCACCAGATTTGCCGTTGTAACTGGAAAATGTCGCTCGTCAGCGAAGTCCTTTGTTTCGAAGCCGACAGAAGCACAGTTCTGTTTGAAGCACAGTTGCTGTCGACGTCTGAAGCTGTGAGTTAATCTCCACCTGCTGCTTCTCCTGAGCTTTACGACGCTTCAGCACCAGCCACTCTGAGGGTGGAGGTTTTATTGGGTCTGACTTCGCTGATCTGCAGCTGTCCTCACTGCGTGTGTGTGTGTCCTGAGATATTCCTCTTTCGTGTTAGAAACCTCATCAACTCCTCCCACGCGCTCGAATCTGTTGTTATGTCTTCTCCTGTGTGGCTTTCTTAAGTTAAAAAAGAGAAAAAACAAAGATTTCCTGCTGCGGCAGAAAATCCTCTTCTTGTGTTATTGCTTCTGTGTGTGTGTGTGTGTGTGTGTGTGTGTGTGCGAGCGATAAACACACACAGGGAGTCCATCCAGCCATGTAACATTATGTGTCAGTGCCGCGGGGCTGCTGCTGCTACTTGCTGTGGGAACCACAACTAATCTAATAAGAATGAGTCCTGAGTCAGCGTGCACACACACACACACACACACACACACACACACACAGTGTCATCATGCTAAAGCAGATCCACCCACACATGCGGTCACAGTGACTGCATGTGCTGCTGTGCCTTAATATCCTCCTCACACACACACAGATGGATGTCGACGCCATCACTGTGAGGGATGTTTTGTCAACACCAACATGCTGTAACTTGAGGTTTTGAAATAATTACAACCTGGACAGAGACCGGCGTTCAATCAGTTATTTGTGAATTTAATTCAAATCACATTCCCTCTGGATCCTGGCGTCCAGATCCAGTCGTCACCCGTGACCCGGTCCAGCTCTGGAGCCGAGCGCCGTCTGTAAGCGCCGCGGATCCTCGTAATTAAAGGCAAAGCAAATGTCCGACAGCTGCGACCGCACCGTTCTGATAAATTACCTCTGAAGGCTGCAGCTTAGCTCGCTGCGACTGACACTCAGCTGCCGCGGCTAAGTCGATTTCCCCTGTGTGTGCGTGTTGTTGACACCGTGCTGATGGCAGGATCTGTCCATTAGCTGCTCGGGCTCCTCTGTGGTTGGACCGTGGGGGTAAATTATCTGTGCAGCACTTTTCTCGTGTGTGGGACTCATCGCTGCACGCTCGGCCACGTGCATTCTTCCCCACCTCGTCACGTGACCCGAGTGGCCGGGTCTCGATCGCTGCGGGACGGAGGCGGCGTCTTCACCTCCTCCGCAGAAATAGGGATGGGATGTGTCGGATCAGGACGAAGAAGAAGAAACATCTCAGATCCACAACACCTTGGACCCGCCCACACACGCCCCCAGTCTGTGGAGTTTGAGGCCTGAACAACAGTGAGCGTAAAGAAGAAGAAGAAGTGGGATGAGACGTTATTTCGATGAGGAAATGAAAGAAGTGAGACGTTGAGTCGACTGTGCTTGTAGATTTCCACTTTTCTTGTTGTCTCTCCCGTGCCACAGAGACATATTAATAGAGCCCTCAGTGTGTGAGTGTGTATATTTAGCCCTGAGGGGTCTGGGCCCCCGGCCTGGTCTGTGGGAACAACAGTGCACGGAGCCGAGCTCTGTGTACGTGTGTGTACGTGTGTGTGTGGGAGCTGTTAGCTGTTTTCCCACTGACTCCGACTCTCTGACTGTGTGTGTGTGTGTGTGTCCTCCAGGAGCTGATCAGCAGGACGTCGCTGGAGACCCAGAAGCTGGATCTGATGGACGAGGTGTCCTCGCTCAAACTGAAGCTGGTCGGCATGGAGGAGACGCACGGCGACGCACAGCCGCCGGAGGCTGCGGACACGAAGCAGAACAAAGCCGAGGTATGTGTGTGTGTGTGTGTGTGTGTGTGTATGGAGTAGCCAGTTCTTGCCTGTGTCCTTCATCATCACATCGTTTGAAAACATATATTTATTTAGATAAGCAACAGAGCGTCTCTGGACCGGAGGAATTAAAGTCCAGCATCACTGATCAAGTTCTGCACATGACCCCTTCCTCTCCTTCGCTCGTCCCGCCTGTCGGGGCGTCACACGCACGCCAGAAAAAAAAACTGAACGGAACTTTGAACAGTTTGTCACACACACGAAAAAAGAGCGGCAGCAGCAGAAAAGTGCAGTCTTCGCTTGTCGTCTCCGGTTTCTTTGTGGAGACGAAGTTCATTGTGACACCAGCTGCTCCCACCGGCACCGCCAGTGTGTGTGTGTGTGTGTGTCTGTTCTTCCACAGGACAAACATGATACAGCATTTTTGCTCTTCACGTGCACGTGTGCAGAGCGAGATGAGGACGGATAGAGAGAGACAGCGAGGACAGAGAGAGAGAGAGAGAGAGAGAGAGAGAGAGAGAGAGGGACGGGGCGAGGGAGGAGAGGAAACCAGAGGGTGTGAGACTGAACGATGAAAACTGACAAAATGTGCTGTGGAAATATTTGTTATCCGTCCTGCGAGGCGTCAAATGGACACGCAGGACGATGCTCACACACAGGACGCGGCGCCGGAGCTGGCCCAGCCCACGGGTCGGCCCTGGCGCTGGTGACGGTTCCACTGAGAGACGCTCCGGTTTATTGTGCCTTCGCTGGTTCTTTGCAGTTTTTATTAAAAATAAGTTTGACCCAGTAAAAGTTGAAGGAACAATAAAGTCTTGATGATGATGTGAACTGAAGCGAACCTCTAAGACGGTGACAGTCAGTTTCTGTCCGTCCGAACCGAAGCGTCGGACCGACGTCCACAGGCGGGCATCAGGCGTTCAGAGCGGTCACGGTCACATGTCAGGCACAAGGGCACTTCAGCAGAAAGGGCTGCACTCATCCGTTTCCTTCAGTCTGGCGTTGGGGCTGGTTCAGGGATCACGAGGCTGCCCGGCTCAGCCGGAGGGCCCGGTCCCGTCAGACGGAGCTGGTTGATGCTCAGTTAGCGGAGCACTGAGATGTGTGGAGTGGTGCACGTGCACAAAGCCAACACATCCGACGCACGGGGGGGGACGATTGCTTTGGTTACGATGGAGACTCTGGCCAGTGTGTGTGTGTGTGTGTGTGTGTGTGTGTGTGAGAGAGACAGCTGGTCTGGCAGCAGGAATGACAGGCATCCACTCGCAGCATTCCTGTTGGCCAAACACTTTTACCTCAGGGAGCCGCGGGAACAAAATAAACTCTCCTCTGTCTGATGAACACTGTGAATCCGGGGCAGCTGCGGCTCAGGAGGCCGAGCGCAGCCGCCGGTCACATGGTCGGCCGGTCCACCCCCGACCGGCTCCACCTGCGCCCTCGCTTCAACGAGGCCGCCGCGTTTTCTTTTTCTTTATCTCAGTCTCACTTCACCTGGAGTCAAAGATGAACCGGGTTCAGTTTGGAGATCAAAGGTCAAAATGTCAGAATATTTGGCCCCAGTCCCCTTGGTTAACATGGAGGAGGCCATCGTCCATCTTCTTAAGTGGAAACACGCTGCCCCAGTGCTCCCAGTCTAACGACGCAGTCGCTGCAACAGAAACTTTTCAGGAACAAGCGTCTGAATGTGGCGACGCTGCGTTTTCACTTCCACAAAACCTCAGAGCCCAGTTTCCTCCAGGCGGCGAGCTCGGGGACGTTTCAAGGCGCTGTCGTCCTGAGCGTTCTTCTCCTCCTCGCCTCCCTCTTTTGGTTCAGACCCTCTGTTTCAGCCGGGGCCAGACTTGGCCGCTCGTCAAGTATGTGATAATTAGCCCAGCGGCTCAGGGCGGAGCTGTTTGGCGGAGGGGCGGGACCCTGCACTCGTCCTCCGACGGACGGAGCGCATGTTGCATAAGTGTTTTAGATTTTTTAGGTATTTTAATTTCATGGAACCCCCTGTGATTAATGAAGAGCTGCTCCTCAGGGCTCGTCCCACAGACTCCATGTAATTTATTCTTGCTTTAATGTTGAGCTTTTTTTCAGCAAACACTCGTGGAGGTATGGAAACGTCCCCAGACGCTGATGCAGATGAACAAACAAGTTAATGTCTCTCCTCTTCCTCTTCCTCTCCTCTCCTTCATCCCTGCTTTCCTCCTCCTCGTCACCTCACCTCCTCCATGGCTCCCAGTGCGTGGTAAATCTCATCAGTGAGCTCCAGGAGCAGATGTGCAGGTTTCAGGCAGAGATCAGCACTCGCATCCAGGAGAAACGGGCCCTGGAGGAGCGGGAGGCCCAGCAGGGGGAGCCCAGCCACACCCGGGGCCAGGGCCCTCGGCCCGGGTTGGCCGGCTCTGAGCTCAGCCTGCCCGGCTCTGACGCCTGGATGCACAATGGAGGACAGACTGTGCACGTAGGGAGACTCGACGGATGAACTCATCTTCCCCTCCTTCCCCGTCATTCCTTCTCTTCTTGTCCTCTCCCTGTTTTTTTGTTTTGTTTTTTTTTAACCCGTCCACGCACACCAACCCGGTATTTGGAAATGTTTCCACAGAATCACACTAACAACCTCTCGTGGAGTGTGTGTGTGTGTGTGTCGCAGGACACTGGAGGCTCGCTGTGCTCTGGCTCTTGCAGAAATGGAGATGAATGAACTGTTTCCAAATCCTTCCCTATGTTGAGGAGGTCAAAGGTCGATATCATAAACTAAAGCTGATTCCTCAGGGTTTTTTTTTTACTCTCAGAATCTTTGACTCCTCACGTGTTTGAAGCATTTGGTCTCGGACTCTCTCTCTCTCTCTTTGTGAATCTCGGGTTTTGGATCCCAGTGATTTGACGTCGTCCTCTTGCATGACAGTGGCTCCTCCCTCTACTAACACGGCCCTCCCTCGCTGACCAGGTGAAGGGTCACGCAACGGTTCCTCCCGTCGGACGATGGTCAGGGGCTCCCGTCTGATAACTGCACGCTGTGGTGTCTGTTTCAGGAGGATCCTGTTTCCTTCATTAACCCCTGGACTGGCCCTGGAGACCTTTGTGACTGACCTCTGACCCCCCCCTGTGTATTTGCATGTGCACCTGCAGATTAAACAAAGATGAGACGTTAAAGGTTTTGTTTGTGTCTTTCTTCAGGATCTGTTACAAGAAGTGAAGCAGCTGAAGAGCAGAGTGGACGAGCTGGAGGGAGAGAAGAGTCGCTATGAGAAGAAACTGAGAGCGACGAAGGTAAAGAATCAAGTTACTGCAGAGAAATACTGAGCGTGTGTAAATCTACTAAGGCACGTTGACTTGAGCCAGAACAGAGTTTCCCTAACACTAACAGCTCATTCAGTATACGCCTCCTCCGTGTTAGTGGACGGGACACAATTGATCATTGCTAACTTGAAAGAGGACAAAGTTCCTCTCTGTGCTTCCTTCCTCCTCTCTTCCTCCGCCTCCTCTCTTCTTCTTTACTAACCGCTCTCCCTCTCTTCCTTTATTCCCTCATCTCTGAATCAACCCTGCCATTACCCTCTTCCTCTCTCTCTCTCTCTCTCTCTCCATCCAGCTCTCTATCTCTTACTCTCTCCATGTGTGTTACCAGTCGCTCATTACCCAGCTGTCCAGCCTCAAGCTGACTGTGGAGCACACGCAGCTGGAGAAGCAGCAGTGGGAGGAGCGCTGGCGCGGCGCACAGGTGCCTCCTCTTCTTCCTCCTCCTCCTCCTCCTCCTCCTCTTCTTGATTGAGTCCTTTCCCCGCGGCATCTCTCTGTCGTTTTGCTTTTGCGCTTGTGCGTCCCCTCGTCTTCCTCTTCCTCCCAGTTTCCTCATTGTGCACTTGCAGCTCCTCCTCCTCCTCCTCCTCTTCCTCCTCCTCCTCTGTATTTTGATGTAACTTTGTTCTTCTGCTTCTGTCCATCTCTCTTGGGTCTTGACATGTTCTCTGACCGTCTGCATGAGCTGTGTGGTTCTCCGTGATGTGCGTGCATCATTCGTTGTTGTTGTTTGTTGCAGGAACTCTTTATCAGACCTTCCGTTTCATCTTTATTATTCCGTCATAATCTCCTGAGGGGTCAGAGAGTCACGACCCTGTGGCCCTGTGGTCTCACAGCTCCGGCTCCGTTTCCCTCCACAGGCTGAGATCTCCGACCTGCAGCAGCTCGTCGCCTCCAGAGACGCCGAGATCGAGTGCCTGCAGACGCAGCTGCTCGCCAGAGACGGCTCGGCCAACGACAGCGCGGAGAAAGGTACCGAGAGCGAGAGCGAGAGAGCAATGTGCACGTGTGTCGACTCTTGTCTTAATCAACATGTCCCTCTCTCTTGACTTCCCGCCTCTCTGCTGCCCTCTGCTTTAGAGGAGGTGTACATCAAGCAGCTGATTAACAAATGTAAGGCTGTGCTGTTGTGAACAAGTCTGGTTTCCAACCAAACCGCTCGGGCCGCACGGCGCCAGACGGCGAGGCAGATGAAAGTGCATTGAGAGCGTTTGGTTGGAACCTGGAGTCAGTTTGTGTCCGTCCTGTAGAAAACGTCCTCAGACGTCTTCTGTGTCACTGCATAAACACGTGGAACCCTCATTTACTCGCGTGAGCCTCGTGCAGCATGTTAACACATGACCGCTGATCTGTGCTGGTTTGTTTCGCCTCCACTGCAACAAACCGGACCGTTTAAAGGGCGTCAGCAGATTTCCTGCAGCTAGGGTCAGAGCTGACGCAGCAGAGGTCATGACCTCTGATGATGCGTTCGATCTGATCATCAGAGGAAATTCCTCTGAAGCCGCAGGAGAAAATTTACATTCTCTCACTATTTTTACGAGTTAGATTTGTGGCGTTCCCCTTTAAAACGTGTCTGTTTTTAGTCAAGATTGTCTTTGTTGTTGTCTGAAATCTGAGATCTGAAGAGTACATTTGTAATATTATGACAATATAAATAAATTTAAAATATTTATAGAGCAAATTCTGAATATGACAAGAATACATTTGTCAGAATAAAATATCTAGAAGATGTAAGATTTAAGAGGATTCTCTATTTCTGAAATATTATGACTTTGTCTAATTGAATTAAATCTAAATTACCCCATGGTGCGTGTCTACTGCACACACACCTGCTCTGTCGGTCTCAGGTGCTGCGTCTGCGTCAGTCGCGCTGTCAGTGTCTGTTTGTTGTGCTTGTTTATTCATATTAGCGCGGCTGTCCCGTCCGTTACCGCCGTCGCATCGGGCACCGATCAGACGCCCACGGCGACGGGGCGTGAGGTCGCAGAGACTCCAGAATAACACGTGAACCTTTGCTTGTGTTGGTCAGACCAGGAATACCAGAGGCTGAAGGCGGGGATGGAGTCCCTGCTGGCGTCAAACGATGAAAAGGTGAGTGAAATACTTTGGTTCACACCTGAAAACGTATGAACCGCTCGCTGATTTTAAAGCCTCGACGTTTGTGTGGCGAACAGGATCGACGGATCGAGGAGCTGACGATTCTCCTCAGCCAGTACAGGAAGATGAGGGAGGTCATCGCTCTCACTCAGGGTACGTCACTCAGCACGCAACTCCTCCTCCTCCTCTTCGTCTTCCTCTTCTTCCTACTTGCTGTAATATTGTTGGCCTGTGTGTTCCCCACCAGGGAGCAGTGAGGAGGAGCTGAGCGGCAGTTTGAAGCTCAGAGCCATCACACACAAAGCCCACTCCGACATCCTCCGCTCGGAGGTAACGTCACAACCTGCTTGTTCTTTATTTTATTTGTCAGCTGAGGACTTTCCTCCACAAATGATGTTCAACTTCAAATCAAATCTAAGCTGAACTGTGTTTGGCCAAAGATATCGTCGAGAGGATCGTCCCCGCTGATGTTATCGTCGTCTCCGTACCAGAGGGAGCTGGACTTCAGGTACTGATCCAAACCCAGTCCGGGCTTTTAAATCAGGAGCATTTAATCATGTGAACGTTTCTTTTTCTTCCCCGTAGCCTCCAAAACTCAGTGGACACGTCGTTGGTGTCGACCGCAGATACGAGCTTCTTCAACGGTTCCTGGTGAGTTTGTGAGTCTTGGACGTTGTTGTGCACAGATGAAATCACAGAAATCAGTCACAACGTCATCACAAAGTCAAAAGAGAGAATAAAATAATGATAATAATGAAGCGCGGTGGAGGTGATAGCATAACGTGACGTGTTTCCGCTGTCTTTCCTCAGGCACCAGCGCAGGTTGTTGTCCAGCAGCCTGGAGGAGCTGCAGAGCGGATCCTTACACAAGGTTTGCTCAGGCGTTTCATTCTGCTGTTTCCTGCTGATGATAAAACGTCAAAACATTGATATCAGCTAACTCTCCAATTAACCAGCCTCATAACACATTTACCATAACACCAACTTCTGTTCTCTCTAATAAACGTCATAGTTCTGACTAACCTGCTCACTCTCTCTCTCTCTCTCTCTCTCTCTGTGTGTGTGTGTGTGTGTGTGTGTGTGTGTGTGTGCGCCTGTATTGACTGCAGGCTGTAGAGGTCCAGCCTGCTGAAAGTGAATCAGATGTAGGGGCAGAGGTACTGATCTTCTCTTGGTTTAAGAGTCTGAGAGCAGGACTGCTCGCGTTCATCTGTTCCGATGCTTTCGCTCGCAGCCGCTGAGCTCGCGCTCACACCTGCCTGCTTGTGCTTCGGCCTCCTTCGCTCCGGCTCTTCTCGTCTGTGACGGCGTTAGAGTGTCGCTTTTAGGTTCCTCTCTCCTAAAGCTAACACCCCCTCACTTAGGTCCATCGTCACGCCATCTGGGATTCCACACAAAGCAAACGGAGAGCAGAGGACAAATCTCAGGGTTCCCACATTTGTGTCACATTTAGACTCAGGGATTAACTGCTATGCAGGATGCTAAAGGTCAAAGGTCACAGTGAGCTGATAAATAACGTGCGCAGACTGAAGCCGGAGGATCCTGGTTTGTTGTTGTCGATGTAAAACGGGCGGAGGCAGAAGGAGCGGTTCTGTCCCTGTGATGTTGAACGTTAGCGCCACCTCTGACACAGCCAACGTGACGCTCTCCGTGATCCTCTGACCTCTTGTTCCCAGTGTGACGCGCTCAGCTCGCAGTCTGCGGCCGCTGCACTTCACCGCACGTTCATAAAACACATCCCTATCCGCACGCAGGCGCGCAGCGCCGACCTGAAGACCCTGTCAGGAGCGCTTGGCGTCATGGCTGCCTCCAAGCTGTTCCTCTCTGCCGTCCCTTCTCCTCTTCCTCTCCTCCAGAGCCCCGGTTCCTTTGACGCCTGGTCAGATTTTCAGACGTGACCCGCAACGTCCTCGTATGAAAGATATTTACATGGAGCTGAGGGGATTTAACACACAGTATACATAGCGATGCAGCGCTGTTTGAGCTTAGCTCCGGTGATCAAAGGCAGACATCAAAGCAATATCTGAATCTGGGTTCTAGACTTACCAAAAAAAAACTTGATCTGACCTTTGAGGCACTTTCAGATCAAATGAAACAAACATGAAGCGGGTTCATCGTCACATTTTTTGATTGTTTCTTTCACTTTCTTTTGCAGAATCCTGATCTGGAGCTGAGCAAGTATCAGACTCTCCCGGGGAAACTGAGCAAAAAGAGCGAGCGCAGACCGGAGCTGAACGGGGACGGAGAGTATGCGTCTCCCGTGCAGCTCTCGCCGGTTCACGGCCACGGGCAGGACTACAGACTGAGTGAGTGCGAGCGTCGATAACCATCGCCGTGGTCGTGAAGTCGTCTCCGGGTTGAAGTGTAGAAAATACTTTCTGAAGCATGAAAGAGTCTCAGGGCTCGGACACGAGAGGAGGGAAATATACGGGGAGGAAGAGTTAGCTTCATTTTTCATTTTGAGAAAAATGATGATACAAACACAAACACTGTGTTCAAGGCTAACAGGAAATTATTTATTATTATTTCATAATGTTGATATTGGATATATTCTTAACAGTTAAATTTGAATCTTAAAATCTCAATTTTATTTTAATTATCAATTAAATTTTGTCCTGATATTTGGACTTTGTCGTTTTCGTAATTCTTCCTACTCCTGTCATTTTGTCTCACTCATGTTCTAATAATTTTCATACAAATTAAAGGAACTGAGAGTAAACACGATAAACATTTGCATGATGTGAAGAATGTCACTTGTTTAAAGGTGGATGAGTCAATAAGGAGCAACAGGCAGCAGCTCAAACACTGGAAGATGTTTAAAATGGTTCTGTCCTAAGATAAAGATCTAGCGCTCATTGATTATCAGGTTATATTGTGCGAGTTGTGGCTGTAACCATCGTTTTGTTCCAGATTTCAGGAGCAGCCAATTTAACACAAACAGAGCCAGGCTAGTCGTTTCCATTCGCTTCCAGTCGCTATGCTAAGCTAACGAGCTTCTGGCTGTATCTCGCCACAAACTGGGAAACTTTAAATAATAACTCATGGCCTGAACTCACCCTGAATAAACTTTGTCAACCAACTCTGCTCCTACTGCTTCCTCCTCTGTGGCCTCTGCTCCCTCCCCCTCCTGCCCTTCCTCCACCTCTGCCTCCTCCTCCTCCTCTTCTCTTGTTTGTGTGCTGGCGACAGTCCGCTGCAGGAGTGCCAGTGCTCCAGCTTTAGGTACTGTATGCTCACATGGTAATCCGCATGTCGACACAGGAAATGCACCCTCACATGGCTGCAACCCGAACTTTAGGCCTGAAATACAATGAACTAGGTCTTAGACAAGTTTTAGTCCGTCTTAATTTTGCCATTGTTGAACATTTTGAAATTTATTTTCCACGCCACTTGGCTGCGCTCGCTCTCTTGGTTTGTTGTGGTAAAGCCTTAGTTATTTCAACGGACTCTAGGTGCAGCATGCATGTAGCTAATGTTGAGCATGACTCATTCTTTATTTTCAGCTTGGCTTCACCTTTAATCACGGGGAAGCGTTAGTTTCAGTTTCTGTCGAACTTCTTAAATTTGGTCTTGAAACCTTTATAAACCTACACGCCAACCTTTCAGACCGACAACATTTCCCGCCGTTATCCCCCAAACGAAACAAGATTGTCCCGTCACGGTGAAACATCAGAGGCGAGCGACTGTTTTCACCGAGGATCAGCGAACCGTAGAGTGAGGATTATTAGGCCTCGCTCCCGTAACTCGGAGAGGCGGCGCTGAAGATAATGCTCGGCTCTCTCGCGTCAGCGTTCACCGAAACCAACGCACGCTCACTCTCAAAGCTAACAGGCATGTAAGCACCCAGCAGCCGGCGATGAACCCGCCAACGCCGAGCAGGAGTGTGATCAGAGAGCTGTGAGAGGGCACAGGAACTTAAGGATGCGCACAGTTCAACCGGCTTTGACATCCTGACATCCCCAATTTGTCCTCACCCCGCTCATCCTGCCTCAGACCGCCGCTTAGAGTAAACAACGACCAAAACGTCAGCCCTGAACACGAGGCAGCAGCAGATTCAATGAAAACGTCCTTTGCCCGGGACCTACTGTATCTGTCGAACTAATCTGTGATGAAATTCTTCGGTCGCTCGTAGGCTAGCGTGTTGCTTCATGCTTCATGTCATGTGGGTGAGACTAACGCTGGCTTCTGATTTCTGTCCACTGCTTCACTAACTGCCTCAGGATCACCTGGGAAACACGACCTCTATGACGTGGGTGGGTACTGGCTGAATGGATCCGGGTGTCACAGTTATTATTATGTGGTTGTTGTTTCCATGGATGCAGTATTTGCGTTGTGTATCCTGAAGTATTTCCCTGTATGCATAATAAAGTATAATCCACATACTGTTAGCTCCACACCAAGGTTTTGGACATTATTGTCCCTAAACCCATAAAGGCCGATGCTATTGATGACTTTACCCGATGTGTTTGTCCCTGTCAGGATGTCCAGAGAAGCCAGAAGAGTGCGTCCTCTCAGACCAGTCCCCCCTGTCCTCTGGAGTGGACTCTGGACAGCAGTCGCCGGTCTCACCAGAGAACAGGAAGAGTCACAGAGGCATTAAGAAGCTCTGGGGGAAGTGCGTATTCAACCGTTGGCTTTTTGTTTCACACGCAGGTTTCTTCATCACTCTCAAAGCGTTTGTCTCTTCTCGTGTCGTCCTCAGGATTCGCCGCAGCCAGTCGGGTAGTCCTGTCCAGGTCCACGACCCGGAGCTGGGAGACTTTAAGAGAGGAGGCTTCAGAGCCACAGCTGGGCCTCGACTGGCCCGATCGGGGAACACACGGTACGCGCACACGCCGGCGTGCCAACGTTCACTCTCACACGTGTCCTCTCCTGTGTCCAGGGGACAAAAGCAGCGTCTCATTTTAAACCATTTTCTTCTCAGAGACCTGAAGATACCCTTTTCCAAGTGGAGCACAGATCAGGTGTGCGATTGGCTTGAGGACATCGGACTCGGTCAGTACGCCGTCTTTGCTCGCCACTGGGTCACCGGCGGTCAGACTCTACTGTCGGCCACCCCACAAGACCTGGAGAAGGTACGCACACGTCCAGTTCATCACGCCTCTGCGCGATGCATCTGGAACGGGCTCATTTTTACCACGTACGTTTCCGTTCCGCTTGTCCGATCGGCGCCGCGGCGTGTCAGTCTGTTTGGCCTTTAGTTCCGCCCATCGCTGCTTTTCAACCTCCTCTTTAGTTTCGCCTTCACCGCTGTCACCTTGTCTGTCCGACGGGCCGCGCCGTCTCTCACCGGCTCGTCCTGACGATGTAGTCTGTGTCTCCGGTGAATTCGGTGGCTTCTCTGCGTCTCTGCAGGAGATGGCGATGAAGAACCCGCTCCACAGGAAGAAGCTGCTGCTGGCCATCAAGGCGTTCGGCAGCAAGCAGCCGGAGAAGTCGGCAGAGCTCGATTACATCTGGGTCACACGTGAGCTTTCAGACAGCACGAAGCACGTTGACGCAATGATGTCCTGACCTTCATCGTCATAACAAGTGAAACGTTGGCTGTTCCAGGTTGGCTAGACGACATCGGCCTCCCTCAGTACAAAGATCAGTTCAGTGAAGGACGAGTGGACGGACAGATGCTGCAGTTCCTCACTGTGGTGAGTTTAAAAGGAGGAACCATGGAATGTTGTGGGCAAAGTAAATCCATGTACGTGATGATTCTTCGCTCACTTTTTCTTCTCCACCCTTGATTTCAGAACGACTTGTTATTCCTTAAAGTGACGAGTCAGCTCCATCACCTCAGCATCAAGTGTGCGATTCACGTTCTCCACGTCAACAAGTTCAACGCCAACTGCCTCAAACGGAGGCCCAGCACTGAGGTGCGACTGTAGGCCCACGTTCGTTCGTTAGGATTCGGGGTCAGAATCTGTCTTTGCTCATCAACCTGTTCCTTTCAGAACCAGTTATTTCCCAGTGAGGTCATCCAGTGGTCCAACCACCGGGTCATGGAGTGGCTGAGGTCCGTGGACCTGGCGGAGTATGCGCCCAACCTGAGGGGCAGCGGCGTGCACGGGGGACTCATAGTGAGTACATGTCATGTGAACAAAGATGGACGACGTGGCCTTCATGCTGCAGGAGGAGGTTTAAAGTCATGTCTCCTGACAGATGCTGGAGCCTCGCTTCAACTCAGACACGCTGGCCATGCTGCTGAACATCCCTCCTCAGAAAACGCTGCTGAGACGCCACCTCACCACCAACTTCGACAATCTGGTGGGAGCGCAGGCGCAGCAGGAGAAGAGGGAGTTCACCGAGGCGGCGGGCTACTCCCCTCTCAGCATCGCGGCTAAAGTGAAGGTGAGGCAACACGGAAAACACGAGACGAGGACACACACACATCCAGTTCGTCCGTCCTCCTCTGCTCGCTGCGCGGGCGAGAAGCACCTTAATCCGCGGTGAGACGCCGGTGTGTCAGCTCCGTTTAAGCCCTGAGCCCCGCGGTGGTTTTTAAGCCTGTGAGAGCAGACTCGCCCGGGGGGCTGCCACGCTCCTCCTCGCGGATTAAAGTGCTCCGCCACCGGAGCTAAGTCCCTCTGCGCTCTGCTGAGGAGAAACAGAAAATAAATGATCCACCGTTAAAACACAACCCGTTTGCTCAAATGAGGCGCTCATTAAATATCACTGTGACAGATACGACCTGAAGCATTGGTTATTAGAATTCTATTCCTTCATATTAGACTTATTTCAGGCTTCTTTTAAATGCTAACGTCGGACCTAACGTTATCCGTGTAAATCCTGTGTCCAGATGTTCAGTCTCTCTCGCTCTCTCCTCTGCAGCCAAAGAAGTTGGGTTTCTCCAACCTGACCCACCTCAGGAGGAGACGAGCGGACGAGTCCACGGACTACGTCTGTCCCATTGAGGCGTCCCCGCCCCAGTCGGGACAGCCCGTGGCGAACGGGACCCAGGCGCGTCCGTTCGCCGGCTTCAGAGGCCTGAGCCCCATCCTGGACCGAGAGCCCGACCAGTCCAGGCAGCAGGTGGGGCTCGACGACAGCAGGGCCCTCCCATCTCCATGACGACGCCCACGCCGACGACATGGAGATATGTTGTCACGCTTGCGGCCGATCGGCTTCTACTCCGCTTCCTCTGCTTGCGGCCCATAATACCTCAGCTCATCCGCTCCCTGCTCCTCCTCCAGACACCCCCCCCCCCCTCCTCCCCCGCACACCCCCCCCCCCCCCACCCCTCCTTCATCAGCCCGACCCTGTGCCTTACTCCCCGAGAGATTCACAGACTGCGTCACCGTCATGGCCGCCCGGCGTGACGCGCGCACTGAGACCATGAATCTGACACGTTCTGACGATTTCATTTCCGCTGACTAACCCGACCTCAGCCTCAAACCTGTGCCATGATCTAATTCAGCAGGAGAGAGCGCCCCCCCCTCCCTCTCTGTGGACTCTTCCTGTGACATCACTTCCTGTAACCCGCACAGTATATACGGACTCTCATTGTGCAGTATTACATTTTAAAATGCGTGCACCACCTTTAGGGGCGGGGTTTGTGTGTGTGTGTGTGTGTGTGAGCCGTCACATCACTTCCACCTTTTGTATTCTGCAGCTTGAATCCAGGTCTGTCCCATGGTCGAGATTAACTCGTGCAATATTTGCATAATCTTACAAACGGAGGGATTTTATTTAATATTTATGTGATTGCAGATCCAGTTATGAACTAGCATGTTCTCTTTGGAACCCGAGGTGGCGATTTTGTACCGTTATTTTCATATTTGACTGTAATAGTATTTTTATAGTAAAATCCTGCTCTGCTAACTCACGTGTGCTCATGTAAATGTCAAAAACAAATCATCCAATCATTTAATAAACAAAATTGTACGTGTGTAAAAGTGGATTCCTCGTTGTTATGGAAACGTAGATGAGGTCATAGAAAGTGTGTGAGATGTTTTTTAATTCTAAGGATGTGACACAGTAACCTGCCTCATTAACCACTGCTTTCATCATCATCCTCATCTTCATGACCCCCCACCCCCTCCCCCCCGACCGACCCATCTGAGCCAACATGGCTGCCGTGTTCGAGCGGCCATGAGAAGCGCATGTGTGAGCACGGCCCAGCATGCAGCTGCAGGCACCGCCCTCATGCATTCAATGACCAGATGAACACGAACGCAACGTTCGCCGCAGCTCAGGAAGCTCGTCGCTGTTTCGCTCATTGACCAAAGTAAAGATGGACGACGCAGCTCCTCCCAGTTAGCTGTCAATCAAATAAGTGACTTGAGAGACCTGTGACATCTTACGGCATCACATAAATGACAGAAACTGGATTTGGAGATGAGAAGGAAGTCATGGTCCATGTCCCATCGTGTGTGTGTGTGTTGCAGATGGCGAGCACAGAGGGCACCATGTTGCAAATAGAAGCTCTGTCTGAAAGCATCAACAACCTCACAGTAAGCGCACACACACACACACACACACACACACTCCCGCTGGTGCGTCTCCTCCTGTAACAGACGTCTCCGCCACTCGAATGGAAAACGCTAATGAGAGAGACGACGTTAACACATGAACACAGATCTGTGAGGAAATTACAAAGTGATTCCAGAGAAGCAGCGTGAGAGCTGCTCCCTGCTACTTTCATTACTCCCCGTCGTCATGGAGATGACAGCCTCCGTTATCTCACTCCTGTCGTTTGTACAGCCTCTTTACGAAAATACAACAAATGTCTCTTAGAAATGTTTTTACTTTTGTTGGAAGAAGCAGTTTTAACCCATCAATTTATCAAACGATGGGTTCAAACTTGATGCCTCACCAACACTCCCATGGTGCTTTGCTTCCAGTACCTGCTCGGCCGGGAGGAGCTGCAGAAGGACATGAGGCGGCCTCAGACGGCGTTCGTTTGACGGACAACAACCCCCAAGTCGCCTGCAGCAGCCAACCACAGTCCTTCACTCCACCTCAAGCCCCGCCCCTCACTCTGCTGGTCACCCTCTCCCAACCAATGACGTTTTGATATTCTATGATGACAAGGGTTTTTTAGTACAACAATTTCACCGCCGTGCACTAACACTGTGGAACGTTCTGGTATTTCAAACGTGTAATTCCTTTATCTGGAAGTTAGAAAGCACAACAACGATTTGGGGCTCGTCTGTTTGACCACATCTCATTCCTCGACCCTGTTCCTCCCTTCTGCTCTTCGGTACAGAACCGGTTCAGACGTGTGTTGCTGTAAATATCTGTGTAAATATTTAGTTCAGTGAAGTAACCGTCAAACCAAAATGTACAAACTGGACAATAGAAATAAAAGCACTTTGACAGACTGCGTCCTGAGAGGTGTCAACACGTCATCATCGTCTTCAGGGGAGCAACCTGAAGCCAGTCCTCCCTGGAATAACAAACAGAGCAGTTCCTCCCAGCTCATCTACAGCTCCCACTGGTTGGAACTGGAATTCAAGCAGAACTGTGGGGAATGACCTGACTCAACCCACGTCTCCTCGTTTGAGTATCTTCCTGAGAGGAGCACGAGTTAAGCTCGTTGTTTACCCACTAAACCCCTCCAGGGAGCGCAGGTGTCGAGCGGCTGCTGACAGTTAACTGGTAAGATGAGTCTTTTGTTGACTTAGCTCAAATTTGACAAGTTACAAACACCACACCCACATATCCCCCCCCACACAGAGCTGGGAGAGAGAACCCTGGTTATTCTGCTGAAGGTTCTGCACGCACCTGGACCACACACACTCAAACACACACACACACACACACACGCTGTGTGTTTGGGCCGGGGACAGGAGCGGTGGGCAGGGAGCGGACTTGGAACTGCACGTACCTCTGGACCCTTCCTGGTGAGAACCGATGCTGATTTAGAATAAACGTTGAACAGTTAAACTCGTCACTGGGATTAGAAAACTGGTTTTTGGTTCTGTGTGGGGACTGGTGGAGAGACCAGTGGACTTTTAACATGCAGCAGTAATGTATTCATTGGCAAATGAAGTGATTAACGGCACCATATGGCAGGACAACATCGACACACTTCAGTCTCTTCTGTTCTTCTGTTAGCGACCGTGTGTTTGGTTCCAGCAGAGTTCATCTCATCGTGTCATTGTGTTCGCAGTGTATCAGGGAAACCGTCCGCCATCGTCCGCCATCGTCCGCCATCGTCCGCCATCATGGGCCAAAACATCAGCAAACCCACCACCGACGCTCTGCGGAACTCCAAATTCTTCCCCTCTTTCAAGTACAACTCGTACACCCAGCCGCCCACGGACGAGAACATGGCCCCTCGACCCAGCATCTTCTCCACGCTGAGGAGGCCCCCCGTCGCCAAGCCCAACGACTTCATCCCCCTGTTCAACGACTGCATCGCCGCCGCCTCAGCCAGAACTCAGGAGTACCTCCTCTTCAAGGACCCGGAGGCCAAGTTCCATCCGACCCCTGAGGTGCTCACTCAGGTAGGAGCCTGGATCGGCGATGTGCTTTGGTTCACGTCATATCAAACTGCTTTTCCTTAGAGGTCCGCTGTCGTCCCGCAGGTCTTCCTGATGACCTACATAACCCAGAGCGTCTGCCTCAACATGACGGACGTCTTCAACTGCACCGCCATGACGCCGGAGCAGCGCATCCTCCTCGGGGCTGACTGGGTCTGGGCCCTGCTGCAGAAGTCCACCAAGAATCCCCGGATCCAGATCGCCGTGCAGGTCCTGCACCTGTCGGAGAGGGAGGACGCCGAGGAGAACGGCGCCTCCCCAGAAGCCTTCAGCGAGTCCCTCCAGATGGCCCAGAGGGAGTCCAGCAACAAGACCATGTGCGAGAGGCTGGTGGACTTCTGCACGTCCATCGGCAAGGACTGCTACGCCCTCTTCTTGTTCCTGGGCAAGAAAAACGACAGGAGCAACATCTACGGCGTCCTGAGCAACAACTTCGAGGCGGCCATCGGGAAGTGCGACACCATCGACCGCCCGTTTATTGAGAACTTCTTCAAGGGTTCGAGGTACCTGCACACTCCTTCGGGAATGATGCAGGCGATCGTCACCAAGAAAGAGGGAGACCCTCTCACCCTCATGATTAAATTCAGCTGACGATTCAAAACGACAGGAACACGAGGGATTCATCACCCCGCTGACCAACACACGGAGTCTGGTAATGAAGATGCTGTTTACTTCCTGTTTTCAAATCACCAGCTCAAAACTATTGGACTGAACCAAGACAAACCTCCTGGTGCCCAGAGCAAATGGAATGATCTGTTTGAATTAACAAGGGTTCTGTTCCAGCACATGAATTACAGACACATATTTTACTATTTACTGCGCACCTTTGCCAAAACGAGTGAATTATTCAATTAAATTAGTCAATCAATATTTCAACATTGGTGCTATTTAAAACCTGGAACCTGGATCTCAGTGCTATTTAATGTCACTGTCAATCATCGTAGACTTAGTATTTTACTCTTCTCTCTTCTATAACATTTTGATGTCTGCCGTCAGTGCTGAGTCTTCTTCAAACGGCTGCTTTTGTTTCCGATCGTTTGTCTTCTATTCTTCATGTTTAGCCGTCATCTAAATAAAGTTATTATTTATAAAAGGGATCATAACAATATTTGTTTTGGACCCGAGCTGTTTGTCTCTTTATGTTTGTGTCACAAACTGCAGAGGCCTAAACTGAAAATTAATTAGTTTTGTTGAATGACTTAAATAGAAAATATTTTTAAAAACATAGAAAACATGGTTTGCATTTTAAATAATTTTTACCTGGTTGTTGTTAAATGTCACCAGAGGAAGGAAGTACATACATCACTTCAAATATTTTTACTTATAAGAGCCAATATTGACTCTTATGGGCACTTATAAATCCAAAGACATTCGATGTATAAGACAAAAAACATGAAATATAAAAACATCAGAGCATTCATTTGTAGTGTGAACGTTCAGGATAATGCTGACAATTAATATGCAAAGACAAAGGCACATTCAGTTGATCAAAAGGTACAAAATGATTGCATAAAAATATCAGTATCATAATTCAGTCCTTCGACTTCCTTCACTTTTTATGCAAGGTCTTGATTTGTAAACTATGAAATTCACATTCCACTCTTTGTCAGGACTGATTCAGAAAGAAAGACTAAAGTGAGCCTGCATCATAGCTCATCTTTCTTGCTTGTTTCTTCTTTGTGGTATTGACGCGCACACGTGCAAACGGCGGAGCGGTCGTCCGTCTCGGTCACCAGCTCCATGTCTGCGTGGCGCGTCGGTCGCCCCGTCTGTCTCTCGGAGTACGTGTGCAGTACTCTGTAGTAGTAGCAGTACAGTCTACTGGGCTGCAGCAGCTCTCTGGCCGCTGCCTGACCCGCCCTGGCGATCGCCTGTGCTTCGGCGTCGTTCTCTTTGGCCCATTTGATTTTCTCCAAAACGTCCGACAGGTCCCTCTTCACGGGGAGGTAGTGAGCGCCCGCCTTTAGATAACTGTAGAAGTGCTCGTAATACTGCGAATCCTGCTTGAGGACCAGACTGTTCCCGAGCATCAGGTACGGGAAACGGTACGCTGCCACCGTCCCATCCACGTTCACCTGGTACTTGAACTACAAGAGAGGATTCAAAGTGTTCACCAGTGTCAGGCGACTCAGGAAGAAACACCCCCCCCCCCCCCCCCCCCCCCCCCACCCCCCCCCCCCCCCCCCCGGGTTGAATTATAAGGTGTCTAAAGTTTGCCCCGTCACCTTAAAGAAGTCGAAGAATCCAACGAGCGGCACTTTGCCCACACGTTTCTCTCGGTCTCTGAAAAAGAACCATCCTGTGATGCCGGCGTCCAGCAGCTCAGGGTTCCTCTTGGACATGGAGACGAGCTGGAGACGTTCTTCACGACTGTCCCGGCCACGGAAAAACGCCAGCTCAGTTTTGTTCACCCACGGAGGCCCTGAAGAAAAGTTCGTACCGATATTATCAGAGCATGGGGAAGTGAAGGAAAAAATGAGTTCCATCTGGGGTTAGACTGCACTGTGAGGACACGGAGAGCCTGAGGTGAGGAAGTCTACCTCTCAAGACTTGTTGATTTAAGTTTTCCCACACAGTGAATTTACACACAGGTGTGACAAACACTTTCACTTTAAATCGATTTATTTCAAAAAAGGATTTTAGGAATCTTGGAGCCACCTGTCAGTGTGTGTGTGTGTGTGCTACCTGTGTTTCCCTGGACAGACAGCAGGTCATTGGTGACACCTCTGATGGTCTCCAGGGTGGAGTGTGTGACCTCATAAGTGGGAAGGACAATGTCCCGGGTGTCTGTGGAGCCGCACCACGACAGGACGGGCACCGGGTCCTTCCTCCTCGTCTCTAACGGCCAGTCACCCACGTTGATGTAGAACTCCACGTCAGGTAACCGCACCTTCGGCAGGAGAATGACGGAAGTCAGCAATCCCAAAATTCAGAACATCTGCCCCTTCAGCTCACGACGGAGGGAGCGAGAGAGACACACACCTTCCTCATCAGTGAGAGCAGTATCTCATCGGAGAACATCTTGAAGTCTGTGTATTTTCCCAGAGTGCGGCGGTACAGCCGGTTGTCGAGGATGGCGTAGTGAATGAGGCCTCCTCTGCTGGAGAACCTCTTGGGCACTTCCTGTCTGAGGTGCAGCAGGTCGATGCTGGGAAAGGACTTAAAGTCGGACAGAATCTGCGGCTCCTGGACCGGACACCTCATGGTGCTCTGCCACACAGAGGCGTCGGCTTCCGGGCAGTCACAGTACTCGTGATAGACCGGACCTGAGCGGGAGGAACGACGCACTTTTAGACACCCTCAGAGAGAACACGTCATCTACCAGGAGCCACAACACGCACCTTGCATGATGTACGGTGACTTGGCGACGGCAGCGCCCTGGTGGAGGACCTCGACCTTCAGACCGCCCATCGCTGACCCGTAGAGGCGGTACCTCATCAGGAAGGACCCGTCCCCTCGGTCCAGGGGTGGAGGCACATGGATGCGGATGTGCTCCTTCTTGTCCAGGGAGCTGATCTTCACTTTGAACGTGTCCTTACCTGAGCAGCACATGTTAAGGACATGTCAACGACACATGTGACTGATTCATCATGTTGCTGCAGCATTTAATAAAGAGTAAACACTGGGCATTCATGTTTACACGTTTATAAAAGTATGGGATGCTGCTAACGTCAGTTAGCAGCATGTTAGCATTGTGTTAGCTCGGTGTTGACCCACCCACAACATGAAGAACCTGTTGATAGCAGCTAGCTTCGGTTAGCTGTGTGTTAGCATTGTTTTGATTTACCCACAACATTGATGAACATGTCGCACTCAGTTAGCTGCGTGTTAGCACCGACCTGGAGACCCGGTGAGGTTGCGGCCCTCGGGGCTGACCGCCTGGATGAAGAAGTATCTGACCGGGAGGACCGCGCCGGGCTCCAGCCCCGGACCCCAGACCAGACACCTCAGAGGGGCGACCCCCGCTCCCTCGCACGCCCACAGGACCCCGCTCAGACACGCCAACAGAGGCACGAAGCTCCGGGGGGAGCAGCGACCCGAGTCCGCGCTGCTCCAGCACAACATGTTGGTGAGGAGAAGATGAGCAGATTAAAGTCAGAATTCACTGAAGAGCCGCAGGAAAGTTTGACTCCAACTCCTGCACCGCCATGTTGGACAGCGGAGACACGCCCACCGGGCTGAGGCGCCTTCACAGGACACTGGGAAATAACGAGAGCGGACAGTGAACGCACCACGAAACAATGACGATAACGAAATAACATCTGTTCAAATAAGAATACAACAATAACATTAATATGATATAAGATCATAAGATAACGATAAAAACTAAAATAAAATATGACGAAGAAGAGACAGCAAGAAGATAGAAGAAGACTATAATGAATATCACAGAAAAACATCAAAACATTTAGCTTTAGTTTTCTTTTCCATCTTTATTCCGTGTTTTTCTTACAAAACAATCCATGAGGTTTTTGTCTGGAAACTGATTTTAAAGGTTTACCACAGTCAAACACAGTAATACACTCGTTTGTATTTGACCATCAGTGCAGTTCATACAGAGACATGTGACCAAACGGTTACAGGGAACAGAGCATGAAGTGAGACGACTAGTAAGAAAAGATGTTCTCTGTTTTGTGTCCCAGTTTGTCGAGGTTGGGCAGACAGGCGTACTGTATCATCGGAGGAGGACCACACAGGACGATGAGGACCTCAGAGGAGGGAGCAGGGAGGTGCTCCTTAATCATGTCATGGTTCACAAACCCTGAACTGTAGCTCCAGTCTGGAAGACAAGGAAGGAAGATGGCTGAGTCTGAGTGGAGCTGATGAGACGAACTGAACTGTACGCGGCTTGGCCTTTCCCAGAAACCTTGACCTCTGACCCCTAAACCCAAGTCAGTTCATGTCTGAGTGAACATTCAAGTCCTTCTTGAGATTTCCTGTTCACAAGGATCACGATGCCTCAGGCTCCTGACTGTCATCAGCATGGGGATATGAGAAATTTAGAGTTAGATAATGAGAAATGAAATGAGCCTGTTGGTTATAGGTTCACATAAGTTGGAGTGTCGCTTCCTCCGGAGGTTTTCATTCACAGAGAGAATTTAATGTCTCGTGAAATGATCTGCCTGAGTTTTGACGTCAGACTTCAGCTGCCGGTCTCAACGAAGCGCGAAGCACAAAGAGATTCGTTCCACTGGAGCCTTCATCCTCAGATTGTCATCACTTCCTCCGAGGCTGCAGGAGAACGGCGTAGCTACCAAGGAGCGAGCGCACAGTGTCTTCTAATGAATACTGATCCAAGAAGAAGACGTGTTCCGCTCAGGAGCGATGAAGATGCAACACGCAACACGTGAGGCGTTGAGGATTATGCAAACGAAGACACGAGTGTGTTGCCAAGTTGCTCATATCTCATCACTGGCCTGAGGATTCTCCTCCACTGTCTTTGTTTGGTTTCGCTCACTCTGAATATTCAGCACTGAAACCAGAGGCCTGGCACCTCACTAATCCCCACATGTATATTCACACATAGAAACATATACATAAATATACATACACATCACGTGCGGTGGAAAAACACAACGTCTTGTTTTCTAACTTGCAGACACGCGTTCTCACCCTGTGGAGGTCTGTCCAGCGTGAACCACAGCTGCACCTTGTCCGGATGGTTCTTCTTCACCTCCTCCAGCTCCTCCCTCAGCAGGATGTCCTTTTCAGTCTGAGACAACGAGGGACAAAGAGAGAGAGAGAGAGAGAGAGATGTTATTCCTCCAGAGTGTCTCCAGTGTCTCTGAGGCTTCCTGAGGCAACGTGCTGCACACGTCTGACCTGGTTGGCGAATATGAGGGAGCACCTGGTGTCGTCAGTGGGGTCGGCTGCGATCCTGCGGATGAGCTGCAGCATCGGAGTGATTCCTGTGACGGAGAAACACTGAGGCTAGTCATCGAGGGAGCAGTTTCACTTTCCAATAAAGTCAGATTATCGTCAGGCTGGTCCTGAAAGTTAAACTTAGATGTCAGAGTTTATAAGAAAGAAAATGGCAGCGGCACAAGAAATGGCCTCACAGGAAGAACTCAAACATTTTACTGACGAACAAATAAAAAGAAAACTTGGTGCATTCATATTTGTACTTGGGAAAAGTATAAAAGTAGAAGTAGTTGCTGAGTGAACATTCTGTTAATGGATGTTTTCCTTAATATCTTTTAAACACATTTACTGCAGATCACAATATCCTGGTATTCTGTTAGACGGAAGGAGAACAATATAAATGCACCTGTTCCTCCAGCGATCATCCCGACGTGTTTGAACTTTCGGACCTTGGGCTCTGACTTCTTGTCGGCTCGGACTGAAAAGTGACCTGTTGGAAAAATGAGAGAGAGAGAGAGAGAGAGAGAGAGAGAGAGAGAGAGAGAGAATTTAAACTGTAGCACAGTGGAATCTGCTGGCAACTGAAAGAACTGCACGCACAGACATCCCCATCTCATACCATGCCCCTGGTACACCAGCAGTCCACTGGGCCCCCTGAAGTCGATGCTGTCTCCGATGGCCATGCTGTCCAGCTGCTGAGACATTTTCCCTCCGTCCGGAAACGAGGGATGCGTGTTCTTGTAGTAAACCTGCGGAGGAGTTGAAACACAGAGCGGTGTCAGTGTCGTCTTGTTGAAAGTTTAATTAATTTATTTAATTGTCTTGTCTGTTTGTTGTTTTTTTTTTTACCTTCACCACCAGGTCGACGTATCCCTGGTCCTCGTCGCTGGACACCGGAGTGTAGGCCCTGACCACCAGGCTGCCGTTGACCTTGGCGGACAGGTACACGTGCTGACCTGAGGTGAGAGAGCAGGAGCATCAGGTACACGGATGTTCACTCTTCACTGCATTTCCAGCACTTTCTGTCTTTTTGAATTTCCCCCCTGAATCATTTTAAATGTGTTGCACAAGAGAGATTAAAGATTAAACACGTCTCTTCACGATGTTACAAAGTTCTCAAGCCCAGGAACCCGAGCGAGGAGTTGTAACGCAGATAACATCAGGTGAATAAAACACACAGGAGGAGATGGCCGGTGCTGTAATGTGGAGGTGACACCAGGTGACACCAGCAGCTCCTCCCACACACGACCAGTGTTTGTCAGTTTTAGGCCAGAAAGGCCAGAAATTCCTCAGAGTCGTTAAAAAAAAAACAGTTCTCTGCAGAAACAATGGAAAGAAAAGAAGAAAGAGAGAGAACGAGAGGAGTTGCAGTACCTACGGGCAGTCCAAGGACGTGAGCAGGAGAGGGAAGGCCGAACCGAAATTTCTTTGTGTCATGACTGATTTCCTGCACAAGGACACAGACACACACTCAGAAGTCTGCCTCTGAGCTCTGTTTACAAAACCACAGATCCAAAATCCAGATGCACGACAGAGTCTCTGCTTCCCTTTCGTTTCACTGAGCGTATGGACTTAAGATACTGAACCACCACTGTGTACTTATATTTTCAATAGAACAAGTCGTTTATAAATATTCCTTAGCCTCCTCGTATCGTTGTCAGAAAGTCAGACTCATGTTTTACTGTCCCACACCTTCACAATCTCCTCCAAACGGCTGAACGTGAGCGCAGCTTTGAGCCTGTGTTCACCTGTTTCTCTATGAGGGGGAGCGAATATTTGACCATGGGGTCCTGCAGAGTGACGGGCTGCTGCTTCTTCTTCTTCTCTCCTGCAGAACCTCTCAGCAGGACGATCACCACCGTCACCAGCAGCACGGAGACGGCCACGGCCACCGGGACCACCTGAGGGACACGGACCAGGAGTGAGTGACATCTGACGACGTCCAGGTTCAGAGGAGAAGAAAAGTCTGTTTTAAAAATGTGAATAATGTGAAATTCAGTTCTCACCAAGTCCTGATCCATAGTTTGAAGAGAGGCAGAGAGAGGGCAATGATTCACTCTCACACACTCAGAGAGCGCGAAGGGCCTCTGAGGGGGCGGGGCTGTGCAGTGGGGGAAAGGTTGACACACATTCCTAGGAACCAATCAGAGGCCAGATATGACTGTGGCACTATATAGTGAAGAGGAGGTGAACGTGCAGCCTGGGAATCACACCACAGCAGAGGGGAGGAGAGAGAGGGACACACACACACACACACACGGACATTACATAACATATACTATAGACCCTGGAAGGAAAATACTTCATTCATTCCTATGCAGTAGAGACCAAGTACCTGGAGTAACCAGGAAGGAAATTGTTGAGTTAATTCAGGGAAAGTTTACTTTACTTAAAATCCAGTTGAGTGACACACACACACACACACACACACACACACACACACAAACTATAAACATCAGTATGATCACGGACAGAGGACAGACGTCTTATTTAGTTCATAATCATTAGTTTAGTTCAACATTTTAATTTGACACTAGTACTGTACTGAGTTACATTATAGTACTCATTGTACTGTATTGAGGATGCCCCTCCCCCTCCCCAACAGGTTCTAACATGGTCCCTGAGGATTCTGCACCGGAGTCTTCATCATCTGAGTCTTCATTCAGCAGCTCTTCGCCTCTGTAGGACGCGTCTCTGGGCCGAGGGACAGACGCGTCCAGGTGTACTGCAACAGAGACAATAACAGGGTGAAGTAGATGGAGGGTCGGGGTCAGAACCTTCACTCTGAGATGGTCATCAGTGATTTTATGAAAATTCAGTGTCACAATCATGACATAATATACGAGAATCATCATCATCATATTATCATAAAGATTATAATTCATAGACTCAAGGTCCTTTAGTTTCACAGTCCGCCACTAGAGGGCGCCATGTTACCAGGCATGAGGAGCTGGAGTCAGTGTGTGAGAATTACCCAGAATTCACATGTTCTTCACGCTGCTGTTTAAAGAATGAACGAGTCATTAAGATGGAAAGAACATGAACCTGACACGTCTGACACCAACCTTCACCCTAAAACGGACTTTTATTCTAATACAAAAGTCACCGCTTCAGTTCCTCGTTACTACGTGCTAAGTGTGTGGTTTTTTTTTCTAACCAGGATGGAGGTTGTTGCATAACATGAGCTGTCAATCACACAAACAGTTAACGTTACGTCAGAGTTCTGCTCCAGCGCTAACATGGATTCATGTCTGTCTGTTCAAAATCAAGCATGAACCGCTCAGCAAAGCAGCACCGCGTTCCCAGAGGAGCTGGGCGTGGTGAGGGAGGACCCTGGAGACACACACACACACACACACACACTTCTCTGAAGCACAATAACATCAACATTATAATAATTTCTTCCAAGAAAAACAAAAAACATCCATCTCTGAGGCAGGTTTTGCTTCTCTGAAAACACGGAGCTAAACGATCTTAAAGTGTCATGAACCCAACGCACGTGATTTGTTTTCAGGAGCACGTGTTGACGCGTAGCCGAGCTGCTCTCGTGCCTCAGTGTGACATGTCTCATTAACTCTCTAAATACCACTGCTGCAGGACAGACGGAATGAGTGAGACATATTTGTCTTTTCTCTGTCCCTCTCTCCGATTCTTGATCTTGCTAAATCAATAAAACTCGTCACATTAAGACGTTAAAGAGGCAGATGAACGAAAAGCATCGAACCGTGTGAGAGCTGCTGACGAAGACGATGGATTCTCCAAATGTCTCCTGAGCCGTGGACAGCAGGACGGTCGTCCCCGTGCTGGAGGTCTGCACAGACAGTTGGAGATTCAGATTTAATTTGCACCGGTCGTCTGCGGGAGAGTTGATGTTTTAATGTTTGTGTCTTTGCTGAGCTTGTTTAACGAACATTTTAAAAACGTTAAATATCTCGCTGTCTCCATGAGGCCGGTTCCTGTGAGCATTACTGGACGAAAACTGCAGGTCTCGTGAGGTCAGATGGTCGGGTATGTTCCGCTGTGCTCGTACCTGTGCGGCTGATGAAGGACAGCGTGGCCCTGAAGCCTCGGCGTGTGACGCTGCCGTCTGACGTGAAGTGAAGCGCCATGACGTGGTGGTGGGACAGAACCGGAGGAGGAACGCCGCGGCCGCACAGCACCGCTGCACAGAGACACAGACACAGATGACCGCGTGGCGACAGGGACACAAGGACAGACAGACGAGTCTCACCTATCTCCTCCGGTGGCTCCACATCGGCCAGGACGGTGAGGGAGTCGTACAAACACGCGTCCGACTCCTCGAGCTCCAGGTCAGTGAAGTCAACCTGAAACACAACGGCGGCGTCACCCGTCTGACACGTGAGGACGCAGCGTTACAGTCGGAGCCGCGCGGACGCTCACAGACCTTCACGACGTGACCCCGCGGAGCGTAGATGACCCAGCGCAGGACGCAGTCATTACTGTAGGATTGTGGGTAATTGGGGCTTTGAATTACACCCTCATCTTCAAGGAACACAATTGTCCCGCAACCTGATACACACACATACACACACACACACACACACACACACCACACAGAATAAATACACAGTAGTGGCAGCTGGGTTAATGTGTGTGTGTGCGTGTGTTGTTTCCCACCAGGATCAGGGCGTCTCTGAACAGCCTGATGTCTAATGATGAAGCCACTTCCTGTTCTGCTAACGTCTGAAGAGAAGAGGACTGTTGCATTCTGGGAAAGAGTCAGGAGACGAAGGCTTTGTGGGACACGCCCACAGAAAATTCCTGAAAGCGATAAAAACAAAAAGAGTCCAACAAGAAGAGACAAGGACACTTTTTTTCAATGAGTGTGTTTAAATCAATTTTGTAAATCATGATCTAACCAGGTGTGTGTGTGTGTGTGTGTGTGTGTGTGTGCCTCACCTACAGGCCTGTGGCTCCCTGCTGACACGCTGAGTCGATCGTAGCGACAGTCGGAGTCAGTCTCCAGATCCAAGTGCTGCAACTCCAACAGCACAGAGTGACCAGGCTGAGCAGTGAGCGTCCACACACACAGCCTGGACACACACACACACACACACACGGAATCAAAGATTGTTCCAAATAACAGTCACACAGTCATGATGTCACTCACTCGTTGTTGTCATAGTGATCCCCAGGGAGGGCGGGGTTTCTGATGACTCCCTCGCTGTCATTAACAGGCCCGTCGCTCACACTGCAGAGACCTGACACACACACACACACACACACACACACACACACAGCTGATCAAAGGAGCACGTGCACATTAATGACAGAGGAACGTCGGTGGCTGTGACAGCAGGCCACTCACCTGCCGGCGTCTTTCTCCGCTGCTGCTCATCAGCTGAAGTGTGAACAACAGATCAACTGAACCATGATGCAACCAGCGGCCTCTTTTCATCACATTAGATGAAAACTGGAAATAAAAATCAGCTCATGCATCAGGATGAAAGCGCCTCACCGTGTCGCAGAGTGAGCTTGATCCAGGGCAGCAGCCGCCTGACGTCAGTGAAAACCCCCGGGGAGCCTCTTCTGGAGGGAGGCCGGATGCTGTTGTCGCTCCAGCTCCGGCCACATCCTTTACCCCAGGAAGTTACACCCAGCGCCACCCGGTGACCTCCGCCTGACCCTGCAGGACACACCAGCGGTCCCCCGGAGTCACCCTGTGGGGAGGGGGGGGAGAGGACGAGTTCTACATGTTTGGAGGACGAGTCGGCGGCTCCGGTAGATTTCTACCTGACAGGCATCTCTCCCTCCTCGCTCCGCCCCCGCACACAGGACCGTCATGGCGGGCTGAGGTCGGGCCGGCCCTCGGAGAGTCTGGAGGACGTGTTTACACTTGACCGGATCCACCAGGTCCAACTGGACCTCTCTCAGAACGGCAGAGGGACGGCCCCCTGAGGAACCACAGAAGACGCCGTGTTCCTCTCCGCCTTCACAAAATCTGACGCGGGTGAGAAAACAACTTACTTTCCTTTGTCCTGCCCCATCCACCCACAATGCACCTGGTCCAGGGGAGGATCTCCTCATCAGGTAAAGGTAAACATATGGGCTGGACGCGGGTCCCTGTGGCGAGCACATCACCCGTCAGTGAGCCGTCTGGACTACGTCTGACCGCACTGATGGTGGAAACCTGCCGAGGCGGACGTGTCGGTCCAGCTCCACCAGGGCGACGTCGTGGCTCATGGGCACGGCGTGATGGTACTTCTCGTGCACGGAGACGCTCCTCACGCCAAACACCTGCTCCTCTTCGTCGGCCACCCTGCGGTCAAACTCTCCCACGACCACGCTCACGCCCCCGAGGAACTCCCTGAGCGGATTCGGAGCGTTAGTGCCGGAACAGTCGGGAACTCACGAGGGCGCAAGGGCAGCTGGACCAGAACCTGGAGACGGACGAGAAGCAGTGAGCGGCCGTCAGGACCCAGCGCCGGCTCAGGATGGAGCCTCCACAGAAGTGAGAGCCTCTGAGCCGCAGGGACACCTGCAAGAGACAGAGGAAATTAATATGAAATGGCTCTCTGCAGTCCTGCCACCTCCACGTTAGCAGATGGGGCACAGACCAAACTAACGCCAGCTTTCGAGGACGAGCGACAGCATCGATGAGCAGAGAGAACCGAACACTGACCAGCCATGGGTGGGATCCGTGAGCGGCCTCGCTCCCTCCCACCACCCTCACGGACGGAGCCATCGGCCTCCAGCCTGGTGGACCTCCACACTTCAACCCTGCGGAGAAGAGAAACCCTCTCAGACATCCCACATCGGCTCCGTTCAGGGTTCTATCGCCTGTGACCAACCTGCTGCGACGAGAGCCTGGAGCCAGAGCGGGAGCAGAGCAGCGGAGGCCCTCATGACACACACCGGAGTGCGTGAGGACAGAGACGCGTCTACCAGCCTGCAGAATCCAGCGACACCCCCCTCAAGGTCGACTGTGTCGGGCTCCGACCACAGAGACGCAAACATCCCCGTCACTGTTTTACAACAACGGTCGTAAAACGCAGACAAAGACGAGAGGAGGACAAAACTGCCTCTGCCTCACATGCTGACGTCAACGTGGAGAAATGAAACCTGTCAGGTGCGTTTGATGTCAGGAGAACGTCAGGTTTACTGAGTCACAGAGGTCAGCGTGAAGGTTTGACCTCGGAGGCAAAGCTTGACGAGAGGAAGCTGTGATTCTGACCCCGGGACAGATTTAAGTCATGCTCCGTGTCTGTGAGCTGAAATAAAGTAAATCAACGTTTTCTTTTTGTTGGATTCCGGCGCCTGAAAACAAGCGAGCGCAACAAACTGTTAGAAGCTCATTAACCTGGACTGTTTATAGGTTGGCAGGATCCTGTGTGTGTGTGTGTGTGTGTGTGTGCGTCTGCCTCGGGGCTCCCTCTCTAAGCCCTCTAAGCCCCCGGCTCCTGTTTGTTCAGCCCAGCGGCCCTGGCTCCGCTGGGTGCGCACGGCTGGTTGTGACTCACTGTTTGTGCACGGTCGCTGGGGCCACCGTTGCCACGCTGCTGTTGCCAGGCGTTGGACGGAGAAGCATAAAATACAAAAGTGCCCCCATTGCTGCGCACCGTGCTCGGTGTCTGATGAGCAGAGATGCAGCCTCCCGCTCCGCCGCAGTGAGGTCGCATCTAATCAAGAAAACATACCTTTATTCATCAAAGACCAAATCAAAACGAGTATTATGAACTCATCGTATTTGTCATTCACTAATCCAAGCTTCATGGATCAGTCTCCGTCCCCGTCTTTACAAACATGAGGAAACTAAAACGTCTCCAGAGCGAAGCGACGGCCCAGGATCAGACGCCCGCCCCTCTCAGCGAAGCAGGAACTTTACCTGCCGACCAGGATGTTTTCGATTTGAATACAGAAAGAGATTGAGAGATTGAACGGATTAAATCAACGTGTTCATTCACAGAGTCAAACGTAATCCTGAATGACGGCATTAAATCTTAATGGATGCGCTCGGCAGCCGCCACGTTAATCTGGCTTCCTGACGCAGAGCGTGAAGAGGCGGGTGAGTGACGTTAAACGACTTGTCTGCTTAAAAAAAAAAAAAGAAATCAAAAGAGGAAGAGGATTCAACATTTTATTCCTTCTTTTTGGTTAACAAACAAAAGGCACCATTGATTTATTGCGTTTCTTTTTTTTTTCTTTCACGCAGACATTTGTGACACTGTGGCTTGACGCGTCTCCTTTTTTTAATGCTGCGATGAAACGAAGAGCAACGTTCAGAACCACACAATTTTTTAAAAAGTCTGAAATCAAGCGCAACCTCAGCCTGAGCAGAACGACGACACCACGTGTCAGCCATGAACGAAGAGCCGAAGAAAAGAAGAAGAAGAAACTGAAAAAAAAAAAAAAAATGAAAAAAAAAAAAAAAAAAAAAAAAAAATCCTGATAATAAATAAACAAACCACCACTCACACTCGGATGTTATAAACAGGTCGTCGCATCTGAAACAGACGGTAACATTTCTACTCCATGAAACAGCAGTTCATTATTAGTACAACAAGAGCCTGATGGGAAAAATAAAGATATACAAAAAAAAAAAGTCAAATATGAGGTTTTTTTTAAAGCTGTGATCCAGCATCAAAAAGAAGACTCCGAAAACAAGTTTAGCATGATTGTGTGTTTTCTGGAATATGATTCAGTGTCATGATGAAGCAGACGATTCTCAGCGTTAATCTCGTTTGGCTTGTTTTCCCGAAACGTTCAAACAAGAAGACGGAATCCAAACAAACAGTTAGCTTAGCATTCAGACTGGAAACGCAGGGAAACTGTTAGCTTCGCTAAAAGGTAAACCAACCAAGCAAACGTCTTCTTTCATTGGTACAAAAGTGACATGAAGTATTTCTCTGGCCAGTGACGTCGAAATTAGTGGGTAAGTTGATTTCTCTCTGAGTTTTAAATTTCCAGGTGCATCAGCTACAACAGCGCTAAGCTAGTTGTCAACCTTTACGCGACGACAGCCTCCAGCTGTAGCTTCACGGCACCTGACTGATGCACAAAGCGTCTGAACTTCCAGACATCAAGATGGAGTGCAAGGATCAGTTCTTACACATCAGGTCTTAAACCACGAGCTCAACGAAAAAAAAAAAAAAAAAAAACCATAAATAAGACGAGCCACATGAAACATCGCAACATGTTCAACGCCACAATAACCGACCTGCACGCACACACACGCCGCCACCACCACGAAACGAGTCACAACAGCGAGGATACAGGCAATAAAAGTTTGATAATGAGTCGTTTGACGAGTCAGAGGAAGATTCTGTGCAGACAGTTCAGGTCGAGTCATTCTACATTCAGAAAGAAAGAAGGTACGTGTACGTAAACAGGAAGAAGCCTTATTTTTTTTCTTCTTTTTTTTTTTTAACGGTGACTAAAACCGGCTGTGAACATCCTGCGCCCGTGTTCACACGTTGGTTATTTACAGCAGCTGCAGTTGCTTCGTCAGTAAAACAGCCACAACGTCATTAGCACAAAAATACATCCGTTATACACTTTGAATTCCGGAGTCTATACCTAAATAGAGCTGTACACAAAATAATTAGAAAACATAGATCTGATTGCTCTCTTCACATTGTTAGAATATTGACAAAAAGTTCAGGCACAAGTCTCGCATGCACACGTCTGCAGGGGGGGGGGGGGGGGTTCCCCCCACGCCGATCACATGAGCCCGGGTGAAGTGCTTCATGCTGCCGAGAGTGAAACATCACATTCGTTAAAGGACAAGACACAAGAGGTGAGACAAGCCGACGACATGAGAGAGACGAAGACAAACGACCAGCGGACATGCCCCTCCCCCCCTCCCCTTTGGAAACGCTCTCGCTCCAGACCCTGCTTGTGCTCAGGTAAATCATCGTCAGTTCTGCCCCGGCTCAGCCAACATCCCGCCGGGTGTAATGTTGACAAATGAAACTGAGCCCGCCCTCGCTGCAGCTCTGTTAGCTTTACTTTTATAAGCGGTAACATCAACCGTTCTCCGAGGCTTTACCCCCAACCCCGGCACCCCCCGGGGGGGGGGGGGGGGGGGGGGGGTTCCCCCCACGCCGATCACATGAGCCCGGGTGAAGTGCTTCATGCTGCCGAGAGTGAAACATCACATTCGTTAAAGGACAAGACACAAGAGGTGAGACAAGCCGACGACATGAGAGAGACGAAGACAAACGACCAGCGGACATGCTCAGGTAAATCATCGTCAGTTCTGCCCCGGCTCAGCCAACATCCCGCCGGGTGTAATGTGGACAAATGAAACTGAGCCCGCCCTCGCTGCAGCTCTGTTAGCTTTACTTTTATAAGCGGTAACATCAACCGCTCTCCGAGGCTTTATTTACACACTTAGCTTACGCAAACACCACGAGAGCGTGAGCATTCTATTTGTCTTCACTTCACCCGGCATTCATCTGGTTGGGTACTTCTTTGTCTTTGCGAAGCGCAGAGGAGATCTCACTGAAGCAACGCGAGCCCAACGAGCCGAGCTGAAGCAAATCTGAGCACAAGCTCAGCTTGAGCTGAGTGAGTGAGAGCATCACCAACTCTGAACAAGTCTGGAATAAAGAACCCAAACCCAGTCACACCCTGTGTGTGTGTGGGAAACAGAAATATGAGCACGGGTGACCCTCAGGTGTGTTCACTGAAGACGTCATATGGCATTAAAGAGTGATTCCCGCAAGAACACGGAGACGGGATGATAATCGAGCTTCAGCTCACGTTGAAGAAGCGAGAAGGCAATGGAGGCGACGATGGATCCTGAAAAACCTGCTCCTGCTGCGCCGCTCCACAACTCATCCATCACTTAAAGCTTTCACAGAGACGACGAGCAACGGCTAAAAGAAGGAGTCGACGTGTTCTGGCTGTGACTTCAGATGAAGGAAGTTCACGTTTCAAAGCGCAGCTCCTCTCTGCTCCAGTCTCATCCTCTGGCAAGAAAAGGAGTCGTCACATGCGACTGCCAGACACAGAACTGTGTCGAAAACCTTCGTGTCACAATCTGTGCCTGTTTGAAATAAGGGAAGTGGTCGCTGCAGGAGCACGGCGATGTCGAAGCTGAGCGGCTGCGAAGCGACGGAAGAGGGAAGGACGAGCAGCGAGGTTTCTCCTGAGGTGCCACAGTCACCATGAGCGCCGGATGAGAGGACTTTGGTTCGGAGGATGACGACAGATCTGAGTTGTTTTTTTTCTGCGCCTGCGTTTCTTTGATATTTTTTAAAACATTTGTTGGAAACATCAGTGTTAAACTGACGAGAGCCTGACACAAACACACAGGCAGATGAGGTCGGGGAGGAGGAACCACACGGCAGGTGAAGCAGCTGGACTACATCGAGATAAAAAAGAAAAAAAAACAGTACAGGAACAACGTCTGGACCGACTGGAAACCAGCGGAGCATCATCCAATGCATAGCTTCATTTCGCAGCCAGGCGAGCGCGACGCAGACGGCGAGGAGCAGAGTTACAGGAAGTGCTCCGGAGTAAAGCTGGCACCAAAGAGTGTGAGTGTGAAGAGGATTAGAGAGCGGTCCCGATTCTTAAACTAGACCAAGTGCTGTTAGTCGGCGACATTGTGAGATAAATCCATGCTCTCCGAGGAGATTATCTGAGATGTCAGAGGCTCGTCCAGTGGCTCCATCTGTGTCCGTGGTGTTTTAATGCATCCGTTTAATCTGTGGCGTGTTCGAGGGGGAAACACGGCGTGGAGCCGTTTTTGAAGGGCTGAGCTTTCCTCCTGGTCTTCGTCCCTCTGTCCTCGGTGCATCCCCCCCGCCCCCCCGCCGGCTCACTATCTCATGGTGGAGGAGGCTCTGAAGTAGCTGAGGAACTTGAAGCAGAGGCTCACCACGAAGTACCAGATGTTTCGCGCCATCTGGGAGCGGGCGATGAACACGCGCCAGATGAGCACCACCAGGACGGTGTTGAAGGTGTAGCGGATGTTCCTGAGCCTGAGGATCAGAGCGGGTCAGAGGTTAACGAACACAAACATCTCTCCCGTGTGTGTATCCTCCAGTGTCTACATTTCTAATACATTTCTGCATTGGGTTCCTCTGCTTCAGCACCACGCATGAAGAAGCTTAATGACGTCATCACAAGATGATGCGATGAGATAAAAGAAACGGACGTCGGCTCTCTGCTGCAAAAACAATCAAATGCTCTAAAGATTTTAAAAAGGCTTGGTCTGTTCTCACAGCCCTGACAAATGGACAGACATAAGTGCTCAGTGGGCGGATGAGAGGAAGTCCTCCCAGAAGATAAACGAGTATTAGTGCAAATGTATCAACCGCACGAAACAAAAAGCCTCAGTCATCGCGTGGAGAGCATCGGCTGACTCTTGTGTTTGAGTGCACAGGTTCCTACTTGTTGAGGTGTTTGCGTGCGGCAGGAAGCCCCGACAGCTCCTCGTTCAGGACGTATTTCTTGGTGCCCATGCAGTAGTTCTCCATGTACTCCGCCCAGTGCAGCTGCCGCACGTCAAAATTGAACACCTACAGAAACAAAGGGTCAGTTCAGACGTTCACGTGCGTGCGTACGTGCGTGTGCGTGTGTGTGTGTACCTTCTTGTCCTCTGGGCTCATCTGTGCCAACAGCATGGCCATGTTGTCGGTGTTCCACACCCAGGAGTGGCTGGTGAAATACTCCAGCACCATCATGGCCCTGTGGAGGCGGGTGATGGTCTTCATCATCCTGGAGAGAAACGAGCACGGGGGGGGGGGGGGGGGGGGGGGGCGTGAGAGACAAAGGGACAGCGAGGAACAAGAATAAGAAGAATAAGAAGAAAGGTGGTACAATAAACAAAGATAGGATGGACAGAGGGGGAGACAGATTGAGGAAGAGCAGGTTCAGGTTTCATGGGTACGAGGAAGTGACCAGAAGAGAAGGAAGTGAAAGAAAACGAATTAACCAACATAGATATTACAACAAAAACTTCTATAAAAGCTTTCGTCAAGAATTAAAAGGCAAAATTACACAAACCGCACATTTAGTTCCAATAAATGTAAAATAGTATTTGAGCAACATTTTTGAAGGCGTCAACTTGCACCTGCAGGATTTTAGTGTGAAAACTGCAGACGGCCAATTTCTGCTTTTCCATTAAAGGAGAAATATTCTGCTCAGATTCATGTTTCAATTTGTGTTATTATTTAGACAGACACGTTTGAAATATTTGGTTGCTCAAATCTCTTGATAGCTCGGTGAGTAGCTCATGATTTCACCTCTGGAGACAGAAAGAGTCCCAGAGACGTGTTGACTTCATCTGTGTGTCAGGAGGACAAACAATCCACCAGGGCAGCCTCAGGGACTATTTAGCAAATTTCAATAAAACCTCAATGAATGTTTTCTGAATTTAATCTGAAGGACAAAACCTGGGACACATTTACACAATGTAAAGAAAATGATCCTCCTGTTTACACAAGTGAAACCAGCTGGGTTAGTTTGAATCAGCGGGTAAAGAAAGGACTGGTTGAGGGTCAGCGTGTTGAGCTGAGGTAAAGATGGACGACATGAGGGCTCTTTAAATTACAGCCAAATCATCCGCTGATGGCCATCAACCAGTTAACACTACAGCACCGACTACTTGGCTACGATAAAAAATATTTGGAGGAAGTGAAGACGCGTCGTCCATCTTTATTATTCAGTCCAGGGGTGGGAAAGTTTAAAACAGCTGTGAGGACGATCAGAGGATATCTGAGACTTCAAACTGCACAGTTTAAACATTTCGACCTGCAGGGTTTCGACAATTTCGTTTTTGAAATTTTTTTAATGACGGGATCGCCAGAAGCAGGGTTCGATGCCGTCTGTGCAGATGGAGCCGACTCAGATTCCTCCCGTGAGGACGAATGACTGAGAAGCTGAAGAACATGCAGGAGGAGCAGCACACAGAGAAACAATGACCTGCAGCTGGTGACAAACCCATTAGGACCAGATCACTTCTCTAAAAATGGGCAATGTGCAATGTGGCCCGGGAAGAGTTCGCAGGACGAACGTCAGAATTTATCACTTGGAAATGCTTCCTTTAGAAACGCCTCTGGCTCAGGGAGATGAAGTAAAGTAGCAAAGAGAGAAAAGAATCCATCAAACCAATCAACTCACATGCAAGAGGCTACAGAATCACATCAACCGCCTGAACCTCAGGAGGCTCCACATCTGCCTTTAAAAACACGGCTAAGCACATGTATCCACATCACTACCGCGTAGACTCTACCGCACCAACTGGCGTGATGAGTTCAAGATGGCGGCGCTGTCTCAAGACCTTAGCTTCAGTTTTGCTGTCTTTGCCAGCGATGCATGAGGGAATGAATGAAGAGCGTTTCCGCTGGAGCCTCCAACGCGTGCACGTGCGAGTGCTGTCATGGATGCCAAGGTTCACAACATGCTCTCCGAGAGAAACCAAACCGTGCCGTCAGGTTCAAAAACACAGCAAACCTCCGTTTCCTCGGCCCCACACCCTTCCTTGCTCCCACCACCCCACCGCAACCTTTCGGGTAAAAAAGACATAACGGAGCAGGGTGGGCGTGTGGGAGCAAGTGGGAAAGAGTGCAGGGAGGGAGGGGGGGATGGGGTGAGGAGTCGGGGGGGCAGGGGGCAGTTGTAACCTTACCGGGGCTGGCGGCCTGTCAACCTGAGATAGCCGTCATAGAGCAGGGCCGGCAGCGTGTGGCTGACAGTGGTCCAGTACTGATTAGTAAAGGGGTTGGAGCGCAGATTGACATTGGGCCTTCTGAAGGCCTGCTCTAAGGGATTGGTCTTGAAGGTCATGTTTATACAGTACTCTGTAGAGGACAGGACAGAGAGGACACAGACAGGAGGCATTGATATCGACAGTCAGCGAGATGCAGGCCCCGTGTGATGGTGACACATCAGCATGATCTGTGCTCAGCAGTGAACAAAGGCCCAACACCTGCGTTGAGCTCCCAAACTCATCTTCAGTCACAATGTTTTGGGTTTTTTCTGGCGGCTGACATTTTGGGAGCCCAACAGAAAGAACTAAATGTCGCAGGTGGCAAGACTGTAAAGAGTGTAGAACGAGTGTAGAACCCATCCGCCGCTGGGTTATACACCCTTCAACTCCCGACAGGACAACGACCGACATCGTGAGCCCGGTTCAGCAGGAGGAAGAGTCGCAGGAGTGAAGCGGCAGAGATGCGTGTGCACGTGATGGCGTTAATACAACAGCAGAGGTCCGAGTCGGCGAGGAGGTTACCTGGGTTCTCGTCCAATCAGCCTGAGATACAGATCATAGAGGAACGCCGGAGCCTTGTGGCTCACGGCGATCCAGTACTGATTGATTAGGTGATTGGATGTGAGATTAACATTGGGCCGACGGAAGGCCTGCTCGAGGGGGTTCCTCTTGAAAGTGGATATAACATGGTACTCTAAGAAACAGAAGGTTGATCAACACAGGTCAGAGTGAGCACGGATTTCTCTTTTTTTAGTTCACTATGCATGAGTCAAAGTGGTAGCTGCTGGTAAAAACAGTTCTGATCAAACATGTTCACATAAACAGGCAAAAAATCTGTTAAATTGCTAATAATTGCTAATTGTTTTTTCCCCAAATATAAATGGCCCAAAATATATATATAAAAAAAAATTAATCAGTAATATCAGCCATTAAAAATCAGTATTGGCTGTCTCCAGAAAGACGTGCATTCAAAATGAGCAGAAATCACCTTTAATCTTAGCAGCTGTCGATAAAAGTTTAAAAATCACTTTAATGTGCAAACCTTTTGCTGTTTTCAATCTGTGTTTCTATTATTTTGTCCACCTCTGAGGCTCAGCTGCACAAGCATCACAGAGCAAACGTAAAATCCAAGTGACAGAAGATATTAAAAAAAATTCAAACTGAACGTCAGGCTGAACGTCTTTTCTTCCACTTGAAAAAACTTCTATGACTCAGATTTTGAATTCCTCGTGTGCAGGTTGTAACAACGATTGATGACCTCACCAGTGCTCAGAGATCTGATTTAGGACACGGCTGAGTCTGTGAAACACAAATCACTGCACGGGAAGATTTAATCGTCATTGACTGGCTGATTAAAGGTCTCTTCAGGAGAACTGGACAAAGCAGATCCAGTTGCTTATGTGCAACTCCAGAAGAGACGATAAAGTGCAGGATCTGTTCACCAGTGGGATTAACTCTAAGCACGAGGTGCGAGGCTGCAGCTCCACACCAGGATCCACAGGTAAACAAGGGCTCCTGGTCTGGGTGTGGCAGGCAGTGGATCAGATTACACTCAGTTATGTTATCGGACACCGTTCCCACTCTCGGGGGCTTTGTACAGAGACTGCGTTTAGGGAGGATAAGCGTGACGTCTTACCCACTTCCCCCCAGTGGAAGGGGTTGATCCCGCCGGTCGTGCAGTTGTACACCATGATGTTTTTGGGCCTGCAAGAAAAGGATTATCTGAGCTTCTGGAAACGCCGAAGGGCAAAAAGGAAAAGTGTTCAAATGTTTACGAGCCCCGCGGACCTGTTGCTCCTCTGTGATCCGGAGAACCAAGCCGCAGCCAGCGTGGCGTTGATGACCACGTCTACCGGCACCAGGTCGGCCACAGCGTCGTTAGACGCCCTCATCGTACGAAGGATCCCTTTACCAGCCTGGAGAGGAGACGATGACTGAGGCTGGATCCACAATGAATGTTGAATGCACAGTGCAGCCTATTATTAAGTTAAAAAGTAAAAAAAAAAAATTCTCTCAATACTCACTGCGATGAATATTCCACTGGGTCCATTGAAGTTATCAATCCAGCCCTGAAACAGAAAATCAGCAAAAATGAGATCAAATATCAACGTTATGATTGTGTTAGTTAGGGACGCCGCTACTGTTGTTGAGCTTTATGATGATTTATGATAATGTCGACTGCTGTGCTTGACTTTTCTAAGAATTTTGACCAACGTTTTGCTCAGAAATGAATGAAACTCAAGGTCTCTTGTCCGAAGAGAGCGAGTGAGGTTCAGAGATTCAAAGATGAACCCATGAACTGTAAAAAATGTAAAAAGACACGGAGGACAACGAGGACGCGCCTGGCGTCTGCGTCCCCTAACGTTTCTGTCTGTCCTAAACCAGAAGTCCAACAATCCTCCAGTTTTCCACAGCGACCGGCCGAGCACACACAGGCGCTTCTTTACTCCACATTCCTCACATTCCCGCTCCCGCCCAGCGTCACATCATCGCCTTGTCCGCGGCTCGGCGGCGCAGAACGGCCGAGCGTTGGCAGCCGCCGAGGCCTCGTGCTCCCAGAGAGGAACAGAGAGCGTCAGAGCCGGATCTCAGCTGCTGACAGAGGAACGTTCTCTGCTGAATCAGAATCAGCAGCTTTCGGTTCTTGGCCAGTTAGAAAAAAAGAAAAAACCCTGAATTTATTGACACAAGACCCTCGCGCTGCGTCATGCGTGTGTGAAATAAAAACTGTGGATAAATTCTGGACTTAATTGTCCAGACTTTATTAGGCTGCGTCTGAAAACAGCTTGGCTGTGTCATGTGTTGCTGTTTTGATCTTAAGCACAATGACTCTGTTCATTTTACATTCTCACTGTGACAAACAGCTTCCGAGTGCAGCCGCTTTCTCAGTGCTTTAAAAATTCATGTTGAGGAGACGGACACATTTTAAAAAGGGAAAAGCCTCAAGTCGTTAACGTGGGATGGAGGGAACGACTGAGCGCCTTCATCAATTAGTGTTTACAACTCCAAAGATAAAACCAGTCATCCATTAGACTAAATGACTCACTGGGAAAGGCTCTTTCCAGCTGGCTCCCACTATGGAGGGTCTGACGATGGCTACGTTCAGGTCTCCGGCCTCCTGCTGCACCAGATACTCAGCCAAGGCTTTGGTGTAGGTGTACGTGTTGGGACGTTCTCCTATCAGCTTGGGAGTCAGCGTGGAGACCAGTTCATCGTCCATCCAGCTGGGGGGGGGGGGGGGGGGGGGACAACAACAAAACATTAATTCTCTTTTAGCGCGATCATAAAAAAAAAAAAAAACGAAGCATCCTAGAAGAGAGATTCAAACCTAAAGCAGCTCGGTGTCTCTGCATTCATACAATCCCTCAGAATCACTCCACTAATCTCTCCCGACGCTGCCGACTTTAATAGCGGAGCTGTAACAGCTGAGAGCAGCCGTTTAATCTGCATTCACACTTCTGCATGGAGCACTCAGAAGGAGCACTTTTAAAAACCTCCTCTCACGGCACAGTTTCCTGATCTCACACGAACCAGGCCGTTTAAAAAAATAAAAAAAAGAACCACAGGGTGTCGGTCCACTTACTCCAGAGTATCGATGAGCCTGCGGTAGTCCACGGGCGGAGAGTAGACGACCTCTTCGATGAGCTCTCGGTCGCAGTTGGCGTACGCTGTGGAGACGTGGAGGAAGACCTCCAGCTGCTTCATCCTGTGGGCCAGCGCCAGCATCTTCTGCGTGGCCAGGACGTTCAGCTGCATGGCGTCTCTAAAAGAGGCATTAATGAGCACTTTCACACGCGCTCTTCTCAGAGCAGCCACAATGAGTTCACACGCCGATCGTTTCCGTCAGACACATCAACTTATTGTCCTTCGCCGAACAAACGAACTTTGCCTCACATCTTACAATTCTTCAAATGCCAAAGACAAAAGATTATGATGTGCAGCACAACAGGCTCAAGGCTTAAGCTGTTTATATATAAACTCCTTCACCCTCATTCGCCGCCGTGATGAAGCCTGCCACGCCACGGTTCACTGATCGCTTATAATCAGGTTGAGAAACAGTCACTTCACTGCTAGTTCCAGAGAACGCACCGCGATCAAACAGAACTGAGACCAAAGAGCCGGCAGGGACTCACTTGAGCGGCTCATTGAAGCGGATGGTGGCGGCACAGTGGAAGACCACGTTGACGTTTTCAGACAGGACGCCCTGGTCCTCTTCACTCAGGTCCAACTTCGGCAGCGTGAGGTCACTGTTCACCGCGACGACCTTCGCCGCGAAGCCCGGCTGCTCGTCTTGTAACCTTTCAAACAGCTGAGAGGACGCGCGAGGACGTTACAGCACGAAACGGCGTCGAACATCCGGATTCAGTGAGTCTAAATTGAACTTGAACACGGTCGCCGCACCTTGCAGTTGATCATGTCAGCGATGCGGGCCTTGGGACACTGGCCGGCTTTGGACCTGACCATCACATACACCGTCTTGACCTCTGGACATGACCTCAGCAGCTTCTCCAGCAGCACCTGGACGAACAGAGATCAGCGAGTCAGGATCATGAAACCACAGACGGCACTGTGGTCCATGGGCCCACTCCTGCACCTTGCCCATGAAGCCGGTTGCTCCGGTGATGAGCACATTCTTCCCTGCGAAGTACTCTGGGATGTTCACCATGATGTCTGCCGTCCTGTCTCCACCTGCACCACAAACAAGGACACAAGGGATCATCAACTTGCTTCATGAGAGAGGCGACTGAAAATGGGTCTCAAGTATAATATGGTATAACAACTTGGATTCACTTTCGCGTGAAAAACTTTTGTCTGTCGCTGCAGACGAACCAGGCAAAGCTCTCATCTCTGTCGAACGTGAACAGCGTGTGTGAGCGGGCCTTATCGCACAGATTACTGGAGGTTTAAACACACCGACACCATCCAGCTGATAACTTATCTCCTGAGTGGCCAGTTAGCGAATCATTAACCCAACGCCACTTCTTTAATCGCACACCAGCTCCTCTTAAAAACCCACGAATAGGTGGGAACCTAAAACCTTCCCACATTGAAACCAGAGGAAAACAAAGTGTCAGTGGAGCGCCTATCTCCACCTATCTTCACCTCAACAGTTACTCTTCAATTCCCCCGTAACCAAAATAATCAAAGATAACCGAAGATAAACAACAACCAGTTCAGACTACGCAGCCATATGCAGCGGCTGAGGGAGGAGCTACATCCTCTACCAGATTCTTTGTGATATCCGTATTTCCTGCCGGGGAGGAAAACACCAGGCAGAGTGAGTAATGTTCCTTCAAAACAAAGCTTCAGACACTCTGACTGAACCTAGTTTGTATTCAGGTTCATTTTCAGAGAGGTATTTGGGATTTGTGAGTTTTCAGTAGTATCCAATTAAATCCCTTTGTCCCTTCCACAGTTTTTGCAAACGAGTGTTTTTCCATTCGACTCGAGCTGAGAGGGAAACATCGACAGTCTGTGAGCAGGTGCAGAGAATTGAGGAACAACGGTGCAGTGTGTTGAAATCACGAGTTATTTTGTTGGGTTCGTCTGTGCCTGACAGGAAAAAAAAGGAGGTTACTGTGTTAGCTGAGCTCAAAGGACTTCAGTGAAAACCAAATCTAACGCCAATGGTTTGCCATCTACAGCCAACTGGGAACATCGAGTCGTCTTGTTCTGAAATCATGACAAAAATACGATGGTGACAGTTCGCGCTCTGTTCACACCTCCGACCAAAATGACTGGGCGATCCTGAGGACGCTCTTTGTTTGGGCATCTGCAGCCTCAGCTACAGTTAAACCAGTTATTCAGCTTTGCATAGAGTTAAACATCAGAGTACACACACGCCAAGTACACGGGGACGAGGAGAAGACGTTTGGGACTTTTACAACAAGCTCCTCGAAAAAAAAACCTGAGACATTTCTGACTAACTAGTTAAACTTGTGTGGAGACTTCCGTTGGCTGCGGGGGTGTCACTTGACACGGTTCAGCGCCTTCTCAAATACAAATTAAAAGATGCGTGAGAGAGTAATGATCCTCGGTGAGGAGAGTTACTGAGAACGGTAATAAAATGTAATGTGCTACTATGACAACAGCACGGCTGTGGCTGCGTGGGCTCTGCGGCTCCTCCGCTGTGCCGACTCTGGCCAAGGCTGCAGATGTACCTTTTGCTGCATCACGTCTTGTGCCAAGAGGCTCAGCTGCACCATATACACATGAATCCCGGGACGCTGCGTTGACAGATTTAAGTTGCCTCTCGTCCCAGGAGGTCAGGAGGAGCGTGCTGCCTACAGTGAACCACAACAGGGGAAACGGACGATGGGCTAACACTTCTTTTTTTTTTGCGTAAAAGACAAACCTGTGCATCTAGTTTGTGGGGGAAGTGTTGCATTGTTGTCACAACTGTGGGAGTTAAACTCAAAAGGTGCAAGGGGAAAAAAAAAGTTGAACATTAAACTGCAGAATTTGTGACAAAATGCAATGCAGTGTTGAAGTGAGCTAAAAGCTGAGCTCTTGCAAACACGAAAACACTCTGAGCAGCAAGGCAACGACAAGTTTGGTTTAGTGGGAGCAGTTCGCTACGGGCTAGACTACGACTGCTTCATTGCACACGTTACTGGATAAAAAAACCGGTTCACCCAATGTTCTGGGGGGTTTTGTGTGAGCGGGATGCTCCACATAACATCCAAAATTCTTCTCATTCAGTCAAATGACGAGGACGCTGTCAATCCCGGGACAGCTGAGCGGCGAGCGCAGCTTTGGCTGGGACCGAGAATGACTGCAAGCCCGGGGGGCAATGCTGCATTCGCTGGCAGGAGTGCACCACAGTTCATGTTTCACACCGCTGCCTTGTCGACCAACGTTAGAGTGTGTCCGTATTTGTAAAGGAAAGAAGAAAAAAAAAAAACAGGTAAACCAAGAACACAAAGTGAAGCTCTGGATCTGATCCTGAGGAGAAAAGACGACGGGCTTCAGGCTGTTGTCCCCTCAGTCGTCTGCAGCGTGAATCATTCCCGACTCCAACGTTCAGCTGGCCCTGACAGAGAGAGCGCTCTCATTTTAAACCTGACTCCTGCGGCCTGCGAGAGATGTCTACCGCCGCTGCGTCGTACAGTCGGAAAGCGGATCCCTGACGATACAACCTCCTCCGTATGAATAATTGATCAAACAAATCGTAACGCTTATATTTAGCACCGCTGGTGGAGGTCTGCCTGTTTGGTCGATGTGTGAAACTTTGAGGTTTGACAGCAAAGAGTCTCAAAGGAGCAATTCCTGTCTGACTAAGGTGAAACCCCACTTCAGAGCAAAGTGAAAGCGAGAGACGAAAAGGGTTAGAGGCAAAAACTACACGCGCTTACACCAGCACAGGATCCAGCAGGTGTATTGCAACAGAGGATGCGTTACATCTGTCCACAGCAAGTCTATGATTAACAGGAGCAAAGACCACAGATGCAAATCTCTTTATGGGCCGCATGCAACTTGCTTGGAGTTAATTTGGGTTAAATCTTGGACTGACCAGGTCTCTAAGAAACACCGAGTTGCAGCAACTGCTCATAATGTTTTTGGGTGCACGGGTCAAATCAACATGGAGACATTCAAATCGACTGCAGCCATCCAGGAACTCAGTGGGTGAGGTAGAAGTCTATTATAAGTTAATGTTACATCCGAACGATCCTCGGTAATGAATCACTCTGTATTTTCTCAGATCATTAATCCCGATGATGGCGTTGTTTCCATATCAAAGCCACAAGCTGTCAGCACATGACTGCAATACACAAGCAGAAATATTACGACACTAAACTGGATCCTCTTCGATGAATCAATCTGTTCTCTCACAGTTAAATCTTTGGTTAATGTGAGATCAAATCAAGCGTTTCTGACAGACTGAACAGAGGAGATGCAGCACTGGAACATTTAAGTCCGTCTTCCACTAACACCCTCGAACTTAAAGCCTACAATGGGAATGGAGCATAATCACCATTCACTCCTGTAGCAGACGCCTCCCTGATAAACAATATTGGTCTCTCTTAATGAAATCCAGGCAGTTTCTTTCTTTTACAAATAAACTGGATCATCTGAACGAGTCAAGCCCTTCATCTGGAATGTTTTAATTACGACCAAACGCCTACAAACCACCACACCTCACAGGTTTGTGATTGCACCCACCACGAAGAAGAGGAAACAAACCAGAGTTAGACCAGTGCTAACTGAGAGTTAGACCAGAGTTAGACCAGTGCTAACTGAGAGTTAGACTAGAGTGAACGCAGAGTTAACCAAGAGTTAGACCAGTGCTAATCCAGAGTGAGACCAGTGTTAACCCAGAGTTAGACTAATGCTAATCCAGAGTTAGACCAGTGCTAATCCAGAGTTAACCGAGAGTTAGACCAGAGTTAGACCAGTTCTAACCCAGAGTTAGACCAGAGTTAGACCAGAGTTAGACCAGTTCTAATCCAGTGCTAACCCAGAGTTAGACCAGAGTTAGACCAGAGTTAGACCAGAGTTAACCCAGAGTTAGACCAGAGTTAGACCAGAGTTAGACCAGTTCTAGACCAGAGTTAGACCAGAGTTAGACCAGTTCTAGACCAGAGTTAGACCAGAGTTAGACCAGAGTTAGACCAGTTCTAACCCAGAGTTAGACCAGAGTTAGACCAGAGTTAACCCAGAGTTAACCGAGAGTTAGACCAGTTCTAGACCAGAGTTAGACCAGTTCTAATCCAGTGCTAACCCAGAGTTAGACCAGAGTTAGACCAGTTTTAACCCAGAGTTAGACCAGTGCTAATCCAGAGTTAAGACCAGTGTTAACCCAGAGTTAGACCAGAGTTAGACCAGAGTTAGACCAGTGCTAACCCAGAGTTAGACCAGACTCCAGCAGCAGTAGAAACCTCAGATCTCGTGATGCTCATCACCAACAGCTGCTTCTCATTAGACTTCAGTTCCTGAACTCAACTTTAGAACCTGCGCGCGGAGGAGTCTGGGAAATACAGGCAGTTCGCTCCCTAACTGTCTGAGAGCGGAGGCCGCCAGAGTTCAACGGCGTCAGACGAGCTCAGTCCGCGGTGCGACCGTGCCCGTGAATGTGCGCGGCGCTGCTCCCTCCGTGTGGCGCATCTCTTCCTCCGCCACAGGGACCGCGTGAAGCCGCTGCAGCGCTAATGGAGGATACGTACCCGGCGCGTCCGCGTCTCCTCTGGACCTGCTGGAGCCTGCGTGTGTCCGCCGCGCGCGTTTCCTCCCTCTGCGAGTGTGTGTTTTCTGTACGGGAGAGAGAGAGTGTATGTGTGTGTGTGTGTGTGTGTGTGTGCGTCCGCCTGAGACTTCGGCAGGAAGCGGAGCAGCCCGATGACGTCAGCAGGCCGGAGAAGGAGAGAGAGTGTGTGTGAGTGAGTGGAGGGGGGGGGGCTACAGGAGGTCTCACTCCGCTCGATTTTTTGAGAAGTTAAAAGGGCGGGACTCCAGAGGGCCGTCAAGCCCCGCCCCATTAAAGCTGGAGAATGGTTAATGATGCGAAATCTACGGGGGGGGTAGAATGGTGGGACATCAATGATAGAGCCGAGGTGATGAGGTTAGAGACGAACAGTCGAAAAACACCAAAAAAACAAAATAAAAATGTCAAGAGTAAAAAAACAGAAAAGGTCGAAAGTGGCGTGAATATAATACATGCTGAGTATGAAGTCGCCAAGTAAGACTAAAGGTGGGGTTTCAAGTCCAAATGTGAAACATTTGCGGCTGTTATTCTCAATCTGAATTCCTTCTTCACGTGTCTCCATCATCAAGAAAAAACACCAGCTTCCATAGGGTTGTCATGTTGCTTCCTGACATGAGAAACAGTTGAAAGCCTGCCCTCTAGCGGCCAGGGCCGTGTACTGTTATGGTTCTTATCAGTCACTCCTAAACTGATCATACTGAATTATTGAAATCCAGACTTTATTTTCTTACAAATTATCAATACGGATTCTAAGTAACACATAAATAAAACAGTGCAAATTCTGCCCTGAAGCAACATCCTGTACATTGATCAGCTGGGGGGGGGGGGGGGGGGGGGGGGGGGGGGGGGGGGGGGGGGGGGGGTGATCAGTGACGATGTTAGTGTGACATCAGGGTGTCGTAATTCCATGTCAGTCCCTCGCGTGCTTCCTCCTCCAGCTCTACTCCCCACAGACGGATCCACGGCTGGAAGAGAGAAGAGGGGAATTTAAGGCAGGAGATTAGAACAAATACATGTCTAACTGCACGCGTATTCCTCCACGTCTGCCCGCACCCGTGAGGTCGGCACTGGAGGTGGTCGGCACAGGGGCAGTGGTCGCGGGGCACCTCCTCGTCCCAGGCCAGCATGTCCATCAGCAGGTTGGGGTAGTTCAGGCAGGACTCCCCCTTCCCCGGTTTGGGGTTACACACAGGAAACAGCAGCTCTGGAGGAGGCAGCACAGACAATAATTAGTCTGTGTACTAAAAATCGTACTCCTCTTACTTCAACTGGCCACCACTAGAGGTCAGTAGAGTGAACATGTGCTACTTGTTGATGTGGTGGTGGAATATAAACTGTTCATGTTCATGAGACTTCACTTTACACTGTTTAGTGCGGTTTGACATTAGCAGAGACGAGTCTGTCTCTCGTCTCCGGGGACGTCGGAGCTCACCTCGCTGGAAGGCGCAGCAGAGGTCCGTCCTGCAGTCGCTCTGGCTCTGACAGATCGTCCCCTCTGTTCCTCTGGTGGCGTTGACCGTGCACTGGCCCCACACACACAGCTGGTCCGAGCAGCACTCCTCATTCTTAGTGCACGGCTGAGTGGACACACACACACATTTAAATTCATTTATGTGTATGCTGTGAACCACAACCTCGAGCCCGGTGAGGCCGTCATCACCATATCAGTTGGTATGCAGGGGAGGCAGCTGGACTTCTCCATCTCGTACAGGCAGTACCTCTGGTCGCCGCAGTCCTCATCCACCACGCACTCCTGTGTGGAGACATTGAGAGTCTTTGAATTTCTTTGTGTCTCTGGACCTGGACAAGAAACGTTTTTTCCTCTGTGGTGTGGACATGAATGAAGCTGCTGTTTCCAGAGGTTTCTTCCTGTTCAAGTGTGTAAAGTACCTTGATAATAATATCTATTATAATTGGAAGCAATACAAATACAATGATTGAATCACTGAGGCTGCAGAGACACTGGAATCAAATCGCAGCCACATGACTTGCAGCCCTGCTATTATCTCAATAAAGGCCAGATGACTGCACCTATTATTACCCTCAGTGGCCCTCAACTAAATTATACCCTGCTATAAAAACATTTTTCCACAATTTACTTGGCAGCAAAAGGAGAAAAGGAGTCACTGAGCAGGAGACCCCTTTCAGATAGCTGTGACATCTGAATCAGGTCTAAAACAAACTTAACCTTTAAATAAAAACATGAAAATCAGTTGCAGACGAGGGAGTGTCTGGGAGATATTTTCACTCACAACCCTGTGGCTGAGAACGAGGTATTTTATCAGTTAAGTGCTGAGTCAACCGTCTTTCCTGCGACTCGTTCAAGTGCGTCTGACATTTCTCTACACGTCGCCATTTCAGAGGAGCGGATCCCATCCTGTCTGACTCACAGGCGCTTTTTCTTTCCAAGCAGGAAGCTCCATTAACCACTTTCCGAGCGGCTGCCAGGAAAGCAGAAAGATCAGAACCACCATTGTAAAATAAAATGGCACAAACAGGCAGCGTTAATGACCTCGGTCCAAACTGTGGCTGGAACTATGAACAGTGCACGGTTGGGTTCTGTTTCCATCGCGTTCTTCATAAAACCAGCTGAGACGTTTCAGCTCTTCGTGTCTCTTTCCACAGGCGCTTCTATAAAACCGAGGAGAAGTGTTCAGCGTGCCTTGAATGAGCCGATTTCTGTTTTAATTAACAAGGCCTGATGACTGATGCTGAGTGGAATGTCTTACAGGGTCTCTGTTTGTTTTTCCACCAGGCCGCCGTCACAGTTTACATCACGACCGCGAGAAGAAAAACAAACGGTTGGAAACTGGGACGGTTGGATTTTTAGTCCCTGCATGAAAAGCAAACACAGGACATCGACACAGAGGAGAAGAGTATATTCTCCTCTTCATTCAAAGTTTATCAGTTTAGATTAATAATCTAAACTGAGTCCTAGCTAGAGGCCTTGTCCTTGTTGCCTTCTGCAAACACACAGCCTCAAGACATGAAGGGACCTTTAATGTTCAGCTTCAGACATCGCTCTGTCTGTCTCTGATTGTGAATCACTTTCACCTGCGGAGGTGCAAAGGAAAGTGTCGGCAGGTGCAACGAGAGAGTCTGACAGAATCAGATTCCTCTCCAGTTCTGTGTCCTTAAGTCTCCGCTGGTGCCAGCAGCACCGTCGTCCAGCGAGAAGGTTTGCTGTGTCTCCCAGCAGTGTCCAGAGCATGGAGGACAAAGGTGGTTGACTGAGGTGGACAGGGCCTCAGAGAGCATCAACCCAGCAGCAGGAGGAACAGCAGGAGGAAGAGGAGGAGCACTGCCAGAGCTCTACAGCATCTCCTGCAGCTACTGGTGCACAACCCTAACCTGTGGGTTGGTTTGATTTCAGCTTAAATTCCAGAAGACTAACGTGACCTCTGCTCTTCCATGGACCACACACCTCCACATGAACGTGTGGAAGATGAGTCTCTCCTGTTTTATTATTAGTTTTCAGTAAAGAAAGCAATGATTACAACTCATAGTAAAAAAATAAAGTCAACATCAGATAAAAAGCTAAATTCACTCTTGCATTGTTTGTGAATTTAAGCCTCTACCTTGTCCGTCCTGTCCGGGACCTGAGCCTCTCCGTCTCCAGCTGTCCTCTGTGTCTCGTTGTGGGGGATGAAGCGCAGGTCTGCCGATGTCAGAGAGGACTTGGCGCTCTCAGTGTTAATCTGTAAGGTTGAGAGTGAGGATGCATCCATCAGTGTGAGGCTGCGGACAGTGCTGACACACGGCAGCAGCTCTCACTCGTTGTTTGGATTATTCTCGGTGTCTTGGACGACGCGGAGGGAAACCGTCCCAGTGGTTCACAGACGATTAAAACCAGACTACTGGCTGAGACATGAGGAGGAGGATGGGACATGGAGGAAGACAGAAACAGTAGACTTCACAACTCTTAAAAAGATGATGATGATGAGAACTTCATTCATAGAGGGCTAAACAACAGCTGATCAAACGATGAGTACAAATATAATCCTGCTAACAACAGAAATGGACACAAATGGAAAAGTGAATTCAGGAATTCTTTCAGACTGAGTTGTCAGTCTCAGTCATGCATCATCATCATCATCGTCATCAGCCATCATGAAACAGTAAAAAATAAAACTTTATTCAGAAGTCTATTCACTTTTCTTTGATCGAATGTATGTGATGAAAACATCAGTCCCAGCCACCCTGTCTGACCAGAATGAGGAGGACTAAATACACAGTATATCGCTCAGACCTGATGTGGCTCAGACACGGAAACGTTGTGTAATGTTGAAACTGAGCCTGGTGGTCAAACCTAAACCGAGCTCAAAAACAATGACGCTCACCTTGATTTGTCCCGATAACTGACTTATGACATCAAAGACCTGGTCAGTGACGTTGCATCTGCTCCATACAGTGCACAACACTGCCTTTGTGTGATTGTAATAAAACGTGACGCAGACCTGATCCACTGCCTCCTCCAGTATGTGCTGGGTGTCCTCCATCAGCTCCTCCACCTCTCGGAACATGTCGTTCAGACTGACCGGTCCTCGCTCCAGCGCGTCCCGCAGGATCCGCGCCTCGCTCCGGGCCGAGCCGCCGGTCCCCCGGGGCAAGCACAGGCTCACGCACACCGCCAGCAACAGCATGATGCGGCCGGACATCTTTCCTTCTGCTGCTCCTTCCTCCTCCGTCTGGCTCCGGCTGCGCGTTGTGGAGCGCTGTGACGCACTGGGGGCGCACAGGCGCGCACAGCTGGAGCCGCTTTATGTGGAAAAGTGTGCGGAGGGATCGAGGTGCTGGTGGTTTCGAAGCGAAACGGATCGCGTTTAGTGGCGTGGAAAGGCTCGAGACTGCAGGGCGAGGGGTAAATGACGGAATCAAGTGGGTTTTACGAGCTGGTTATTAAAGGGAAACTCTGGAGAGAGCAGGCGCTGCAGGAGCAGCTGCTGCCAGATGTGGTCTGAGAGGGGAAGTTCAACAGGAATGCAAATTACACTTCATCGGCCGAACCACGCAGACTGAGGCTTCAACAATGACCCCATTCTTACCTTCATTTATGACGTGATTAACCCCATGGAAACCTCTTCCTCCCTGTTTAAAATCCCAAACTCTCATAGGTCTAAAATATTGACTTTAATATAATACTGACTAACACCTGGCAGGTCTGGGCCACTGTACACGCGAGGCTTTATTAAATTCCAAGTAAAAACAAAGTTTTATAAAGAAAAACAAATTATGTAACTAAATGAGACTTTATTGAATAACCAGTCAGTGTTTGGATCCACGCTGAACTCCTGCAAGGTGTCATGGCAGCTCTCCACCGCCTGGGGGCAGTGCAGGACCAAGAGTTGTCAAGAGTCGTGCGTGTACTGTATGAGTACTGTTTAATACAGTATGAAATATATCCAGGATGGTTACCATTACCATGTTTGTCCCTGGATGTTCAAGTGATATTTCAAAGAAAAAAAAGGAGAGAAATTAAACACACGTTCATTTTAATGCCACACGACAGTCCCTTAAAACCCAAGGTTCTGCTCCGGCTGTAGCTCCAGTGCAAAGTTCACCAAGCCAAAGAAAATACGCTTTAAAAAGTTTAAAAACTTCTGATTAAAACGGTAAAGTTGCTTCGCTTTCCTCACGTCACTGACACTCCGGCTCCTATTGGTCGTTTTCAGCGTCTGTGAGAAACTCGCAGCTTTTTCAAATTCATCTCATCAGCTAATGAGAGGCGGACAACCGGATGTGGAGAACATTGATTTTCAGAGTAAAAGCAGGGCTAAAGAACAAGAACTTGACAGACTTGACAGGACTCGGTGATTCAGGTGAGTTGTTGATTTATTTATTAATTTAGTCACGGGTGATTATACAGCTAGCTAACATTTCCTCGTATGTTAGCTCGTTAGGTGATTAGCATGTTAGCTAACGTTTACTTGTAGGTTAGCTCATTAGGTGATTTGACAATTAACTAAGTTAGTTTACATTACTTTGCATATTGGCTGATTAGGTGACTAGCTAACTAGAAGAGTTGACAGTTTGCATAGTCAGCCAGCTAGTTAGCAACATTTGTTTATATTATGATTAGTCAGGTAGCAACCAAACCTAGCTTGTAAATGCCCAGATTAGCTTGTCTCTTCTTATATTCTTTTCACCTAATACAATGAATACTCCTATAAAAAGAGTAGATAGATGTTCTTCTAGATGTTTCCAGGACACACACATAAGAATATGCAGTATGTTCATTTGTCAGAAATAAACAGAATGTAATGTCATGTTATCTGCTTAAACTAAGATAATGATGTATCGTCTATTATTATTATTATTAATATAATCGTTATCTCCCTAATTGTGTTGGTATTTTCTTCTGCTGCTAACGAGAGGTTTTACTTCAGGAAGCCAGTAACCGGAAGCGGAGCCCCTGCTCTGTGACGGGGCTTGACTCGAGCGTACAAGCCGGACCCGTCCGTGCGTCCGCGGACACGATGTGAGGAGCGGGTCGCTGGAAGACAGACATCAACGTGAGGACCGGGAGGGGGACACTGAGCGACTTCCACCGGCCGCAGAGAGGGGATTAAACCCGGGGGGAGGACTCTGGAGGACCGCGGTCATTTCTACCCTCACGGACTGTCCAGTGTAAGTAGCTGACAGACGCACACGTCTGACCCGGAGCTTTACTCCTGAGCGGTCGGTGTGGGACCGCAGCCCGGCTCACAGAGGAGCCGTGTGGGATTGTATCGTGAGGGGGAAGTGAAGTGTTGCGCCGCTGCTGCTGACTTTATTCCTGGCTGTAATTTAATATTAGCAGGAGGTGCAACAGGTGATGAGCAGGCCTCAGAGAGGAGCAGGTTGGTGGACGCTCAAAAACCCTCTCATTCTCCTTCATTGCCAGGACCTCAAATCTATCACACTTCATTTGTTCTACAAACAATATTTACCACAACACTGTCCCCATGCGCTCACCAAGCGAGACATATTCATATATACAATATTTATACAATAGAAATGCTGTATACAAGGTGGATTTTTTAAAAATATAGAGGTCAGATTTTCTTTGAGTCTTTCTTTGATTGTAGCTTTCAATCTTTAAAACATGAGTGAGTAAAACAAGAATGCAAAAACTATGGTTTTATAGTTGAAATAATTCAGAGAAAGTACATAAATATGTCTCTATATGGATAAATAAGATAGAACAATAGGATATAGCTGTAAAACAGTCCAGGATGTATATTGAAATGGAGATAAAGGTTCAACTTATCCAACCGTCAATAGTTAAATAAAGAGTTGCTGTTAAATATATATTTTTTGCCTCTACTGTCACACCTCTGCTAGGGTGTTAGATGAATTTATCCCATCATCCTGTATCTCCTGTAAATTGCAGGAAGGCCTCGTGCACTCCCGGAGATGACTATCAAATGTTCCCTCATTTCCCTGCGTCGTTCTGAGTGGTGATATGAGTGTGTGCCGCCTCCTCTTCTCATCTTGCTCCTGATTCCTTTGAGTAGCAGGTGGGGGTGACGTCCTCTGAGACCTGAAATTCAGTCATGCGAGCGACGGCTCGTCCTCAGTTGTGTGTGAAGTCTAATGTTTCAGCTGTAGAATAAACTTTCTCTAACTTTGAGCTTAAGTAACGTCACAGTTTTTTTTTTTTTTATCAGAAATCCTGAAAGGTCATCAATTGATCTTGTCATTGGAACATTAGACTCCAAAATGAGGATGAGACCAAGTATGAGGCTGTTGTTGAAAGCTGTTAATGGATCGTGGACTTTGAGGTAAATACGTGTTAAGAGGTGCAATTGTTGCAAGTAGCTTACAGCTGCTGAATGTGAGTGTTGGTCAGAAGCAGCTTGGTCAGCATGAAGGGCGACGGGTCACAGTTCCAGGGTCTAATCCTGGTTACATTATTCCTATTACAGAGAAAGGCTTGTGTTGACTGGCTGCTGCTGGCTCTGGTGTTCAAACTTGAGCAAAACCAAAAGAAAATCAAGAATAAATGCAACAGCACAGTAGAAGAGGAGTCTCGTGGCTTTATCACCAGATCAGTGTCGTCAGTAGAGACCCTCGGCCCTCTCTAAACCTTAGGACTCACCAGTTTAAAAACCTGCTGTGCAGCTGAAGCTCTAGATGATAATCTCGGAGTATTTCATGTTGGCCTGTCTTGCTCATCTGTACCGTCGTGGGCAAGCTGTCACTTCCTGGGCTGAGTGGTTGACTTATAAGGGGGTGTCGCTTAGGGAGACGCAGCAAGACAAAAATACACCAGGGGGCTGAGTGACACTCTGGCTGAGTAGATGTGTTGCTGTCAGATGAGAAAGGCCAAGTCCAGCTCCAGTATGTCAAGAGGATTTTCCAGAGGCTGAGTTTGAGAGGGGAAATTTGCATCGTTTGGATATTTGAGATTTGACAGTTCTCACACTGTATAAAGACATTTATTCTGATGATGATGATTGTAAATACCAAGAATGATCTCTTTGGTCGAGGCCACCTGACCAACCAGCCAATCAGGCTGCTGCCCAGAAGCTTTGGTTTAACATTTGGGGACCTGTCATGTTACTCTTGGCTTTGATGATGGCTGATCATCGATGAGGACAGATTCTGAACATGACTAGTGGGAACTAAATGTTGTTTATCAGCTTTCAAATGCTCTGTCATGTTCATCAGGTCTGAGCTATGTTCCATACAGTATATTATTCAGACACTAAAAAGGTATTTAATACTCATTGGATTTTGACTTTTCATACTTCAGTGTTGTAGCAGTTCAAGGATCTAATGCTTATTAACCTGCAAAATCTTAGACCTCAAGTATTAGGAGACACATGGGTCCAAATCCCACCCCATGAGGTACGGTCCTAAATTAAATCCAAACAACATTGAGTCTTTACAGTCTATTTCACAATCCTGTGGGGGCTACGGTATTGAAAAGGGGTCAGGGGTCGCAGAGTGATTGTATTTGCAGATGTCTGTCTTATTGAAAGAAGCAATTGGCTGATAAACTGGGCAGACGCACCGTGTGGGATAGACTGCCACAACTGTTTATCGGCCTAATCCAGCCCCAGAACATCTACCGTGCGTTGTGTCAGTACTGGGAGGATTAAAGGTCTGATTTCAGGACTCGCATGCACCAATTAAAACCTTTCCTAGTACAACTTAACATATGGTGTGGAAGCCAGACGTCTCCAATCCGATGGCGAGGGGTGGGGGGGGTCAAGGCCCGACTCTTAATCTCATATTTAGACCTGAAAATCCAAATAAAGCAGTGGGATCATTTCACAAGAGGAATCGTGCTGTGGGGATAATGTGAGATCATTAGCCCAGGAACATTCTCGTAAACAAAGGGTTTCGTATTGGATTGTTGGTGTTTATCAGATGTTTGGACACTGCTTTGTCATTGTTTGTTTGTAACAAAGGTGATAATTAAGACCATGTCCTTATTAGGAAACAGAAAAGACAAGTAGAAGCAGACTATAGATATGACATGTGAGGTGAAGCCTTCAGACAAACCCCGACTCTGACTGCGCGCTGTTTCACACGCGTGATCTTGGAGAGGTCTTCACTTCATGGTATGTACTTTGGTAACCATGTTTAAGCAGTATTTTCTAGTTTGTGGTTGTTGAGTGTGTGGAAGAGGAAGAAATGGGAATAAGTAATTTATGGTTCAGTTTCATGTTTCATGTTGTCCTATTTTTTTAAAATAATAACGTGGCACAGCGTTTCGGGCGTCCGATCATTGATGCCGATGATTTGATTGTGGAATTCCTGACGGATGAAATTTAGATAAAGTGTATTTTTTATCTCTTTCGATGATGATTACTCAGCTCACACAAGTTTATTATGTAACAGTGAACGTCATGGGATCTTGTGTATTTGTATTTCTTGTTCACACAAGAACGGGTTTGTCTTTGTGTTTGTTGCTGCCTCTGGCCATTGTAATTGATGTTCCCATTTCCAGAAAGGCATATGTACAACTTGTAAAGACTAGCCTGTAAAGGTCATAATAACATTTCTGGAAATCGACTTACGCTGTGTGTTTGTGTGAGAGAGAGAGACAAAGTTATTTCCATTGATTTGAATATTGCCCGTCTTGAGGGCTGGACTTATTTCTGATATTTACATCGGCTCTGGATGCAAATCTCATTTCCTTTTTCCTTCCTCTAATCAACTTTTTATTCTCCCTCTTGCTTGCTGAAAAACACGAATCCTCACAAAATGTCTGTAGATCTCATACGCAACAAAATTCAGTTAAAATATAGACTAGTTACTCAGTGACACAAGGACTGATTCAGCAAAACTCTAATCATTAACTCAACTCTAATAAAGTCCTCATGTTTTTAACAGCCACTGTAGATTGGCTCTGCTGTCAGCCAGGTGATGTCAGACATGAAAGCAGAGGTATGAGCTCACTGCTGAGTCCAACATTACGTCCCGGTGCTTTGTCACTGACACGGGAACATTTCTTAACCCTGAAGTCTTCTCTGGAGTTCAGGTACTGACTCTGTGAAACTGGAACTAGGACGGGACTGTACTTTAGCCCCAGTAAAGGCTTTGTCATAAACCTCAGCTGTTCCCTGATGGGTTCCTTTAATGTTGCCTTCATGGTTTTTATTTCTCTCAGGAGATCTGAACACGCAGAGCCTTCAGTCTTCAGCTGTGCATCAGGTCCAATGTTGTCCACTTGTTTTGACTGAATTTTTGTCATTTGACGACGAAAGACAAAGATGTTTTTTAAATTGATATTGTCACCCTCATGTTTGTTTGTTAGTGAGCAGGATTACACAAATACAGCTGGTGGTCACACGTGTCTGTGCCTTAGTTACCGGTGTCTCTCGTGAGGTGTCCACGTCCCTGCTCTACAGTATTACACCCTTAGTGACCTCAGTAAATCCATTTAGCATTTCTCTCTCTAATCCAATACAATGGTTCCTGCTGACCCAGTGTTGCTGCTGCCACCTGAGCTGTTCCCTGCAGGGACTGACCCAGCAGCTGGATCCACTCACTGGTTCCCTCATAGTCATTCTCTGGGTTTATCTTCAGGGGAGATGGTACATCCTCAGATAACTTTGAGCCTACTCCTCCTGATATCGTTTCTCTGAGAATACTACAGCGACAGACTCATAGCTTTGCCAGTTGTGTCATGTCAATGAGGAGCTCAACAGGTCCAGCGACTGAATGATCTCCTCAGGGGAGGTTTGAGTGAAAGAGGAGCGCGTTAATGTAATCATGAGCAACACTGGGATTCTGCAGATGGAGGTTGTTGAGTGGGACTCACCCATTTGTCTTGTTTTTCATGTTATCATTTGCTTTTTATTTGTTGAAGGAAAAATGATTCAGGAGGTCCTGATGGTATAAGTGTACCAGTATTTTGGGGCCTCTGGTGTAGACAGCAGAGTCTATTCACTTCACATTTATATTTCAAACAATGTGAAAATAATTTTTCGCTTTATCAAGTGATATAATTTAGTTTCTGTCTGACCCAATTACTTTGAAACTTTGAAATGTATAAGCGAAAAGAAAACACGGCAGTGATGTTAACATAAAGTCAATAAGCCAAACTGCAACAACAGTGTCACCTCATGAGTCATAAAATGCAGCTGTCCTCCTCAGGCCTGATGAGATGTTTACACGTTCAGAACAGCGAGAGCTCGACTGCCTGGCTCAGATGTGTCCCCGGCAGGTTACGTGCCTTTGACTGTGGACGTCAATGAAACCTGAGAGCTGCTGACGTTCAGCGACCACATAGTTTGTTTTAAATCAACTGACCTCCCCCCTGGTCTCGTCTGGACGGATATCAGAGGAGTAAAAGAAAACAGATATTTTGGAAAGATATTTAAACCTTGGAATGAAAAAGCTTTTATTTGTTTACAAGAAAACAATTCATTGCTTAAAAAAATCCCAGTGTACTGCTTTTAATCATTTTAAGTCTCTTCTAAGCTGCATACAGACTATGAATGAGCGACCACACAGCTCTGATGGAACAACAGTGTTTGTTCCCCCTCAGACCCCCTTATCTGGAGGATAAGTATGGGTGTGGCGTTTCTGCTGCGGGGAGGTCTGATGTGGCTCATAGATACTCACATTAAGGTTTCTCTGGTGGAGGCCGAGGGCCGCGTGTGTGTTTGTCTTTCCTCAGGGTTTCTGTTTAATTTGAGGGAGAGAAGTCTGGTGAATTGGTTCAGTTGAGAGTTTTTCTGAAATGGGGCTCAAATGCTCGCCTGCACAGAGTGTTGTTGCTTCAAGGAGCAGGTTTAAAATGAAAAGTGTGAACGCAGCCTGACAGCAAGGCTGCAGGTCGACACCTCTGACATCCCAGCTGTTCATATTTCCTATTTCCGTCAGAAGCGATTGCAGATGGATCTAATCATCATCAGTGTCAGCAGCAGCATGAGCTCGTCTCCTGGGAGACGTCGCTTTGAGGACACGTCAAATATTTGATCAAAAAGAATCTGCAGCACTTCTTTCCACATGTGCAGCTTCCTTTCTTTCTGCTTGTCTGTCTGTGTCTGTCTGCCTGCACACTCTGGGGTTTTTCCTTTCTCTCTTGGCTGCTCGTTTGTCTGGACAGGACCATGTTTACTCAGCTTTCATCCACACACACACATCTTCACTTCTGTTTTCAATAAATCAAACTAAATCTTCTGACCTCTGAAACAAACCGTCCTCCATAATCTTTCTGTCTCTTGAACTAACATGTTGGAATATTAAAGTCAATATAACATTGGATATACCAAAGTAAAGACCAGTTATTCATGATGTCACGACACTTTAAATATCACTGCTGATAGGAGCTCAGAGGAGAATGCAACAGATGAGTGTCAGTGATCGCTGTTATTGTTGTAGAGTCCAAATCCAGTTTCGTATTACTAATCCCTCTCTCCTGCTTTTTTATCTGGAAAAAAGATGCTATTTACAAAAGAAATAATCTTCATTTGTTTGTTTATAGTCAATTACAACAGAGTTTGGACTCAACTATATTACTCCGTCTTCAAGACTCGATAGCAGACACCCCCCCCCCCCCCCCCCCCCCCCCACACACACACACCCCCCCCCCCCCCCCCCCCCCACACACACACACACACACACACATCATGTTACTTCCTGACCCAACAGGCGACCTCTCAGATGTGGTATAATATTGTACAGTTTTCAAATGTAGTCATCTTCCCCCCAGCATTTCTAGCTCCTCACTTCCTCTCGTTCTGTGTGAACCAACACACACGTGGTCCATCTCCTTCTTGACCCAGTGGGACAGTGGGAGTTACACATCCAGTCATCAGAGCCAAACGTACAGTGAGTAGGCCAGTCGGTCTGTGGGTGTATCACGTCTCCTTTTGCTGTAGGAGAATGGATGAGAACACTTTAACATGAGTTACTTTATCTAGTTTTATTAGGTTTTCAGTTACAGAACAAGAGGCAAGGCTTCGGTGAGTTTTCGTCTGCCTACGTGTGGAGCAGCACTAAAGACCTCAGGGTTATTTGTGTGTGTGTGTGTGGGTGTGTATGCGTCTGTTGGGGCTAATTGTAATTGAGAGGCTTCTGCCGGCTGCCAGTTAGCAGAGATCTGAGACCCCCATCGGGCCACTCAAAGACTTAAAGTGTGTGTGTGTGATGGGATATGACACCGGCACAAAATAAAAGACCAATCAACTGTTGTCCTTATATAACACAGTGCGTCTGAGTTGTGTGCGTTCGTGCATGTGTGTGTGTGAAACGGTATCTTCCTCCTGGCTCCGTCAGAAGAGCAGATTCCATGACTGTAATAGTGAGAATGAAGCTGAGAGAGTTCCAGCGATCGGGACCCGATACTTGACTTTAGCAGAGGCGCTGTCCAGGAATGCTTGGTATCACTTTCAGTTTACTCCGGAGTCTTTACAGTCTTTGGAAAACTATTTTCATATTCAGGGATGAAAAGGTGAAAATTAAATGTGTGAGCTTTTGTCCAAAAGTGGGAACAAAAGCACCGAGAAAACTTCCTTTAAAATCTTCATCGGACGCTGGTTGAGTGAAAGAAAGTTTTGTTCTCAGGATCGTTGTTTAACCTCCCCCTTTTGTGTTGTGAGCTCTGATCCTGGATCAGCTGAAGCCCTGGAGCTGCTTTGTTGTAAACCTGCTGTATTTGATGTTTTCCACCCAAAGTTGCGTGTGATTCTGAGACCGTTCTGGCGTCATTCCTGCAGCCGCAGCGTTTGAGCTTCTCCCATGACTGCTCGGCTGAACCCCTCTGAGAGCACGCTGACTCGTAATCCTATCAGGCATTCAGTGGAGCTGCAGCAGCCAAATATCTTTGTTGTTGAGAACAAAAAAGCAACGAGTGCGAATCTTAATCGCTGAAGTCGGTTTGTTTGTCGTTGGATGGAGGTGCAGGTCTGTGAAGTGAGGACTGGTCAGAGCCGTGTGTGTGTGTGTCCCACGCCTCATGCAGAATGCAGGACATGACTCTTCTGGCTAAATGAGGCAACATGTCGACCTCTGCAGTTTATTTTCAGTGCGAGCTGCAGACATTCCTCCCTTTTGGAATGTGACCTCTCCTTTACACGAATTTCAGATTTTTCCACCGCGCTGTTTTGTAGAGATTAACGCACATTATCGCTGTTGCAACTCCAGCAGGAGAAATTAAAGATGGTAAAACAATGTTTGCATTACTGATGATGATAAATAATTTTATTACAGCACTAATCTCAGTGACCCATGGTCAGTTTGTCAGCTGTTGCCCTGTAATTCAAGATAAGGAGGATAATAGGAGCAGAGTGAAAGATTTGCTCCTAAGAATTCAATATTAATCAAGTAGTCGTATAAAGTACCATTCCCCTAAACAACATCCTCTGTTATGTGTTCTTTTCAGAGCCTGTTAAAAATGGAGGCACACAAAGCATAGGAGTCTGCTACCGACTGTGGAAGGAGTGAACAGACGCAGAGGAAGAAGAAATCGGACCCCGGTTCCTGTCCGAGCAGATGGGTGAGACGGAGGATGAGCGGACAGCTCAGGCCAGCCAGCTCTTTGAGAACTTTGTCCAGGCGTCCACCTGTAAAGGGACGCTGCAGGCGTTCAGCATCCTCTGCAGGCAGCTGGAGCTGGACCCTCTGGACTACAGCAACTTCTACAACTCGCTGAAGGCCGCTGTCAGCTCATGGAAGGTCAAGGCTCTGTGGACCAAACTGGACAAGAGGGCGCAGCACAAGGTCTACAGCCACAACAAGGCCTGTCAGGGCACCCGGGTAAGAGGAGAAAACAAGCGTATGGTCCTGTGGTAGTTTTGGTAGTAGTTGTAGTTCTGACCCTGGCAGTGAGTTTTAATTAAAACATTTTAAGGATATATTGGTTCATATTGACTGATGAGCTCAGCTGTACTGTCCGACCATGTCCCAGTAACATCAGTGGTGAGTTGCAGCGCTGTGCTGGAATGTCCTCATATCTGGAGGAAAAGATAAGAAGTCCGCAGGGGAACCAAACCAGAGGCTCGCTGAGGGAAGATTAGCTCAAATGGGCTGGGCTGAGGGCCGGCCAGAAATAACAGTTCAACTATTATCGCAGACATTTTTCTGCAGAAACGTCTATCAGAAGAAAGTAGTGGAGCTGCGTGGGTGCTCCACTTTCCACCGTTTCTGGAATCAAAATTAGACCCGATGAGATGAGCAATCTGGGTTCTTTGTTTACTGTAGAGCTGATTCTGTGACAAGGGAGATGACAAGAATCACATAATCTAAGGTTTCCTGGATGACTGTGCCTCTTAATTCTCCTCAGAACGTTAAAATGCTGAGGAAATGAGAGGCTGACTGTGATCACACACAACCTCTGAGATAAAGATCATCATCTCCAAAATTCTGATGCGGTTTCCTCGTTTCCTTTCTCCTTTCCTCAAGTCAGACGTAGAAAAAGTTTAGGTATTTAAAGGTCCTTTCTTCCCGTCCAGTGTCTGATCATCGGCGGAGGCCCTTGCGGTCTGCGCACAGCCATCGAGCTGGCGCTGCTGGGCTGTAAGGTGGTGGTGATTGAGAAGAGAGACACCTTCTCGCGGAACAACGTGCTCCACCTGTGGCCCTTCACCATCCACGACCTCAGGGGCCTCGGGGCCAAGAAGTTCTACGGCAAGTTCTGCGCCGGCTCCATCGACCACATCAGTGAGTGTTTCTGGTTTAACTAAGACAAAGTGTGTGAGAGGAGCTATCCCAGCAGGCAGTTTGTTTCCCATGTCCTCCTTCCTTCCCAGCTGCAGGAGCTCAGCGGTGTCATATATTAATATCTCTGCTGACTCCGCTCTACGTCCCACTCCTTACCATCTGTTCTATCTAGGTGCAAACGCTCCTTAATGGGTGGATGAAAAACTCCTAAATATACCAGCTGCTGAGCTACAGGAAAAACTATAATTATCCATAAACAGTATTAAATCTGACCCTGAGCCAGGCCCTAGAATACAGGTTTATTTTGGCTTTTATTCCTTATTAAAACCAGAATCAGGATACAGTTAGCCAGGAACTGTCAGTAAATGAAATGAAGATGGACGGCTCATCTCCACTTCCTCCTGAAATGAATCTGTCTCAGACACGTGTGCTTGTTTAAAAAGTGAACTGTTTTTAAAGAGTACAGTATTCACAGTGGCCTTCATCGTGGACAAACCGTGTGTGTTTCCTGCTGTAGGTATCCGTCAGCTGCAGCTGATGCTGCTGAAAGTGAGTCTGATCCTGGGAGTGGAGATCCATGTCAACGTGGAGTTTGTCAAGCTTGTGGAGCCGCCAGCGGAGCAGACCGATGACAGTGAGTCTGCCTGTGTGGGTGTGGGTTATTATCTCTGTGCGACAGAGTCATGAGTGGCACTGACATGCAGTAACTCTCATACATTTTTCAGCTATATATGGAAATCTCCCTGCTCACAACACATGGCCAAGAAATCAGAAATGTTTGACAAGCGAAGACACATCATATGTGACACATCCTCCACCTCCCTGTCTCCTCCAGGCCCCGGGTGGCGAGCTGAGGTTCAGCCCTCCAGCCATCCTGTTTCAGACCTGGACATCGACGTGGTGATCGGAGCAGACGGGCGCAAAAGCACATTAGATGGTGAGAAAGAAGCAAAAACTTGAGAGAAATCCAAACCTCAGTGTTTGTATGAGGTGTGGCCGTTCATGAGGAGATCAAGTTTGGGACTGACCCACATTTTTGAGACGTTTTCTCTCCAGTCAAAGCACCATTTGTTTTTTTTTTAACTTGAAATGAGGTGAAGTGTTGCAAAGCTGCTCCCGGTCACTGGGTAAAGAATTTCCTGTTGACACAGTTTTACTGGAAGCTTAAGAGGGAGTGTTGGGGGGGTTAAGAACAGTTTGAGAGCTTTGTTGGCTTTCTGTCCAGTTGTAATTATTTTTTCACATCTGTGTAACTGTGGGATTTATGATGATTTGATCCCTTTGTTAAAGGTTTCAGTCGAAAAGAGTTCCGGGGTAAGTTAGCCATTGCCATCACGGCGAACTTCGTCAACAGGAACACCACGGCAGAGGCCAAAGTGGAGGAAATCAGCGGCGTGGCCTTCATCTTTAACCAGAAGTTCTTTCTAGAGCTCAAGGAGGAAACGGGTAAAGAGATGGCACAGTATGCAGCCTCCTGTTCTATCAGCTGTTGGTTTCCTTGAAGTGAACTCATGCTCATGTTTTCAGGAATCGACTTGGAAAACATTGTTTACTACAGAGACAACACTCACTACTTCGTCATGACGGCAAAGAAGCAAAGTCTGCTGGAAAAGGGCGTCATCTTAAATGTGAGTTTACCTGTGCATAAATCAACATTCAGGTGAGGGGTGGAGCCTGTGGAGCGGCAGGAGGCAGGATGCGACGTTTAAATTCTCCGTTGCTTGGATCAGGCCCACACCAGAAACTGACTCAGACCTTTCCCTTCTCTAAACCAGCAGCTCAGACAAAGTGTTTGACAGGGAAATGTGCTCCTCAGCCTGATGAGCAGTTTATTGTGGCAGTGAGTGATGACTCTCCACAGGGGATGATAATGAAAATAGGCTCTAATTAGATGCTCTCACCTTTCCTCTATATCAAACTCACACACCATGAGGCAGAGGTTCATCCCTACAGAGAATACGTTTATTATTAGGGCTGCTGGTTACTAACGACTGACAGGACAGTTATCTGGAAGTAAACACATGGATGGACATGCAGGAAAACCCTCAAACGTCATTCAGACCCACACACACACACACACACACAGGGCCTGTTATCTTGCCTCGCTGTATTCTCTGTGGTGTCATTTTACATGAGTGATGTCTCCCTGGCAGCGGGTTGACGTTTCCATTTCACATGTATGAGACACCTCCTCGCTCATAACAGCTCGCTGATTCAACAAACTCTTCACACAGTGAAACACATCAGCCTTGATGAATATATTTCAAATACATCTTCTTAATTTGAACTAGAATAAAACCCACGAGGCCCAACGCTCCCATCACAAATCCATCAGATGAGAGGAATATTTGCTTCTTACCTGTGTCAGTGACCGTCCCCCTCTCGTCTCTACACAGGACTACATAGAGACAGAGCGACTGCTGAGCCCCGACAACGTCCACCAGGAGGCGCTGCACTCGTACGCCCGTGAGGCCGCTGACTTCGGCACAAACTACCAGCTGCCGTCCCTGGACTACGCCATCAACCACTACGGGCAGCCAGACGTGGCCATGTTTGACTTCACCTGCATGTACGCGTCTGAGAACGCCGCTTTGATCCGGGAGAAACACGGGCACCAGCTTCTCGTCACACTGGTGGGAGACAGTCTGCTGGAGGTAATGACGGGCCAGTGGGAGATGTATCCTGGGTTGGGTTGTTTGACTGGAGCTTGCGTGTGTTCACGCTGGCCCTGTGTTCTCTGGTCGCAGCCCTTCTGGCCGATGGGCACAGGCTGTGCTCGGGGTTTCCTGGCTGCCTTCGACACAGCCTGGATGGTGAAGGGCTGGGCACAAGGAAGGAGCCCTCTGGAGATACTGGCTGAGAGGTTGGTTTGTTTTTAAAATGGAAATGAGAAACGTTCGATCTCAAGAAACAAGAATTGATCGCTGTGCTACTATTAGCATCTCTCTGGCCCGAGTTCTATGAAATATGATAATTTAAAATGCAAAACAGATGAAGCCATGTGTTTTTATTTATAAACCTAATCAGAATTACCATCAGCACTGAATTAGACCATGATATCTGTGTGGGTATTTCATGTGACATATGAATAGCTTCATTATTACCAACCAATAAACAATTACAGTATTCACGCAGTCACGAGTTAAAATCAACTCATGGACGTGTCAGTACACTGAAATTAAATTGTTTGGGTTTTTGTGCCTTGAGTGTGACTCAGTGTTGGAGCTGTGAAGCTTCAGTATCTTGAATCTCACACATACGGTTATGCTGTATTTGTATTCAGGGAGAGCATTTACAGACTACTGCCTCAGACCACCACAGAGAACATCAGCAAGAACTTTGAGCAGTACAGCATCGACCCGGCAACGCGCTACCCCAACCTCAACTCCAGCTGCGTTCGCCCTCACCAGGTCTGTTTCACCCTGAGAATATACTGACGAGTTAGGACTGCTGTCAATAAAATGACTAAATGCTCTACGGGGAGAACAAAATAATAAAATATTTTTTGTCGTGTTTTAGGTTCGTCACTTGTACATTGATGGCCAAATGGACTTGTATAAACTGGACAGAGGAGGCCCGACACGCCGATCGGTCAACTTGTCCAGAAGAGGTGAGACAGCGACTGAACACTCTTGTTCCTCACACCTCCTCCTCCTCAGAACTCCTGTTCTGGTGAGAAACTTTGGAGCAGGAGGCAAAGTTTCACCACGTTATTTATTACATCCAATAACGTTTTTTTCAAACAAGACTTGTCAGTCAAATGTCGGACGTGCAGTCAGTGACTTGTAGGTGACAGACTGAGCGCATGTACCCTCCTGTGTGTTCACACCTCCATAATGAACACGTGACAGAGGCAACAAGTATCTACAGCCACTGTAGTGACAGTGAGGATCGGTGCCAACTGCTCAGGCGGGACCGTTTTCTCCTTTCATAACTCCCTGTCATGGTGTAACAGAAACCTGATCCTCCAGTGAGTCACTGGGGAGATTAGGCTCATCTGCTGCCCCATTAACGCCGCATGGAAGAGGGCTGTGTTGTCCTTGTTATTGTTTTCACTGTGTGTGTGTGTGTGTGTGTGTGGACAAAATGATAAAGCACTGATACATTTCCACCAAATATCTTGTAAATGTTCAAATACACTGTCAAGGTATTTCTTTATTATGTTATGTTATTAATAGTTATCTGTGTAGTTCAGTCCATGTCCTGTTGAGATAGATGTTTGGATTTTTAAATAAAAGCAACACCCACATTTGGATCAGCTCCTGATTTATAGTTCCCTGGAAGAAAAACATTGGCATTATGAATAACCGCACCCTCAGATCTTGCTCTTGTGGGGAAACTCGGCAACAAGCTGGGACACATCGTTGCTCAGACAATAAATCTGGATATCGTTACACCCCCATGAGGAGCAGAAACGGTGCCGCTGACGGACATGAGCTGACCTGCTCTGCTCAGTGGCCGATCGACGTCACAGGGCCGAGCGGCGAGTCGTTGTTTAATCGAACTCAAAGCTGATTTAATCAAATGTTTTTTGCTGTAAACACAGTGACGTTTGAAAATAAAGGCCCAATCCACCTAAAAAGCTGAGTTAACATGAACTAACGCTGTCCGTCTCCTGCTGTTGTGACAAGACCTGAAGTGCCGCTCCTCTCCTGCAGAGTCTGAGGTGCGTCCTGACCGCCTGCTCACCTGGTGTCAGAAGCAGACTCAAGGCTACCGAGGCGTCGACGTCACTAACCTCGCTTCCTCCTGGAGGAACGGCCTGGCCCTCTGTGCCCTCATTCACCACCAGAGGCCTGAGCTCATGTAAGAGCATGTGCACGCAAACGCCGATGATGCACGATGCCCCAGAGACGCTCACCTCACGTCTCTCTGCGTGTCCTTCCATCAGTGACTATGAGTCCCTGAACGAGGAGGACGTCGCCGGGAACAACCAGTTGGCGTTCGACGTGGCTGAGCGAGAGTTCGGCATCCAGCCGGTCACCACGGGCAAGGAGGTGGCTGCGGAGGCGGAGCCAGACAAGCTGCTGATGGTCCTCTACCTGTCCAAGTTCCACGAGGCCTTCAGGAACTCACCGGTGAACGGTCAGTGTCCGTCAGTCCTCACGAAGAATGACTGTATTTTATGAAGTCGTGTAAAGTGGATCCAGAGCGTTGCAGTTTGAGTTTCATCCTAACCACTCAAAGTATTTGTAATGCTACACGTAACCAGAAGAAAATCTGTGAAAACAGGATGTTCAATCTTCTTCTGGGAGAGAAAGGGCAAACTAGTCTAAGCTGTCTCGAGGTCGAAGACAGTTTGAAGGGAGCACAGTCTCCACATTCCACTGAAGCTTCAGTTCTCCCGGTTGCTTTGGCTGGAGCTGAGGTCCGTGTTCTGTTTTATCCACCACGTGAGCTACAGTGGCACGTTACACAACCGCGGTCAGGTTGGTCTCCGCCAGAGATGTGACTGGTATGTGTGCTATGTCTGTGGGAGCTCGCTGTGGAAGCGTGGAGGTCCTCGCTCCGCCACCTCCTCCTCTGAAAGAGCTCCAGCTTCTTCCACCGCACACTTCTGGTGCTGTGATGGTGGTGTCCTGCAGCCAGACAAACACACGCAGTTTGAACTACTGTAAAAAAAAAAAAAAAAAGAAAGACAGACAGAAAACATGGCTGCCTGTTAATAATATATAAAGTAATTAAACATCGAGTGGTGAAAAAAAACTACAGAAAATTCTCCAGGGGTTTAATTAATGACGCAGATTTCCGTCTCCTCTCTCTGCGCGAACATAAAATAAATGTTTAACCTTGCAAACCTGTGTGACCTTGTTTGTTTTCCAGGTACAAAAGAGTCAGATGAAAACAGTTACACGTCTCAAAGCAACCACAGGCTGCTGAGCCTGCCCATGCACAGGAAGAGGATCCCCAGGGTAATAGAATGATCATCTGGAATTCTCTCTCTCACTTTTCATCATCCTTTCACTCCACATTCATCACCAGAGCCGCTGAGGTCCGGATAAGTGACGGCTGAACTCACATAAAGATGACTGTATCACGAGCAGTAGCCGTGGCAGATTAGAGCGATTGTCCACGTGGACGCGTGTGAACGGTCCTGCATGATTCACACGATTAGATTCCGGTCGTCTCCCCTAACGTCCAAACGTGTGAAGATCAAGAAGCTTTTGAACCAGGGAGCTTTTTTTTTCTTCACGGTTGTTCACTCTTCTGTCACAGGAGGAGAAGAGAGAGGAAGAGGATTCCATCAACAAGAGACGACGAAAGGGAAACAACTACCTCACGGAGGTGAGACGACCCGGAGACGGATGCTTAGAAATAAAATCATCGTGAGAAGGTGTTCAAGTGTGGATGGTTCCTCAGTTAAACTGTCCAATTAATCCTCTGTCTCTTCCCCGTCTTCAGCTGTCCTGTCACAGTGCGCTCCCTACTGGTGAGGACGGGGAGCTGCGGGAGAACAAGGTGCGCTCCATGGCCACTCAGCTGCTCGCCAAGTTTGAGGAGAACTCCTCCACTGCAAAGACTCGCAGCAAGGTGCGTAAGAGACCTCAGAACTTTAAACAACTACTTTAAATCTTTTTACAACTTTTCAGGTACAAGTACTTTTTCATGTTCTTTAAAAGTGTTTTTATATTACCTATTTAGACCTGTGAAGTACTAATTTAGGACATGAACACTTAATACTTCCTCACGCTCAATACTGTTAGTGCAAAATTGTGCTTTGGGCATAAATGAAGTTCTGACTTTGTAATCTTGGTATCTACCATCACTTCTCTTTTCCTGATTCCTTTCCTTTCCTGTATCAGTCTGATGAAGACCCCTTTGATCCATCCTCTTCTCCTCCTCTGTCTCCTTCCACGTCTCCGTATCCTCTCTCAGAAGAGGAGGACGATGAGGGACAAAAGGAGGAGGAGGAGAGGGAAAACCCACGGTTTGCAAAGCCCAAAGACACCCCTCCTCCTCCTCCTCCTCCTCCTCTGCCCCTCACCCGCCCCAAGTGGCAGGTACGCTTACCCCACTTCATTTTCTTGAAAAATATCTTCACCATGAACCCACATTCTCCTCTTTCCTCCTCTTCCCTCCTCCTCCATCCAGCCATCTGTCTACCTCCGCCTGCTGGAGAACTCCCCCAAACCCTCTCCCCCTCAGGGCAGATGCAGTCGCTCGCCTTCCCCCTTGTTCTGCAGGAGCCCAATAAGTCCTCCCCGCTCACCCAGCCCTTCTGTCTCTGAGCGCTACTACCCAGAACGCACCTCTCCCGACCTCGCGCCCTGTCTCTTTCCTGCCTCCTCTCTGTCGAGCGCTGACCCTCGTGCTGCGTGGTCAGACGAGTCAGTGCAGCAGGTGAACTCCAGCGTGTGACTGATCTCAGCTCAGTTTCAATGTGTCCTGTCCTCGCTCTGACCTCCTGCTGTGTCTGCAGAGTAAAGCCCCCCAACTGTCCAGTAGAGAGTTTTCACAGAGGAGCATAAAGGATCGAGCCGTCCTCCTCTCCACCATGTTTCCCGGTTCCCAAAAACCTTCTCCTGCTCTTCTTTCTCCTCCCTCTGGGTCACAGGTTGTGTATTTCACCAGCTACTGTGGAGCTATGGGCTGTGTTATTATTTATATAATTATTTGAAACAAATGACTTCACACCTCTACGTTTGAAGTCAGCCCAGGCTGTGAGTTAATAATGTTTGTCATCATCCTCTTTTTCTGACTTTAGTATCTAATCCCTCTTCTGTAGGTCGGAGTGTCTACCTCCTTCCCTCTTTCTTCATCGCCTCCTCCTCCTCTCTATGTATCTAAGAGCCCCACCGTCTATCCTGTGGTCCACCCTGTCCCTGAGCCCACGGCCCAGGCTGGTTTCTCCTCTGTCTCCCTTCCCTCCTGCTCTCCTGGACACAAAGACAAGACCCATAAAGATTCCTCCAGTCACTCATCTCACACTGAGTCGGAAAAAAACAAGTTTAAATCCTCCGCTAATTCCAATGATACCACGTGTCAGAATGGACATAGCTCCTCGTCTTCACTTCCAGTTTCATTACCACAGAGGAAAGTTGAGAACTCTGCGACTGATTGTAAAACTGAGCTGGACAAACCTCAGAGAACGTCTCTGGAGACGTTCGAGGATGAACATGAACACGTGAAGGTAACGGTTTCCTTCTGCTCGATCATTATAGGAACATACTGGTTAAAGGTGATAGCGGCAGACATGTGAATAATAATTTAGATTCTAAGAAATAAAATGTAAAACATCAAATTGAATAAAGCTAAAGGTGAAAAGACAAAACGAGTATAGAAGACATGACAGAATCAGACATTAAGTAGTTCTGATTCTTGAATTAAATACATTTATTACTGAAGTTGGGTCCAGAGGTCCCAGACGTTTGTCCCCTGCTGTAGGTGAATTGTGCTCTGGTGTTTGTTTAGCCCAACGGGAGCAGAGGAATCAGTCCAAAGCCCATCGCTCGCTCTGAGAGCTGTCCTTCTGGAGCTGCTAGTTACAGTAAAGAGGTACTGGTCCAAACCTCCGACTGAAAACCACCACATTCACCCAAAGAGAAACTCCTGCTCCCTCCCTTTTTCCTCTTTGTGACTCCGCTCCTGTCGTTTCCACTCTCTCCTGTCCTCTCCTGTGTGTCCGTGGCGTTAACGTTAGCGTACAGTGGGGAAGGTTTCATCGGCCATAGATGCTAAAGCTCAGTTACTGGCCATCCTCTATGAGACTGACCACAGGCCCAATAGCGCTCCGGTAAGATGCACGTGTGTGTGGCTGAAACTAACCCAACCCAGAGTCTGTTGAGAATAACATGCGTTTAACAGAGGTAACCTCAAGGGCTCCTGAGACTGAAGGGATGAATGGGGTGTGCCTCGTCTTCATGAAGGAAAAGCAGCAGCAAGTGTCTGCTGTGCAACTTCTTACTCGTACAGGTTTTAGCTTGTTGTGATAATGCATCTCGATAACAGCACTTTTCCTCTTAGCATTTCTCGTGACGTGTGCCGATGCTTTAACAGTTTTTCTAGTTCTTGCAGGAAATTAACCCTAATTTTAAATCCTTCCCCCTAACGTCAACGACCTCTCCCTCACATCAGTGCGTGGCGCGTAAGGACTTCTCTTCCGGGCTCGGCGGCAGCGACACCTGCCACTTCTGCACCAAGCGCGTGTACGTGATGGAGAGACTGAGCGCGGAGGGCTACTTCTTCCACCGCGAGTGTTTCCGCTGCGACGTCTGTAACTGCACCCTCCGACTGGGAGGACACACCTTCGACTCTCACGAGGGTGCGTTTGATTTACTGCAACTATTAACGCGTCTATAAGATGCACAGAAGATGTGTTTACAAATGTGTTCTTCCTTTGCAGCCAAGTTCTACTGTAAGATGCATTACGCCCAGCGTCCGTCCAGCTCTCACTCGGGCAGGTTCAGGAGGAGAACGGTAAGAAACACACAAGTCAAACTGTTCATTTGCAGCCTTGTTGATACCACACATTTAATAATTGATTTGACGTGTAATTGAAGTTTCATCAATGTTTCCTGATGCAGGACGACCAAAGCCGCGTCACACCCTCGGACAGTGCGAGCTACTCGGAGGCGGGCGGCCCCACCCACCCCCCAGGTACCCTGGTTTCCTTGCTAAGGCGTGGCCTCAGCTGGCCGAGGCGTGCTAGCCGGGCTGTGTGTGTGTTGCCTCGACAGCTGTTGGAAAATGTGTGTGAGTCTGCCTCAGTTGTGGGGTCCCACCTCAGGAGCTACTCACATGACTATGTGTTCCTGTATGAGCTGCTGAGCCTGGGCGGGCCTCTGCTCTGCATGATGCACGAGGTGCTGGGGCAGATCTCCCAGGAGCTCTTTTAGGAGGCGGGACTAACAAAGGCCTCAGTTTAGTCTGATAGGAGCAGACAAAACCAATGAATTAACTTATCAACAGTATTATTTCTCGACACCAAAGAATACCTGTGCTTGGTACATTCCAATTCTTTATGGTCATTTTTACTTTTGAGGGTTTGAAATCATCAGCATTTTGTAAAGCAGTCCAAATAGTTCCATCACAAGATGAACTTCCAAAGATTGCAGGTGTTATCAGAGACTCTTAGTAACGAGCAGCGTGTTTGTTGCACTCTCTCACTTGGGCCGGTTCCAGGCTGCTGACCCGGGGCTGAGCTCCTGATGGTCAGCCAGGTTCTGTTTCTTTATGAGATGGTCGTTGGCGGCCGATCTGGTACTTCCTGTAAAATCTGTACCCTGGAACACAGCCTCAGACTCTTAACTCTTCAGGACCCGTCTGTGTTACTAACCCAACGTGATGTGAGACTGATCCCTGTGGTGTTTCTGTGCATCGCCTGCTGCACCTTAAAGCAACACCACAGAGACGAGCAGCGGAAATACCAAAACAGTGAATATATATATATATTATTATTATTATTACTTTTTCAGGCACACATTATTGAATATTCAAATATTTTATAAATAAGTAAATATTTATATATTTTCTTTGCAGTCAAATTAGAAATTAATTTAGTGCCTTCATAATAAAAACAGGGGGAGGCCTCCCTTTACTCATTCCAGGCTGTTTCTTCTCTTTTTACTGAAAAGAGAAAAAACTCTGAACACCAATTGTTTTTCTGACTCAGTGAAGATTTTTCACCTTGTTTTTTATTTTATTTACATGTTTTCTGTGTTGTTAATGTTTCCTGAGGGGAGGTCATCTCCCTGTTCATGGTGTTACTGTGGGGGTCGATTCTGAAGATGCACTGACGTGACTTTATTTGAATGTCCTGTGCTATTACGTCAACTTCAATTATGTTACTCTCACAACTTTTCCTCTTTCCGTCTTCCATTTTCCTTGGCTCCTCCCACATTTCATCCATTTGCTTCTTTCCTGAAATCCATTCTCCTCCTTTTATTGTTCACTTCATTTTGTTCAGTCTGTTTTAAGTTTCCAACGCTGCCCTCTGATTGGCTGACTCCTGCGAGCAGCGAAGGTGACGATTGGCTGCATTCAGTCATAAAATTTGTGTTGCTTTTGCATTGGCTGCCTTTGTAGCTCCGCCCCTCCCGTTCTTCCTAACCCAGATTAACCAATCACAAGCCAGCATGAATCTCAAAGTGTGGCATGCGATAAGTCCTGAAGGCGTACGCGTAGCATGACGAAGAGGATCCGAATTGAAATATTATACCTTGCTTGAATTACTGGCATCAGTTTCACCTTCTCCTTTTCTCTCAAAATTATTTTACTATTTCATTATTTAAAAAAAAAAAAGAAATTCTACAAAAAGACCAAAACTTAAAAACTCACTGGTTTGTTCAGTCGATCGCTCAGCATTTATTCCATCTCAGATTTGTGACCCTTAAATTCACCCGCACGCTGGGTTTAGATCTTTAAATTAAGCCCATAGTCTTTTTTAAATTAAATATTTTTCTGAATCGGACCTGATTCCACACAGATAAAAGCACGTTCTGTTTGCGGTCACATGGTTACTAACATGCTGTGCCTCCTCCGTCGCCTCCCTAACCCCAGACATCCATCTCCAGCCTCCGCTCTTCTCAGGCCTGTAGACGGTAACGTGTCTGTCCACATGTCTGTGGTCTGTCTGTGGTTCCCTCTGTTTCAGAAGGACGCCCCCCCACATCTGAACCCCTCTCCAGATCTCTCTCATGCTCCTCCTAGTCTTTGCTAAGGAGAGCCGCAGCCCCCCCCCCCCCATGGCCGCGCCCCCCCCCCCCCCCCCCCCATAGCCACTTTCTGCACACTGCCAGAAACACTGTGTTGGCTGTACTGTTTGTTCTGTGGTTGTGTTCAGCGTACGTCTCGTCACAGGCTCACATCCTTGCTATTTGTTTTTCTTTATGGAAAATTACTGTAAAGTCTGCCTAATTTATGATATTTATAAGCTGTAAATATATTCAGAAAAATAAATCAATTCTGATTTCATAAATAATTTGCTTCGTCCTTTGTTGCCAATCAAACTGATTCAGAGAGCCGGACCGGACTGATCCGAGTTCATCATGTCATTCATTTGTTTAACGTCACAGCCACGTCGTGATCCTCTAACGAATCCATTAACAACTCCATCAGGAAAAAAAACGCCAATCCTTTATCCGCTCTGCTGCGTTGATCTAACGTCGCTCCAACGCGTCATCGTCCCAATCACAGCTTCTGTTAACTCATTATTAACCTCAGTGCTTTGAAAACATCTGACGAGAAGCTGCAGCGGAAGTCAACGCTCAGTGAGGCTGTTCAGCCCAACCTTCGTCAAAAACAAAAAAACAACGCAGCTGCAAAACCCAGCAGAGTGACATCAGAGAAGCTTAGAGTGAAACATTGCTCAGCTCAATGGAATTAAATGCAACTGAACTGATGTTGTCAGTCGACCTGAACAGAACTGAAGTGAACGCCATCTCCTCCTGTCGGCTTCCTCCTGGGCTGGTGGGTCTTCTCTGTCCTTTCCTCTGGTGACGTCTTATGGGGGTGAGGTTTTTTTTAAAGGAGACATATTCATGTCGATAAGTTGTGTGATAATGTTTTTGTGCTTTAATGTGAACACGGAACCGGAGGAGTAGAACTTTAACACACGCGACGAGAAGGAAATTCTTACACAAGAAAGATTGAAGTTATTCCCCCCCCCCAAGCTTTTCATAACTTTTCATCAGTGGTGGAGGTAAAACTCTAACACACGAGCATCGTATGTCTCCTTTAACGTGAGAACGGTCACTGTACTGGAAGCTCTGTTTTTTTAATGACTGTGTTGAGACAGTGGAGGATGCGTTCCTGTGAGTACTTCTATCAGCATGTTGTTCCTTCATCAGAGCTAGTGCTGCTAAAAGACATGTAATACCTCACTGTGTAGAAGTACACGGTTTGTACTGTTTTCCATTATTTTATTGAGTGGACTGTAAATTAGATTGTGTGTATTTCTTAGGCACCTGCCACTCATGCTACACTGGTTGTTTTTGATAAGTTTTAATGAAAAGAATAAGAGGTGCATGCTTTTTTTCTATATTGTGCATTAGCTTAGCATCAGTTTAAAGTCAGTGAATAACTCCACACTGTCGATATCTGCAGATGCAGCTCTCAGTTTGCACCCTGGACCTGACGACACTGAGATGGCCGTCGAGGCTCTGGAGGCCGACGCCGCGGCGTCTCAGGACGGAACCAAAGGTCAGTGCGGCGCCTCCAACGAAGCGTCAGGTTCAGATTTCAGGCCCGGAAAATATGAAGCTGTGGTTTGAACAGACCAAGAAAGTGACTCTGGTGTTTTTCTCAAAGCTTTTAACAAAGACGCTGTTTTGCTCTAACGAGTTTCAGCTTCTGTTATTACGGCAGAACACGAGACTCCCTGAGGGAGAATCTTAAACTGAGGTACCTCCTCTAATCGCCATTACTGCGCTGCTGAAACATAACGTTGGAACATTGACAGTAAAGAAATTCAGCTAATAATTACTCTGTACAAAGACGTGTGCTGACTCTTAACAGTTAAATTCACCATCTTATTTGATGCCGTGTATGTTTGATGAGGTATTACAACATCCCTGTTTCTGTAGATCATTCCAACAGCAAACACAGCAGTCGATGGAGGAAGAAGATCAGAGCGAGTGAGTCACTTCCATGTCTGTTCATCTGCGATTTTATATTCACTATCGTATTTCAAATTGTTCTTCTTTATTGAAGTATTTCTGCAGCTTCAGATAAAAAGTAGTACACACACCTGTAGTTGTTGTACTGTACATGCAGTGCAGGTGTATGTATGAGGTCGTAAATAATATGGATAATGTATAATTGTTAGTGCTGAGGTATCACGAGGCACAGTTGTAATGCTACATCTGAACCACTAGAGGTCAGTACTGGTGTCTTTATCGTTTTGAATAATGCTTTTGTGTGTGTGTGTAGCCTTCCCTCTCCTCTTCATCAAACCCTTCCAGAGGAGATCACCTCCGGACAGAGACGCTCCAGAGACGGTGCCTGAGGACTTTGTGGAGATCACAGCAGCAGAAGTACAAACTGTACGTCGTCGAGTTCTTCAGAATTCACTTCACGTGTCATTAACGTTGATTAGTTTTATCTGTGGACATTCTCACTGTCTCTTTTCATGCTCTCAGAACTGTGGTGGGAGTCTGAAGACGTCAGAACCACCGAACCGTCCGGACAGAAGTGAGAAGCCTGAAGGAGCTGCTGTAACAACGGTGTCCCCTCCAAAGACTCGACTGAGGATTTCTGTTGCCGACAAGGAGAAGCTGCTGAACTGGGACTTCGGGGTCACGCCTGAAGAAACGAGCACAGACGCCAAAACTCTACAGCAACAGAGAGTCCAGGTGGAGTGTTGTTCCTCAGAGAGGAGCGAACCTGGATCTGGATCACAGACCAGATGACTTCATGCCTTGTTCCTCTGATGTTTGACGATCAGGTGACGGCAGAGACGGGAGCAAAGGAGCCTCTCACAGAGTCGAGCCAGGGCGGAGAGCCCCCCCGGAGCCAGAGCTCCTCCCACTCAGCGTTCCAGCTCATAGCCAGTGTCTTCAGGAGGACGTTCAGTGTGAACAACAGCTCCACCACAGCAGTCCCAATGTATGGAGGGGGGGGACAATTACAATATTTTATTATATTCTCTTATATATTTTATTATATTGTTCTATTTTTTTTTTTATTTGTCTTTTTTTCACCAGGAGACCGAAACAAAACGGCCCCCACGGGCAGAGGCCCATGTCAGAGGGAGCGTTCAGCTTCGGCTCCCTCTTCAGTTCCGTGAGTCAGGAGCCGTCCAGAGAGGAGGCGGCGGAGGAGGAGGAGGAGGAGGAGAAGCGTGAAGTGCGGTGGGTGTCCCCAGGGGCCGACCCGTGGGGGGCCGGGCAGGATCTGCCCTCGCTGCTGCAGCAGGTCAACCTGAAGAGCCACAGAGGCTCCGGGGCGGTGTTCTCTGACGACATGGGCTCGCTGCCCCGCAGGAGGCTCAACCTGTTCTCCTCCTTGAGGCTGAGGAAGAGGGAGCTGTCGGTGAGCGATGGGAAGGAGCAGGAGGTGCAGAGGGAGATCAGGACCATTCTCAGCAACCTCAGAAATAAAGGTCAGCGTCCAGAGAGTCCAGACCCGTTCAGCTTGTGGAGAACACGTCTAGATTTATTTACTCTGTTTCTCCAGCCTCCAGTCAACAGAATGTCGACGCTCCGTCCTCCAGCGATGATGAAAATGAAAACCTGCGTCAGACGTTTCAGGTACCCATCATTTGTTTGTGCTGTCGCCGTCTGTAGCGTTTATATATGCGCGTGTCCTCTGAAATGACCGGACGTCCCGTCTCAGCTATGTCCAGAGAGGCAGAGGAGGACGCAGGAGAAGATCGTGGCTCAACAGACGAAGAGGGAGCAGCTGAAGAGGCTTCACAGAGCTCAGGTGCTTTTCTAAGGATCAGCAGCAGCATCACATGTTTCACACTCGTCTGGTGCTTCTGATGGAAGAACCTTCACCCGTGTCACGATAATTAATCATATAATGTGATTTAATAATCGTCCAGGTGATCCAGAGACAACTGGAGGAGGTGGGAGAGAAGCAGAGAGACGTAGAGGAGAGAGGAGTGACGATAGAGAAGATCATCAGAGGAGAAACTGGTACCAACCATCCACACACACACACACAATATTTCCAGAGTTCTGACACCAAATAAATGTCAATATTAAATATTGTGATTTATTATCAGCTCCTCTCCCAGCGACACCCTCGTTCTTCTTCTTCTTCTTCTTCTGCTCTTTAAATGCTGCGCCTGCACTTCTCAGGCCGTTCAGAAGAAAGCGTTGCATTGTGGGCTGGATGTGGTTAAAAGCCTCGACACACAGTTAATGGCTTCACTCACAATAGACACTGACACTTTATAGATGCTGCTTTCTCTTTTTTCCACAGTACAGAGCTTTTGATTGTGCTGGTGTGTGTGTGTGTGTGTATGTGTGTGTGAGACTTTTGATCTGTAACGTGGCTAATTGACATAAAGCTGAAATATTTTCCTCCTCCTTCTCCGTCCTTTCCTCTAAACCATGGTTCATTCATTCACCTCTCTTTCTGCCCCTCCTTCAATCCCCCTCTGCCAACCTCTGTCCTTCATCGCCTCCTTCCACACCCTCTCTCCTCTCCTCTTCTCCCAGAATCCTCTCAGACGGACGGCGACGAGGCCCGGCTCTATCAGTCCTGGTTCAAACTTGTCCTGGAGAAGAACCGGTTGGCTCGCTACGAGTCTGAGCTCATGATCTTGTAAGTAGCAGCGTCCCATCACACACAGACACAGTCTCTCCCTGTCCCCAGCAGGGGACACTCAGTTTTCTCCTCCTCCTCCTCCTCTTAGTGCCCAAGAGCTGGAACTGGAGGACACGCAGAGCCGCCTGCAGCAAGACCTGCGATGCCGACTGGCCATTGAGGGTAAAGATGGAAGACTCATGACAACAGACTCAAATATTATTTCATTAATTAACTTCCTCCTCCTCTTCCTCCTCCAGACACGAAGAAGAGTGCCTCCGAGCTGCGAGAGGAGCAGGAGATGTTGTCGGAGATCATGAGGACGGTGGAGAAACGGGACATGCTGGTGTCTGTGCTGGAGGAGCAGAGGCTGAAGGAGAAGGCCGAGGACAGAGACCTGGAGAGTCTGGTGCTGTCCAAAGGTTACGAGCTGAACTGGGCGCCGGCGGACGGCAGCTGGGGCCTGGAGAGGCTGGAGTGTGAGGGCTGACTGTTTTTTTTTTTTTAAAGAAACTGAATTTTACCAAGAGGCTGTGGCTTCGAAGACGACAGCAGCGGGTTGTCCGGGTCCGACTCCTTCACCTTCATCTTCCTCACTTCTGCGGCTCCCTCGCTGTCTGTCTTCTCACATGGATTCACTCTTCACACTTCACCGGGGGGGGGTGTAACGTTCAAACACCTCATGAACCAAGTTTGTTTTAGTGTGTGTTGTAAAAACAGGCGGTCACTGTTGGTCACTTTGTTTTAATTGTTTTTCTCACTTTGTGCTTGAACACTGTTGAATAATATCGAATGGCATTGACACTCGGACACTAACGGGAAGCGCGTGTGTGACAGAAACGTGCTGCTGCTCGTCACAGCTCCACATCTGCTGAGTCGTGGACAGAGGTGTGATCGTGCACTCATGTCACCGCTGACGGTCAAACTGTGATCGTCCTGCTGCCATTAGCGCTGCTGCCTGAGACGATGTCGAGGCTCGTCCTCCTCATGGAGAAGAACAACATGTTTACACTTTCTCCTTAGGCTTTAAACATTTGGTCATGATGTGAATTAACTGAACACTAAATTAACCATAAGTTATATTTTCATGTAATGTTTCTGTATGTTCTGGTTTTATGCTGCTTCAAATCTTTTAGAAAAAATAAAAATTTATTGATAATTGTCTTTTTTTTTTTGCTGAGACTGGATCAGATGACGTGAAGTGTGAAATCAGCTGATTTTTTTCCTCCAATCTACAATCCTTTAAGTTCTTGATCACCCCTGGTGGCTCTCTGTTCTATGGCTAATAACCCTCCTCGTCTGATAACGTTCGTTAAATCAATGCGTCACATTAACATATAAAATAAAATATGGACGATATGTCAGCTCCCCAATAGTGAAGCCGTGTGTGGTGATTGCCATCTGGTGGCCGGCTGTGCTAAATACTGTCTCCTCCAGGTTAGTGGATGGGACACTAAAATGCACTTTTGTTGTGTACTCTGATGAATCAGCAAATTATTTTTTTAGATTCTCGTAAATGTAGTTTTTGATGTGGTTTTAATGAGAAGGGCGCCCTCTCGTGGTGGACTCTGGGCTCCGTGCCCGGACAGCTCCTCATCTCCTCCCCGGTTCGGAGCCTCTGTCCCCCGGGCAGCTCCTCACCTCCTCCCCGGTGTGGAGCCTCTGTCCCCCGGGACAGCTCCTCACCTCCTCCCCGGTATGGAGCCTTTGTCCCCCGGGACAGCTCCTCACCTCCTCCCCGGTGCGGTGCCTTTGTCCCCCGGGCAGCTCCTCCCCGTTTCCCGCCGGCCCCTCCTCCCGAGAGGCGTGGCCTCCCCCCGCGGTCAACTCGGGGAGAAAATGTCTGGAATTCCGTTTCCGCTTTAGGGAGTGGACAGATTTTCCAAAGTTTCCATCTCCGGGATCTCCAGTTTCCTCGGATCTGTCCCGGACCAACGACGATGGCCTCTTCGCCTCAGAAGTCCCCGTCCTCCCCCAAGTCCCCGACGCCCAAGTCCCCGTCCTCCAGGAAGAAGGACGACTCCTTCCTGGGGAAACTCGGAGGAACTTTGGCGAGACGGAAAAAGGCGAAAGAAGGTACAAGTACTGCGTTCAGCTCCCGACAACACGTACAAAGTACTGCTGGTACACAGCCCGACACCCACAGCAACTACTCTGAATACTGAATACTGCTAGTACTGCTAATACTACTGCTACTAGTAGTAGTACTGCGGTTCACAAGTAAACATGAATATTTCACTTTAATACAGAGAAACAACAAACAGTTGGAATCGGCTCCTAAAAATACTATTGACAAATATTTCAGGAATGTAGGAATAAACAGACGTGTGTGTGTGTGTGTGTGTGTGTGTGTGTGTGTGTGTGTGTGTGTCCATGTAAGGTATTAAAACTGAATCCAGTGAGCAGAAGAGGAGGAGGAGGAGGAGGAGGAGGAGGAGGAGGGAGTAAACTCTGGATCCTCCTCAGCTTCGCTCAGTGTTGTTGTGATGGAGAGGATGCAGGGGTCAGGGGTCAGGGGTCAGAGGTCAGTTGAAATATCTGGCTGTGGATCCTGAAGCTGAGGGTTTTTTAAGTTCTTCGTCGCCGTCCTCCGTGATCGCGTTCTCGTCCTACGGCCGCCTCACGTTGTCGGCTTGTGTCTTTTCTTTGCTTCCAACTCAGTGACCTCCTTCAGTCTGACCACGAGGAGGTCAGGAGGAGAACGACACCAGAGCTGAATGCTTGGATGTTTTCAACACGTGTACGATCACAAGTTTGAAGCTGCAGCTTCACTCATCTCGAAGATTGTTGGACAATCTTTGAAACCAATAATTAGCACCCTAAAAAATGCAACTAGCATCCTTAGAAACTCGCGTCTTATCTATAATAACTGGCATCTTAATAACTAAATATTACAGCTTCGTCATGACATGCATCTTAGATATTATAGCTAGCATCCTGAGATACTAGCATTCTAACATATTCGATCCTAAATAGAATAGCTAGCATCTTAAATACTATAACTATCATTGTGACGTGCTAGCATGTTTAGATACTAGCATCCTGTGATACCAGGATCAAACAGCAGCTCTGGAGCGAAAGCGTTCAGGTTCACCTCCGTGTCCCTTCCTCCGTGATGTTCGTAAATCTCTGTGTTGGACTTTTACTACCAAGAATGTGTCATAAATAAGAATACTGGTATTTTATGAAAGCTGCGTCGCTCTGGAAACTCGCTCGCCGCTAAAGGCCACGTTTTATCGCGGGATGCGAAAGGTCTCCTGCAATTGGACGATCGCTTTGTGTCATTCAGGACGCCGTCGCACAGCTGAGCCCCGTTTTATGTCGTCTTTGTCCGTGGGACGCGCACGCAATCACATTTCATTGAGGCTGGCTCGTGCACACGCGGGGTATGAAGGATGTCTGCAGTGTGTTCTGTGATTTGATGGAACACTCGGCCGGTCGCTCTTCGGTTGCTCGTTGATTAAATTTAAGCCCCTGTGACGTCCATGGTCGTCATGTATTACAGGGGGGAGAGCAACGAGTGAGTGAAAGAGGGTGAGGATAGAATGCAAAGAGAAATCAGCTGGTAATATATTTTTAGAATTAGAATCTATAGGGAGGTGTAGACGAGCTCAGGATGAGCAGCGCGGGGAGGCGCTGGTCCTGTCGGCCAGGAGACGATGCCTGAGGCTGGGGGACGGAGACAGAGGGGCATGGGCTGTGGAGCGCTCTGCCCTCCAGGTAGGATACAGCACCAGCACGTTCCCGATCGACGTGCCGTTTGTGTTTTATTGTCGTGTGTTTTTAACACACGAGTGATGGCGTATTGACGTTTTAATGGCACAGTGGGGAGGGAGGCGG